>JAECWU010000698.1:240000-551858 GCA_018150985.1 Chymomyza costata | reverse complement strand
GTCAGACCTAGCAAGGGAGCTCTCCAAGCTAGGTCAGAGGGACGATGACTCTATTCTCGGGGATACCGATGAAGAAGAAGCTGATACAACAGTGGTGGAGGTTAACATGGAAAATGTCGATAAGACTTCTCCAGATTAACCTCCATCACTCAATATCAGCTTCAGCAGCTTTAATGCTTCGCCTAAGCCAAGGCGAAGTCGATATAGTCCTCATCCAGGAACCCTGGCTCAGCAGAGGTCAGATTTCTGGGTTGAGGACGAATGACTATAAGCTCTTAGCAGCGCAAAACTCAGGTAAAGCTCGCACCTGCATTCTAGCAAAAAGCACTTGCATGTATTTTTGCTTCCTAATTACAGTGATGAAGACAACACCGCTGTAAATCTAGAGCTGGATTCCTGCAGCCTGAGACTCAGCTCGTGCTATATGGCTCATGACCAGAGCAACCCTCCTCCACAAGGGGTACGTCAACTTGTGAAGGATAGCGAGGACGAAAAAATCGACCTGATAATAGGGTGCGACGCCAATGCACATCACACTCAGTGGGGAAGCACTGACATAAACAAAAGAGGTGAGTTACTTCTAGACTACATCTTGTCCACAAAATTATTGATATGCAATAAAGGTAATGACCCTACCTTTATTATAAGAAATAGGAGTGAAGTCCTAGACCTAACCTTGGTATCGAACTCTCTGTATCACAGGGTCCAAAATTGGAGAGTCCTGAGTGATCACTCCTTTTCGGATCATAGATATATTGAGACGTTGATATCCCTAGCCCCGTCCGTTAAAGAGACATTTAGAAACCCCCGTTCGACAAACTGGGGGCTTTTTGCGAAGATCATGGGTAGAACGCTTCCTAAGGACCCACCGAGAGGTCCTAACTCGGTAGACTACAATAATACTCTGATTAAAACGCTTACAAATGCATGCAATAATGCTTTTAACAAATCGTGCAAATTAAGAACACCAAGGGGGAAAGACAAACCTCCTTGGTGGTCGTCGGAAATTGGGCAATTACGTCGCAATTGTCGCAAACTGTTTAACAGTGCTAGAACCAGGAATGACGAAAATTCATGGAATGAATATAAAGTCAGCCTGTCAAAATATAAGAAATCAGTCCGTCAAGCCAAACGGTCATCATGGCAGCTTTTCTGCTCCGAAATTGAAAGTACCACTGACGCTGCTAGGCTAAGAAGGGTGCTGTCTAAATGCTCATCGACACCTGGATACCTGCAAGAATCCAGTGGTAGATGGACAACTTCAAGCGAGGAATCGCTAAAACTGCTCACCAATGCCCACTTTCCAGGTTGCTCCTCCAACAAGCCAGTGGAAATCAATCCTGGGGTGGTCTGGTCACAGGTCCCTGCCAACCTGTTCAGCTATGATAAGGTAAAATGGGCTTTAAGCACGTTTAAGCCATATAAATCGCCGGGACCAGACAATATAATCCCGGCGTTATTGCAGCATGGAGGGGAATCTGTCATAAGATGGCTGACAGATATCTTCAGAAGATCCTTAGCCACTGGAACTATTCCGGAGCCGTGGCTTAAATCAAGAGTAGTCTTTATTCCCAAGGCAGGGAAGGCTACGCATACACTTCCCAATGATTGCAGACCCATTAGTCTTTCATCTTTTCTTCTGAAGACGATGGAAAGACTAATTGGCCTGCAGCTCAGGAGAACCATTCCTCAATCCAAAATGTCCGAATCACAACATGCATATAGAAAGGGCTGCTCCACAGAGACAGCTCTGCATTCTGTAGTCTCGGGAATAGAGAAATCACTACACTATAAAGAATTTTCACTGGTCGCCTTTTTAGACATTGAAGGGGCTTTTAACAATGTCACACCTGAGACAATCATTGAAGCACTGAAAGATCTGAGAGTGGAAGCGAGGGTCATCAGTCTCATTGAACAGTTACTCAGATGCAGAGTTATTCAATCCTCTCTGGGGAATTCCAGTATCGTAAGATACGTAAACAGAGGAACGCCTCAGGGGGGAGTCCTCTCTCCCTTCCTATGGAATGTAGCAATAAATGGCCTCCTACGTACCTTGGAAGGGGGTGGATGTAGTATAATTGCATACGCGGATGACGTGGCAGTTGCTTTCTCGGGAAAATATCCTCAGACACTATGTGAGCGCATGACAAACGCCTTATGCACTCTTTCCAAATGGGCTACAGCAAGTGGGTTAGGAGTTAATCCTGAAAAAACCAAGCTCATGCTCTTTACCAGGAGGTACAAAATACCCCCTCTTATAAACCCAAAACTAAATGGTGTCACACTACCATTCAGCGGTTCAGCCAGATATCTTGGTCTAATCCTCGATAGTAAACTGGACTGGAACTTAAATACGGAAGATCGAAGAAAGAAAGCCACGATCGCCCTTTATACATGCAGAAAGGCTATTGGTCTTAAATGGGGCATGTCTCCTAATATAGTCCATTGGCTATACACAGCCATCGTGAGACCGATTCTCCTCTACGGAGTTTCAATCTGGTGGCCCTCAATGGACAAGAAAACCGTCCTAAAAAAGCTGTGCAAGGTTCAGCGAACTGCAGAACTAACTATCAGCGGGGCTCTATGCTCCACCCCAAATGAAGCATTAGATGCCATCCTAAACCTATTGCCCCTGGATAAAGTGGGTAAGCAAATAGCCATTCTATCAGCTCTACGTATGAGAGAGGCAAGAAAATGGAATGGACTAGACTTCGGTCACTCTAGGATTCTTAATGGAAATCCTCTAATTCCTGATAGTACGGACTACTGTTCCCCACAGGAACACTTTTCGACAGCATTCAAGACCCATTTCCCAACCAGGGAAGAATGGAATGTTGGTATACCAGGCCCAAGTGGCTCAATAAAAATCTTCACGGACGGTTCCAAATTAGACGATCGCGTTGGCGGAGGCGTCTACATTGAGGAACACAATGTAAGAATATCTTTTAGGCTTCCAGATCACTGCAGTGTCTTCCAGGCTGAAGTCACGGCAATTCAGGAAGCCGCCTCGATAATTAAAAACCTACCAATAGGTAGCAATAATATCTGTATTTACTCAGATAGCCAGGCGGCTATTAAGTCTCTCGCCTCCATGACATCATGCATGAAGTCAGTGAACAACTGTCGCTCATCTCTAGAGGAGATGGCAGAACAGTTTTCGATCCACCTCATCTGGGTCCCAGGACACAGGGATATTGAGGGCAATTGTATTGCGGATGAACTGGCTAGAAAAGGAACTACCAGCATCCTCCTTCAGGACAAGGAGCGTCTGGGTATACCTATGGCCAGCTGTAAATTGAGCATTAAGAACCACTTTGCTCTAGCTGCTAATCAAGCGTGGAATCGGATATCGAACACGTGCAGAATCTCACGGCAAACATGGCCGGTATACTGCAAAAGAGAACAAAGCAACTTTGCGATTTAAACAGAGCTCAATGCTCGACGGTAATCCGGGCAATTACCGGACACTGGCTGGTGGGTATCCATGCATCAAGGCTCAACGCACCTCACAATGATTTCTGTAGAAGTTGTGGTGATGAGGAGGAGCTGGAGACGGTAGAGCACTTATTCTGTCACTGCCCTGGGCTGTGTAGGACAAGGCTCCGATTCCTAAAATCATTCGTGTTTAATGACCTATCTCAGCTCTCGGAAAAGAGTCCAAGAAGCCTCTCGAGGTTTATCAAAGCCGCCGGATGGGCGTGTTGTTGAAAACATATAGGGGACCTCCCGAGTGGGGGAAGGGTGGTGTGAGTCCCACCCAGCGGTATCACAACGGGCCAATTCTATGGCCTAAGTGAGTTGGGACGTTAGGTCCCGACTGCCGCCCTAACCTAACCTAACCTAGTAATGGATATTTTAACAACCGAACAACGCGTAAGAGTGGTACAAACGCACTATGAAAATGCTCGCTCCGTAAAAACAAAACATAGTTGCAGCCAGTGTCGACGAGTCGCCGGGAACATTGACGTGCCATCGTACGCAGGAACTGCCTTTGCTAGGACCACTTTGCATCGAATTTTGCATGCAGATATGCATTAACACGCTTACAAGATTCGAATGACTCAACATCTGAAGCTCACGGTCCATTATCACCGTCGCTTATTCGTTCAATGGATGAGAGAACAGCCAAATGAGTTTTCCTCAAAAAAAAGTCATCGAAAATTATGAATGCGGGCCTGTAGAGCCAGCCGCGGAGGTCATTTGAGTAACATTATTTATCATACATAAATGAGTTTCGAACTTGTTTTTGGTACACTTATCGAATTTTGTTAAAAAATGCTTTTAACAAACCAACCAACAGATGGCCCACCCTATATTTTCTTCTTAGAGTGCTTCTTGCTTATGCCCAGCACTCCTAGTTGCCCTTTTAAACAAAGGAGTTCTTGCTCATTTGTATAATTTTTAACGTTGCTGTCTATATTTCATTGGAAAAATTTGATGGCACCCTCATCGAGAGTATAATGTAAATGATGCAAGAATTTCTTGCTGGAAAGATTTTCTATTACCTACCATATGTTATAATAACCAAGGAGTTGGCTGAGGCCTGGAGCGGAGTTCCAGTTGGCTGTTCATTTCTTCATTTTATTCTCATCTGCAAAACATTTTTGCTGCTGATTTATACATTAAAATAAAATCTTCCAATAACAAAAATGCTTTTGGCTCCTGGTCGGGGTAGCGATTTTGTTTTTGCTAGATTAATTAAATTACATCTGGAGCATGTTGAAGGGTTACGTACAACACAGAGTTTGTTTTGAAAGTCTAGAAGGCGATTCGAACAAGCTAAAAGCTATATTTAAATCCCCAATATTAATAGACGTATATTTTTAGCATAAATATTCAATTTTTGCTTAGAATTTATTGGGTTTGATTGAAAATATTTATCGCATTTAAAATTTTAGAACTCTTTAATTTTATTTTAAATTTGTTGTTGCCGAAGCTGTAACTACATTAATGCTTCCTATATAGAACTTATATGTTTTCTTATAAGTGATTGAAAATGGTTTGCCTCTGGCTTAAATAATGTAAACTCTTTGTGGAATTTTCTAATATAATTTTTTGTTTAAATATAGCAGAAACATAAATTTAAGTTTAAACTGCCTTTAAGTCTATCGAACTAACTGTTTATCGATATTTTCAAACTAACGCTGTCAGCGAATGCAACCTTGCATATGCTTCATAGAATGATGCGCCCTTTTATGTATTTCTCCCCAAAGTATTGCCTTAAATTCCTCATAAAAGTACCACAGTAATTAATTTATTTTTTATTTTTGACAACTCAAAGCATGTCTGTCTAATTAAACACGCCAAAGTTAACTTTCAATTAGTTTCAACGGCACACAATTTTTGTTTGACTTTTGTAAGTAATTTATATAAATTAATTAATGAAAACAACAAGCAAATAATACAAGGCCAATTAAAATTTGGTCTCCACAGAAAAGTCAATGAAAACCCAAAACCCAAAAAAATTGACAAAAATAAAGTAAAATATAAAACATAGCCAATTTATGTGCCTAGCAACAGTCATCTATGCTTTAAACTGCAAAATTTCATTAGAAACTTGGTAAAGACTTAAAAAAAATGGAGCTGAAAATATGCAAGGATAAAAAAAAAACGTGCTGCGTAAATATGCGCAGCGCAGTCGGCTGAGCAAGTTCGCATTTTCCGGTTGAACGCTTGAACCCAAACAGAATTCATAAACCGAAATCTCACGGCGATAACTGTAACTGTAAGCCAGCCTCAGACACATACGCCCCGTACCCCAACTCCTCTCTCTTTGTTCCAACTGCTTGTCTGTGGTTACTGCGGCGACAACAGCAACAACAAGAACTACAATTTGGCTGGGCCCACCCGCTGTGCGAAATCTCTTAGAGCTACTACTCTTGGCCGCGACATGGCCATATTCCAGTTTTTCGCCGAATTTGTAACTGCCTTTAACTTTTACTCCACCTTAATGCCGGTTCCCCTACCCAGCCTCTTTTTTTTTGGCATTTTCAATTTTTAGTTTATTCCTTGGTGCAAAAGGCAACGGCGATAAAATTGCGTGGGCGTTACAGAGAACCAACAAAAATGGAAAATAGAAAAATGAAAAGCATGAAGAGAAAGCATCAAGCAGCCATGTATTATTAGTAGCAGTTTTATCTACAAAATTCTGGGCCTTGCGTTCCTCTGCTTTTTGGAATTTTTGGTTGGTTGCTGGTGTTTTATGGTCTGAACTTAGTAGCAGATGCACTTGGTGTTGTTTTTGTTTCTAAAGGTAATTGAACTCGTTAGACAAAACAGTGGCATCCAATAGAAATCTAGTTTATAGCGGGTTAGATTAGCGTTGGAATTAGAGTCGAAAGTTTTACACAGTTTCGCAGTAAGGTGCCAATTTTTGTCAGGTATACATATTTTAGGTAAAAGACCAAAGTAAGCCTTTTTCGCAGCAGGTTTTTGATATACATAGTCTCTAATGGCTATATGGCGCTCTGACTGGCTATAAGGTAACTAAGTGCTCTCAAAAATCTTACTCGAGAAACTTAACATGCGCCGGATAAGACAGCAAGTCCACCATGGAGACTTTAATCTTTAAGTCGATTACATTAATAGGAGCCCGGAATGGTCGCTCTCATTTTGAAGCTTTAAAATTTGGGCAGGATTACAGAGATTCCATTTAGCTTCAATCCTATGTTACAAGATAAAGCGAACCTTCTTTAAAATTTGGGCAAGATGGTAGATTCCAACTATGCTCCGACATGAAGCGACGAAACTAGAGGGTAAACTCTGCGGGGTAGTTTATTATCTACAACTGGTTATCGGACTTGACCGCGAAAATGATTCCTCGCTAGCGCCACTTGCTGATCCCAAGACTACGAAGATATTCATTGCCATCGCAGAGGCGGGCGTCCCTCTGGTCGACAGTGACTTTCGCTTTTAAACCAGAACATCCCCACCCACGCAAATATCGTGGCCAAGCCAGCGTAAACGTCGTTATTGTTTGCGTCATACTAGGTTAGTGTCGACGTAAATCTTATTTGAATTCGTAAATCACCGTCCACATGATATCAATGTCATCGTCAGGGTTGTCCCCTGCTTGGGTTTCATCAAATGCAAGGACAAGCGATCTGAAGGTTGTTACAGCTCCCTGTACCATTTTCTTAATGGCTTTGTTGAGGTTGGTCACATGGCTGTCTCAAGGAGCTATCTCTTCTTGCTTAGCGGTGTACATTTTTATAGTTATATCCCAAGAATTCGGAAATATGGCATTTCCTTGCTCCTTCGATCGGTGCCACAAACTTCCCATTTGATCGATCCTTTAATTGATATTCTTTAACTTTCCTCCGCCCATACCATGAACAGAGCCGTTGAAAAGTTCATTGAATTCTTTGCTTCATTAAGTTAAGTTTTCAGAAGCTCTTAATGCACTCAGTAACTCCCATATCTTCTGCGACTTCTAGAGTGTTAGCTTTATCTGGTAATAGCCAACTGACTTTGGGAACGAAAGAGGCATGGAATGTTAATGAGAGTTCTTTTTTAGGTCTGCATGACGTCGTTGTAGGAGTGGTTCCAAACTAGACCAACCTCAAAACTAATGTTCTCGTCTGCAGAATTGCAGGTGCTGGAATCTAGAGACTAAAGAAAATCATTCTTTTGGCTAAAAACAGATACCAACATTTCTTAAGAGATAGATTTGGGAATCTGTAGAAAAGACGTTTTATTATAGGTGGGATGTAGTTGGAAGTGAAATCCCCCCCCAAAGACCCGGATCCACACCTGGTGGAATGGATTCCTGGCACACTCATCCGCCTCCTCGTTACCAGGGAGACCTGAGTGCCCGGCACCCAGGAGAGGGTGATTGAGTGGTAGTGGATCTAGTTTAGCGCTGCTACTGTGTTACGGACAAGTTTACTTTTAGTCGTATGCGACGTCAGAGCCTAAATTGCAGCCTGGCTGTCGACAAGAATTAAAATGTTCCTTGGACTTTTATCTAGGGTGTTGATAAGTCTTACCGCTTGCCAGATTGAAAAAATCCCGGCCTGAAAAACGCTGCACCAGTCGGATAGCCTCGTCGCAAGCTCTTAAGAGAAGACACTCGCTCCTGTGACTTCTTCCATCTTCGAACCATCAGTATAGATCGTCAGCTCGTTTCCTTTAAAAAGAGTTTTAAGCTTCAAATCTAGTCTCTCCGGGAAAATATCATCAACATGTTATATCTTACTCTGCTGTAATCAATTTGATGCCCAACCTCCACGTTGTGTCTTCAACTAAGCTGCTTTTATGACAGTTGTTATTGGAGTGGTGAGCTATTTTGGACAGTGAAATCCTCTGAAGGGCTTGCGTTGGGGTTTTATCCCTCGGAAACGGATCCCCGTAATCTTGCTTCGGCGGGTAAGGTTTTCAATGCGGTTGTTGTGGGAGCTCGGGGCTGAACGTGCCTGTGTTGGAAGGATTAGGCAGTGAGCTCGCTGGTTAAGCTAGACGCCTGGAGGGGCGTTTCATGACAGGCTGCAACCCTATAACGGGCTATGATGACCAGCTAAGCAAAAGACGATTAGAGTAGTAAGGCTGCTTGGCTTGAGTCAAAGTCACTCAGCGACCACAACTAAACAGAGAGAAAGGGCGGTAAAAATAAAGTTGAAAAAGAGGAGCGGCAGGGAAGCTATAGGTGGTTAGTTCAAAAAAAAATTGTATCGCAAATAATCGAAAAAAACAAGAACCAAGCAAAAAAATAAACAAATGTGAAAAAATAAAATAAGTTTAAAAATGATAATTATTATTACGGAAAATAACAAAGAAGTCACATATTGAATAATGTTACATAGTAGGCCTAGTCAAAATTTTAATACCGAAACAACAACCACACAAAAGTCACATTGTTAACTAAACAATTTATAACGGGTAGGCCACACTTTATATTTCAACGCAGTAACAACAAGTCAAAAAAAAAACTAAAGCTAGTAAAGATTTAATATTTTTATTTTAGTGAAAATTTAAAATCGACTTTGAGTACATTAAAGTATAACCACTATGGCAGCTGCTCAACGCTTCGTGCCCACCAAGGACAATGTAAATCGTTTGATTAGTGGAAGATACAAAATTACCAAAGAAATAGGCGCTGGCTCCTTTGGCGTTGTTTATGAAGGATTCAACACACACAGTGGTCAACCGGTGGCCGTAAAATTGGAGTTGGTTGGGGTGACATATCCACAGCTGCTGCATGAGGTCAAGGTGTACAAAGAACTAAATGGACAACCCGGTTTGCCAAACATATATCATCATGCCAAGTACGATTCCTTAAGCTTCATGGTAATGGATCTATTGGGGCCCTCTTTAGAGCATCTTTTTGCAAATGCAAGCGTCGCTTCACCTTGAAGACAGTGCTTATGCTGGCTGACCAAATGTTGACCCGCATTGAAATGGTGCACAAACGTGGCTTTATACATCGCGATATCAAGCCGGATAACTTTCTTATTGGACGTGGACCCAACAACAAGCAGCTGTTTCTTGTGGACTTTGGTCTGGCCAAACGCGTCTTGAAAAGAGGTTCCCGTCAACATATAGAGTATCGCGTGGATCGCAATCTAAGCGGCACAGCACGCTATGCCTCAATAAATGCACACAAGGGTATTGAACAATCTCGTCGTGATGATATGGAGGCGCTGGCCTATTGCCTTATGTATTTCAATCTGGGCAAGTTGCCCTGGCAGGGCCTGAAATACGAGAATCACAAACAAAAGCATGAGAAGATACTCGAGTTGAAGACAAGCACTTCGATTCAGGAGCTTTGCAAGGGCTTTCCAGCCGAGTTTGCACTTTTTTTGGGTTATTGTCGCAATTTGCGTTTTGAGGATAAGCCGGACTACAAATATATACGTCAGCTGTTTTGTATTTTAATCAAGAACAGGCGTCTAAGCTTTGACTTTAACTATGATTGGAACGTGCTGGAGATGACTAAAGAACAGGAGAAAGCTCAACGCGAGACTACGAAATTTGCATCCGAGAAGTAGCCCCCAGGAACTTCTCTACATGATATACACTTATGCATTTTTGTAAGTTAAATAAAACTATTGTTGATTATGAGCATTACAATTACAAGGTACTTTGAGCTTGGGACAGGACAAATGCACACTGGTCCGCAAAGCCAATTCGATCAAAATTTTTTTTTATATTTGCTGATCAAAGCCAATTTTTTAAATTTATTTGGCCTTCATGATAATAAACAATATTTGTAGCTCATATATAACTCTATATTGTATTTGTTTCAATTTCCATTGACCAATTTGTTTTAAATTAACATTTTTTACAATTTCTTTAAAAAATATATGTGCTAGTAAATCTGAACATTCTTATGCGCATAGAGTAAAAATTTATGCGCATGCCACAAAATTATATGCAAATCTTTGGCCACATACGCTCCATATATACAATGTATATAAAAGTCTGTCTGGCACTTGTGCAATGCATTTTTCAAGCTGTTTTTTTTTTTTTTTTTCATTTACATCAAATTGCTATTGCTCAGGGTGCACACACGACGTATGAGTAATATTTGTTTGACTGTTGCACATTGATAAATTTCACAGAATTTTGTGTTTGTCAGATTTAGAGCAACTTCAAAGACAGCGGATTTAATTGCATGCCAGAATAGCAACATTAATCTGCAGCTGCAAATTGTTTGATTAGACAGGAGCACACATAACGTATACGCAACATAAGCCCAGAAGCGGTTTGACAAATCAGCAATCATTGGGTTATAGGCTGTGAAAGCTGTACTTTTGATTGGCTTCCACATGGCTTGATTAATAAATGATGTTGCACGACAAAAATATATTGAATTACAGTGGCGGGAAAAGGGGAAGACTAAAGTGATCATGCCTAGAGTAACATGTGATAAAGTATGTGAAAAGTAAAAAGAATTTTGAAGCTTATAAGAAGAAATCTGCATAAAATATATAACTTTGGCACCCCACTTTAAAAAAGCTGTCTACGCCACTGTCACACAGACACTGCACAGACCCACACACATACATACACCACAATCTTGCTGCCATTTTGTATGAAAACGCCATTTGTCAATTGTATGTGACAGCCGCAAGAAATTAACGCTATTCAGCGGCAAGGCTTAAAGGCATTTCAATTCTGAATTCTTTTACTTACTATATAGTAACTTATATACATATAAACATTTATATGTATATTTTTTGCCATGTAAAGCATGTCTGCTGCAGGAGCTACGCTGCCAGGCATTTCAATTGCAGCCTGACACTTTCAATAAAGCTCTTAAGGATCTACAGGCTTGTGGTAGCGTAGCACAGGTCCTGCCAGCAGGCAGCCCAGACAGCAGACGCTGTGCCACACCCGTAACCGTGTCTACTCAATAAATGTCATTACATTGTCAAGTGCATATTAGCGCCATAATTGCGCACCGTGCACAGCATATTTTATCGAGTTTCAACCAACAGTTGCAAGCAAACTTGTTTGCGCCCATTTACATATCAATAAGTATATAACAAAAAGGGGACAATAATATACAGGCAAGTTTGCTTTTTGCCGTGTAAATCATTTCGGATTGAAGTATTTGTATTTTTTGTAGAAAAGTGGAAAGTTTTGCTAAAGTGAGGTAAAGTTATTAAGCGAGCATGTTATGATTTATTAAGTTACTTGAAAAGTATATTTGTTTGATAATAAGTTTATTCTTCATTGGAGGTCCAGTCCATTTCTCGTCTGTACCTTTGCTCTTCTCTTAGCAGCTGTCTGGTGGTGTGTCTGCCAATGCCACAGGCCCTAATAGTGGTTGTTCAGCACCATTCCTCGCCAGTTTATCAGCTGCTTTGTTTCCGGGAATATTCTTCCCAAGATCCATCTAAGTTAGACTCTGTTCCATTGTCCTAGATGGCTGAGTTTGGCTCTAGTTCTCCGAACCAACTTGGAAATCACCGCATTAATCGCGGCTTGACTGTCTGATAGTAATGTCTCTGTTTCTATATTTGCGATCTAGATTGATGTCCATACATAGACCTATGGTACATACTTCGGCTTGAAATAAGCTGATGTATACACCCTGAGCTCCTGACTGTTACGTTGTTGGTCCTGCGACTCCCAATCCATCATCTATATACCTCGACTTATATGTATATTGAATATGACAATATGTATATATATCTCGTATGATTCCTTCCTTTATATTTAAGCCCAATTTCTTTGCATTTGCTCGTTTACTTCAGCTTTCAACTCTTTTTATCAAAATTTAGAACTCTTTAACCAAAAATAAAGGTACTCCTTTATATAAGCTTAACCAAAATAACTCAAAGACCACTCAGATAGACGCCAGTGAAGACAATTTCCATTACTAGCTACTAACTCAAATAACTAAAGCTAACTTCACTCAACATTTAAATTCATCCTTACAATTATCTTTCCTATAAATTTCGTATACATATTGACAGCATTAAGTCACATAGCTGTTGCAGCACATTTCCATAGCTAAACATTAAACATTGAAGATTGACTTTAGCTGCCTTTAATATAAGCTGCAATCCTTTAATGACTTGCATCAGTTAAGCTCGGTTCAGTAGAGCTCAGGTCCTGCTCTGTCTATGTGCAACAAAGTGCACTTGATTCATAGGCCACAAACCTAATGAACCCTAAGGCATTATCTATTGAGCATTCAGTTTGTATCCAAATGGGAGCTTATTCATGTGTTTGTTGTTCATTTCCTTGTTCCATGAAATCTGTTTCATTTGTAACAATTGTCTGCGCTCCTGCTCTGCTTCTTAAATCTTATCCCCAAACTCTCGGAACGATTTCCACAATATGACCACATCAAAGCGAAGAAGCCAAAATGCGTGCTCAACTTTTGTTTTCATGCCTTAAAAGCTATTTTCATTTAAATACGCATATCATTTGTTTGGCATGTGTGTGTGTATATATAAATTTACACAGAGAGAAATATTCATGTACTAATACTACTAAAATAAATTTTCGTAATTTAAGAAAAATGTTTAAGGCATAAAATTATTGAATTTTTTTGAAGTTGAACTTTTTTGAGGAATATTCTCAAAATCTTATTTTAAGACCATTATAGATTTTAAAAATTTAGAACAAATTTAAAAAATTAAATTAAGAAAAAAACATTCTTTTCAAAATCTTAATAAAATTTTAGACCATTTTTAATAATGATTTTGGATGAAATTAACGAACTTTTTAAGGAACTTTTAGGAATTCAAAATATTATTTTAAGACCATTATAGATTTTAAAAATTTAGAACAAATTTAAAAATAAATAAATTAAAATAAAAAAAAAATTAAATTATTTTTCTTAGTCTTCAATAACGATATTTAATATTTCCTTTTTTAAAATTAATGATTTTTTAGGCATGAAATTAATGAATTTTTTTGAAGTTGAACTTAATTTACGAACATTGTCAAAATCTAAAATTTAGACCAATATAGATTTTGAAAATTTACAACGAATTTAAAAAAAAATATAATTAAAATAAAAAAAAAATAATTTTTTTTTTTTTAAATTAAAATAAAATAATTAAAAAAAAAATTATTTTTTTAATTTTTTTACATAATTAAAAATAAAAAACCTCATTTTATAATTATTTTTTTTTTAGTTAATTTAATTATTTTTTTTTTTTTAGTCGTCAAATACTTGTTTTAATTATTAAAATATTTTATTTTAAAATATACCTTTTTTAAACAATCTTTTTTTTTTTTTTTGCAAATATATTGCGTTTTTTTCTTTTTTTTTTAACAATTATAGATTCAACCAAGTTATGGGGGAAGAGTTTCTGTTTCTGTATCCTGTTTAATTGAACCATTTCGAGGATATGCTTGTTAATTTTAAATAAAAATATAAATTCTGCGAGGTTAGCCGAAGGCCTATGCTGCCAGAGCTATTAATAAGTACCTTACCTTATTAGTTTAGCTTTTAAGCTACTCTAAATAAATAAAAATTTCTGAGATAGGCTTGGCAGCCCAGAAGTAAATTTATTTTTTAAATTAAAGAGAAAGAGCCTTTTGCATTACATTAAAAACTGAGGCTGTAGACACTGAAAAACTTTGATGCTTATTTATATAGGGTTTTTTTTAATTTTTGTTAAAAGTATGTTATAATATATGATAGATACCTTGGGCATCCCTTGAGCCATGTCTGTTCCATTTCAATTCCAAATACTCATGTAAGCCTAATAATCAAAAAATAACCATTTTAAATTTTTCTCGTGGTAAACCCTAACTGACCGTTTTTTTATGATTTTTAATTTATTTTTTGTAGTTGAAAATACCCTTAACTTTAATGCACAGATTTTAACTTTCTTCGCTAAAAAAAATTTGAGCAAAGGTTAAGAAAACTGACTTTTGAAAAATAATTAAAATGTGGGCGATGCCAATATTTCTGGGCACGTCAAAAGTTCTAAGTAAGTAGAGACCAAAGATGACTGCATCTTAAAGTGGGTTTTACAGTGTTTATCGATACTACATAAATGGATGGTTTGTAAGATCAAATCAGGAAGTTTTATTCCAAAAAGCCTATGAGTATGAAATGAGTAAGAGTGTGCTGAAAGTACGTTTCTTAGATAATTTGTATTCCCTTATTGTGAATCAATAAAAAGCACTCTGTTTCTTTATTATTAATTAAAATTAAAAACTAAAAATGATAACTCTGTGTCTTAATAGCTAGCTTTAAGCAAAATTTATAAGTTATATATATAAAGCAAACTAACGAACCTAAAAAAAAAAAAATGATAAAAAATTAAAAAAAAAAATCTTAAAAATAAATAAAAAATTTTTTAAATTTTATATTTTATCTGTCATGGAAAAAAATTATATTATATTATATACGTATATAATATATATATTATATATTATACTTTTAGGAGATATGGCTTTTCAAAAAATAGTCTAAAAAATGAAAAATCCAATTTTCAGTTATCGATAACTCGCTAAATAATCGGAATTTCGCAATAGAATGTGACGAGGATACTATTGGCTAGTAGCTCTACCAAATATGTAAAAATCATTGAAATCGGAGAAAGTTGGGGTAAAAGTGTCCCGCTTCACTTATTTTCGCCGATATTTATTTATTTTATTATTATAGTATTTTTTATATAATTAAAATTTTTTTAAGTGGAAGGCTATTATTAACTCAACTTTTAGTCTCGCTTTTTGATCGAGTGCAATTTATACTTATTTCAAGTTCTTTAATACTACTTTGTGCTTCAAAGTTTTTGTTCGTTTTTTTTCTACTTCTATTTTCTCTCAGTGTACATACACAACATACTACATAGGACCACAAACGCTTAAGCTTAACAATGTCTGTGGATTTGTTGGCATTACGGGTACACCCTTCTGGGGTAAAATAAATATGCGTGAGAGAAAGTGTAAGTGGAGAAGGAGAGCTTTAATATGTGGTTGTGTGTGTGTGCATGTGCGTGCGTGTGTGTGTATGTAAGTGTGTATCTGCATTTGAGTGCCTGTGAAAATCGTTAAAGTATTGCAAAACTCATTTCCCAATGTCAAAGAAACGAAAAGCGAGAAAAGAAATGCTTAGAAGCGAGTTATTATATGTGTAAATATAAGTATATAATATGCCGCTGCCTGGCATATTTTTTTGTATATATTAACTTATGTACGATACTGTGTGCGTGTGTGTTTGTGAGTATGTGTATGATTTATATGCATGTCTCGCATCTTGACTGCTTCTGCATGCGATTATTTGTTGAATGTGTGTTTATTGGCTTTGGCACATAATAAAATTATTTATTGCATTATAAAGTACAAATAAGCAACAAAAAAAAAAGTTACAAAACGAAATGCGTTTTGTATATAAAATGTGACAAATGCTTAGAACGAGTTTTGGACACTCTTTAAAGGTAAGCCAAGTTGTTGTTTAGGAAGTCAGCAGAAGTGCATCATGACGTCATGAGAGACAGGCACAAAATTCCACAAATGTTCCCAGTGATATATAATATAAGACCATCTAACGATTTCATGAATATTCTAAATATTTAGTAATGATATGAAATCGATTTTAATGCGCTTCAACTTGCAAAGTAGTACCTCTAACAAGTATGTAGAATCGACTATTTCAAACGAACTTCGAAACGAAATATTTCTTTTTGAGGATCTTAACTATTCATCCCTGTAAGACACACGATATTTCAAGGGAAAGGCTTTAAAATATATTATTATTTTTTTTATTTAAAAATCTATATATATATATATATAAATAAAATATATATATAAATTTGAACATCATTATTTTATTTTAATATTTTTAAATTTAAGTAATTTTCTTAAAAGTTCGATAAGCAATGTCTTTATATAACAATCACCATTCTTAGATTTTTAGTGTGTTGCTGTGGTTTTTTGAGGCTAAGTCGGAAAAAAATTGAGTTTGGTAAAATAAATATTAAAAAAAAAAAAAAAATCATACTTTAAGACTAGACTAAAAATTTTTTTATTTAACCCCAACCACCTTTGGGCACCTTTGCAACCTTAGCGAATAACTTGCCATACTTTCTGCTCACTTCAAAGAGTATACATATATGTTATTATATTTAAGACTAACTCCCTTTGTTTATGTGTGCGCGTGTGTGCAGTAAGAATTTCATTCAGCTCTTTCAATTTATTTGCATTTTCCGTAATAAATATAAAAGGCAGTGTCTGTGTAGGCAAGAACTACATACACAGTAATGCGCTAAATAAATAAAATTGAAATAAAAATTTACAAAAGCATTGCAAGCTGTATAGGGGTTAAGGGTTGAGTAAACACAATCGAGGGTTAAGGGTTAAAGGTGGTATAAGATTTTATTGTTTATCGATACAAAAGGTCGTAAAATACCTGAACATGTAAGCTAAAGGCTATGCATGAATGTCCCTACGATATGTGTGTATCCTTTATAAAAGTATCTATGTGTGTTTCTTCATGAAAAGCAATGTTGTTTGTGTTAGCATAATTGAAAAATTTCTAATGACTTTTCAAGGTTTATTGTGTAAACATGTCTGCATGACAAACAGAAGCATAAAAAAAGAGCCACATATATACACTCGAATATTTATATACTTGTATATGCACACATACATGTATAAAAGAAAACATACACACATACAGGCATAAATGATTTTGCTCTCTTTCACAGAGCTTTGCTCATTTGGCTTAGCTTTCTTTGCACAGTGGGCTTAATGACGTCAAAAATGTCTTAAAATTCACTAAGATCCAACACGATCGGTTTTGTAATTAATTTTTTTCTGAAAGTTTCTTGTTTAAAATTTTCAACATTTATTGGTGATTAAGTTTCAGTTAAGTAACAAAATAAGTGCTTTACACTGTTTATTGAATAATTTTTAAAAATTAATAATTAAAAAAAATCTCTTCAATTTCTTTTCATAAAAATTTAAAGCCACAAATCAATTTTCTAAGATAATAAAGAAATTTAAATATTTTTATATAAACTTTATAATGTGTGAGAAGGACCTTACAAATCTTTAGGGACAAGACATACAAAACTTTGGCCAAGCGCGACCGGTCCCCCAAATTTGGCGAAAGAATATTTTCTGCACTTGGAAAATTTTATAATTTACTTTACTTTTACGTTTATTATGAATTTGTCGTTTGAGAAAGTATAAAACATTTTGATGGCCAATCCAAGATTTAACAATCCGAAGCGATTTGAATCGGAACATGTTCGTGCGGAATTTTATTTGGCCAAGCGCGTTCGATCCCGCAAATTTGTCGACAGATTATTTTCTAGACTCGAAAAATTTTAAAATTTTCTAATCTTAAACTTTTTCTTTTGAATTTGTCGTTTGAGTAAGGATAAAACATTTTGGTGGCCAAACCAAGATTTAACAATCCGAAGCGATTTGAATCGGAACATGTCCGTGCTGAATTGAATATGGAGAATCTCCGAGCTGTAAGGCCAAAGAAGAGATGCCTGTATTTTCAGTGAAATGGGGCTAACATCCTAGCCGGTAATACTAAAGACCCTTTACAGCTGTGAGTTATTGGCAGATTTAGCCCCTGTATCCGGAGC
Organism: Chymomyza costata; assembly: GCA_018150985.1. Classification (NCBI taxonomy): domain Eukaryota; kingdom Metazoa; phylum Arthropoda; class Insecta; order Diptera; family Drosophilidae; genus Chymomyza; species Chymomyza costata. The sequence goes on along the minus strand of JAECWU010000698.1, from coordinate 533,841 downwards.
CTCATTTCTTGGACTGTCTAGATCTCTATCAACGAAGAAGAAAGTATTATGCCAGTTCATTGTCATAAAGCTATTTTTACCAAGTTTAACTAAACTTATATATTTTTCTAAAAAAAGTTTATAGGATATACCGTGTATCCTTCACTGCCGTGAGTCCCTATATCAGGAGCCTCCTTTCTTGGACCGGAGAAATTGCTACCAACGAAGAAGAAAGTATTATGCCAGTTGTTCAGGCAGCTATTTTAACCAAGTCTTACTAAACTTATAATTTTTTTTATAAAAAAAGTTTACAGGGTACTGCCGAGTACCACCTTTACTTTTTTTTATGTTGAGGCAAAATTTTCTCTGTTTCAAAATAAAAAAATATTTTGCATGCTTTTTGATAACATTTGTCCCACTGTGCATTGTCATCGTCGTAGTTGTTGCTTGCGGTTGACACATTTTGCTTTTAAAATATAGTTACACAAAATGTTGCATACTTATGTGCGCCTGTGTAATTGTGGTGCAACCGACAAGAAGTACAAGCGCCACACGTCGTATGCGTTATAATATTAGTTTATGCTTGTGGGCCTCATATACATAAACTGCTTATATAGTAAGTATGTTCATGCCACGTCTGTGTCGCTTTGTCATTTGTCTCTTCTCGGTTTTTGTTGCACGGTGTAAATAATATTAGCACTAAACAGCCAGTAGCAATACCCTGCTTCCTCCTCTCATATACACAGACCCCTCACAAGCAGGGTGAATTGAAAGCTAGCTTACATGAATATGCATGCTAGTATGTTTGGGTGAATGGGTTACATGGCAAGCAGCTTTGCAGTGGCTTTTTTATATGCCCCTCGGGCAATAAACTTTTCATTAGCAAGTGAGGCTGCAGCTCTTTTTCTCTCTTGTTGCTGCCACATCGCGACAAAAAGCTTCTTTATACAGCAGCCTTATAAATGTTTCGTCGGCTGCGAAGCGTAGCCCCCCTTTTCAAAATTGTCTCTATGTTCTTCGTTAGTCGTCTATGTTGCCAGGCGGGGACCATAATTGTTTTATGTGCTTCTAGGTTTTACTGTCACTGCTTGTAAATAACTATTACCACAAATGAAGTGTAACCAAGAAGGAAATGGCTAGTAGAAAGCAGGCTCTTACTATTATGAGTAATATTTTGTAAGCTTTAATATGTGTCTGATGCGTTTAAAGTCTTATTTAAAGCTAAGTAAATAACTTTTATGGTATTTACCACTGATGCTTACAGGTATTTGCTACATTTGTGTTTGTGCTGTAAAAGGTTGTAGGTGGATTGAAGCGACTTATTTGTACAAGTTCTGGGGCATTCTTTTTACATGTTATGTTTATTTGTTTTCCTTTTGAGCCGTGCCGCTTAAAGGTCACATAAAAACTGTTGAAATACGCTTTAAAGGGAAGTTTCTGGCTTTTTGTGAGCTAAATAGCTTTAACAGCTGTTTTCTTATTCAAAAGTATTACGAGTAAATAAGCGAAATTTAGGAGTTTTTAAGGTCGGTGTATTGTAGTGTTCATAATATGTATTCCAATTTCGTATGCCAATTTTAGTAAGCCGTTTTTGAAATACTTTCTCTTATATAACTCTTCAAAAACTAGTATAGAAAACTAAAATAGGTTTCAAAAGCTTTATAAAGAGACTTCTTGGATAAGAAACAAAAACTGTTCTTAATGCTTTTAAAATAGTATTGATGCAGATCGATTTATAGGAACCAAAAAAATTACTGAAAATTTATAATACATTTTTAAATTTAACGCCTTATTGCTTAGTGACAAAACTACTGAATGTTTTGCAAGCAAGCATTTTTTGCTCCAATTTGTCAATAGAGCGCTTTGAAAAAATTTTTTTTTTAACCGTCACAGTTTTTGAATATAATAATTAAGTTCCCCCATATTTTTTTTTTTTAATATATTTGCCTTAAATATTTAAATCATAATTTTTTCAATACTTCTTAAAGCTCATTCCTTATATGGTCTATAAATGAATCAAAACTAGTAATTGCAACGATGTTAAAAATAATAATGGTACTCTATTTTTTTTATTACGACATTTTTTTTTAAAAAGACGTAAAAAATTTTAATAAATTTTCGTAATAAAATAAAAATAAATATTCTGTGTTTATAAGACGAAAAACATTGTTCAATTTTTTTGATAAATAGTGAAAAATAAAATTGCTCAACAAAAAGTTATTAGCTAGTTATTAAATTAATTTATTATAAAATTTGAATTGAAATATTTACAAAATAAGTGTCCAATGTAAAAGTTCTTAAATTTTTAATATTAATTCTGAAAATAAAAACTGATCGCAATTTATTTTTATACCCTGTACCGTATGGTACAAAGGGTATATTGTGTTTGTGCAAGCCGAAAATGTATGTAACGTACAGAAGGAGACGGGGTCTCCGACGACCAAAGTTACCTAAAGTATGATCAGTGTGACTCGAGAAGTCGATATACCCACGTCCGTCTGTCCGTCTGTCCGTCTGTCTGTCTGTCCGTCTGTCCGTATGAACGCCTAGATCTCAGAGATGGTAAGAGCAACCAAACTTTCAGATAAGATCCCTTGTTAATCCATAGGAGACAAGTTTATTTTATTTTTTTGATATCGGGATTACATAATATAGCTCCCATAGGGGTATTTCAGAGGACCTCGAAAAAAAGCAAAAGTTTTAGATGGATAATTCGTTTGTTTATGAAAATATCGTAACCAAATTTGCCGAATAAAATATGTTTTGGAGGTTTTAAGCAATGTGTCGGACTTAATTGCAATGTGGTGGTACAGGGTATCCCAAAGTTGTCTGCACCCGAGCACCCGACTTTAACGTACGCCATCTTTTAATTTTAAATTTCAAAAGAAATCTCCCACTTGAAAAAAAAAAGTGTTACTGAACTGTAGAGGTTATGCTTATTTTAGTGTTGTTGTCCATAGTAATTGTCCATATTATTATTACGCTTGTTATCCATAGTAATTAGTAACTCGAAAAATGACTTATAAGCATAACTTTTCGGAACTAAAAGCCAATAAGTTCAAGTAAATGTTCGTTTTGAGATTTAACATTAACACTTTTTTTTTTAGTAGAAATCACTTTTGAATTTAAAATTACAAAAAAAAAATTTTTTTCTTAAATTAAAATTAAAAAAAAAAAAAAAAATTTTTTTCTTAAATTAAAATTTTTTTTAAATTCAAATTTTACAAATTTAATTTTTGATTAACATAAATTGTTAATTTTAATAAATTTTATTTTTAGTTTATTAAAAACCATTTAATAAATTAATTAATTTTTAATTTGTTAAAAAAAATTTTTTTTTTAATTTCAAATTTTACAAATTTAATTTTTAATTAACAATTTATCTTTCATGAAAAACAAAAAATATTTGAGTCGATATCTTTATTCGTTAAGAAGATATGGCTTGTCAAAGAAAATTCTAAAAATGAAATATCCAATATTTCTTGATCTGGTCTGTCTGTAAAAGGATCTCAGGGACTATAAGAGCTATAGAACTGAAATTTTACCGAAAGATGCGTATGATAGTCACATGGATGAAGATTTACGATTTATGTCGATATCGGCCCTTCCCGCCGTAAGACAATTTCGCGGTTAACTTCTTTTAATGTAATTTTTCAAGATATTTTAATAGTTATTCTGTTAACCAGGGCAGAGACGAACCCAAGAAACATAAATCATCAAAATCTGTCCAGCCGTTCTTGAGTTATATAACTAGCACAATTTTGTTTTATATATTATATATAGATAAATTAATTCATATTAAGTTATAAAGTCAACTGAGCATATACAGTTTAAAAATAAATAAAATCAGAACATTTGAAACTATTTCATTTTTTAGCTTTTGCTTTATATATGAGGTTTGTTCAAAAAGTATCGCGAATTTTGTATGTTCGCGAGCTACGGATGTTAGAAATTCGATCTTTTTGTGGCGTTATGTTGGTACTCATGACTCTCACTTATGTTGACAATTTCGGCCATTTTGAATGTTCAGTCAGCTTTTGATAGCTTTTGTGTGTGGACGTATTTTAGCTTGTCCTCGATTTTTGTCTTGGCCCATGCGGCAGCTTCCATTGGGATGATTAAGCTTTGGTTTCTACGTCATAGCCATAGACCCATGATTCGTCACCAGTTATGACTCTCTGCAGCAAATTTGGGTCGTCACGGACAGAATCCAACAGCTCCTGAGCAATGTTAGTGCGATTCTGTTTTTGGTCGAAATTAAGTAATTTTGGCACGAATTTTGCGGCGACCCGCCTCATACCCGAACTTTTGGTGATAATCGAATGACACGAGCCAATTGATATATTTAGGTCCTCAGCAACTTCTCTGACAGTGATTCGACAACTGACTAATACTAGTATCTTTACTTCATCAATGTTTTCGTCTGTCGTTGACGTGCTCGGGCGTCCGGAACGCTCTTCGTCGCTCACATCTTCTCGGCCCACTGAAAACATTTTGTACCACCGATAAACGTTGCTTTTATCCTAAGTAGCTTCGCCCTATGCAACAGTCAACATTCGGAATACATCCGCGCACTTTATGTTGCTTTTCACACAAAATTTGATACAAATCCTTTGATCCATTTTTCGGGATAGGCAAACATCGAAGACAAGCTAAAACACGTCCACGCACAATAGCTGTCAAAAACTGACTGAACATTCAAAATGGCCGAAATTGTCAACATAAGTGAGGGTCATGAGTACCAACATAACACCACAAAAAGATCGAATTTCTTACATCCGTAGCTCGCGAAAATTCAAAATTCGCGATACTTTTTGAACAAACCTCGTGTTTTGTTAAAATTTTTAGTAAATAACAAAAATTTGATTTATTTTCTGATCTTCAAATATAATTAATTTTTCAGAAATTATTTTCAATTATCAGTTGGCTTTATGCAATATTTTCGTATGTGATATATTTTATAAATATGCATATTAAAACACGGCTAATAATTTGTACTTAATTTATTATAAGCTGTCAATAAGTTTAATGACTAAATCGAAACTCATAATATAATAAACGTGACATTTGAATAACAACAACTTACCACACTTTGCATCAAAAAAATATTTAGCTAGCAATTAAACTAATTAATGTCATTTAATATGCATAATAAAAATGTTGTTTAATTCATGTCCTTTCATTAGATAGATTTTAGCTTTTTCAGTCATTAAATTTATCTCATATAACTCCATATAAACTCGTATATATGTAATTGACTTATTTCCGCAATTAGCAAATTACCTATTTTATTTTTCATTAACAAAAACTTATCAACAGCGAATAAATCATATAAAGAAAAAACTTTTTTTATAAAGGTATAAAAAAGTCTAAAGTTTGCCAAAAGTTGATAAAAACAACATAATTATTGTAATAATTATTATTATCATAATCAGCTTCATTATTGTTATATACATAATCAGCATATTATGTGTAAAAGCAGCTTCGATAAAAAAATAGCAGCTCAATATATATGCATGTGAGTACAACGATTATTTATGGCTTTGCAAATGCAACTGACAACTAAAAAAGTTAATCGAAGGGAAGCGCAAAAAATGGCATAGAAAAAGAGTGCAGAAAGAAGCGGTAAAGCGGAAGAACGATTGGAAAGCCAACAAAAAAAAAACTTCTGGTAAACTGTGTAAATTTGCATATGAATTTAAATTGTAGTTACAAGAGATATTCGATAGGTATGAAAGCTATTCGATGAGTGTGAGTACAGTAGACACTGATTAATTGAAACTGTTGAATTGTTTTTTTGATATTTTTAAATGCCAGTTTTTTTTTTTTTAATTAAAAAAGGTAAATTATTATATGTTTAAAAATATTAAAAAAATTTAAAAAGCAATTAGTACTTAAAATATTTTGTGGTTATTTTTTTTAAAGCCATGGAACTTTATAAATGCTGGTAGTAGGGCACTCTTCTCTACCCCTAACCGCTTTATTTTTAAAACACATAATTTCTTATACAATTTGTAAGACTCTTCCTTACTGCTTATTTATTTATTCGATTTCTCAGCTTCAAGTATTGACTCGCATGTTGTTTAATTTACAGATCATTAAATGCTGAATTTAGTACAGTTTCGTAATTAGTGATAGATAAACCTAATAATAAACAAACACACACACACACAAACATATATAAATATAGTATATCCTATAAAGCCTTCTGCGCCATTCCAGCTGCCATTGCAGGAGCTAAAGTTATGCAAGGCATGTGACCAAGGCGCTTCCTTTGCAGACATCCTTTGCTACCAATATTTAATGCCACACATCACGCGGCCGTTACACTTGATGTCATGCCACAACATTATGCATATATGTATGTGTGTGTGTCTTGGATAGAGTATATGCCATTGTGTGCGTGTGTGTACCGCCAGGAATTGCGCTCATTGTTGTTGCTGCTGCTCCTGCTTGGCTTGTTGTGCACTTTGCCGGTGTCGCTTGTGTTATTTTTGTAAAACAAAAAACATTTTTTGGTTGCCACACGCTCACACACACGGCGCACACACAACTTTACCATTGCTGCCACACATCGGTGGCTCAAGCAGCCTCACGATTACTTCTGAGTGCCATTGCCATTTTATGAATAATTCATAGGAAGCAACATAGCCGCACAACCCATACAAAGACGATATTACACATACATCAATACAAGGACATATATATAACAACAAAAACCACATATACGAAGGCAGCTTGTTAAGTAGTTGGCCTTGTAAAGCAGGAAATGCTTTACAATAGTCTATGTCAATGGGGTATCGAAAAAATTTAACAATAGCCTTTTGATAATTTCTTATATAGGTTGGGCTACCTGTAAACCAACACTCATAATTCAAAACATATCCATCTAAAGTGGAAGCTCTTTAATATATGTCAAGTTCAAAACTACTCAATTTCGGTCATGGATCGTTTAACAACCGTACAACGCATAAAAGTGGTACAGACGTACTATGAAAATGGTCGTTCTGTGAAAAAACATCGTTGAGGCTAATCTCGACAGGTCCCCAAACATCGATAACGTTCGCAAGAATTTGAGCCATTTGTTTTTTCATGCATAAATGAGTAGTTTTCATACACAACGTATTTGCCCAAAAATATACGAATAAAATGCAATTAACAAGCAAACCAACAGATGGCCCACCCTATATATATTTACCACGCAGAATTTGCTATCTTTTAAATTCCGCCAAAAATTTACTAAATTTACTACACATAGTACCTCTTTAATAAGGTAACAAAAATAATAGGTGAATTCAAGAATTGTTTGATAATCTCATGCGTCTCTAGGCCTAAAACTTTTCAGCCTACCCTCGTACACGCATACATTATCATATTGACACCCGTTCGGCTTCAGATTCTGTTCGTCAGCGTTTGGCGGCAGCATTGTCTTCATCTTTCAGGATGTCCCAGTTGAAGAGTGCACTGCAATTTATACATACATACATCCTTGAGTGTGTGCGTGTGTTTTTGGCGCGCCTTTGTCTGTGACTGTCAGTCCAATGACTTTGTTGTTGCTGTTATTATTCCATGTCATTGTTTTTGTTTGTTGTTATTGTTGTTGTAGCTTGCATTCTTATAGAACATTTTCTTTACTACTTACTTTTTAAGGCCCTCTCACACAAGAAAGCCAATCTATATTGGAGTTGAAGGTGGATTCGTGATCTTGAAATTTAATGTACTTATCGTTAAAGGAAAAATCTTGACATTATTTTTTTTGAAGCCTTTTTTGAAACATTACTTAAAACTGATAACCTACAGAATGTTTATATTTTTTTATCTGGCTGAGCTTCATAAATGCTAGTATTTAATTTCCAAAAGAAGTGAGTTATGTATTGACCACTCCTGTCAGATTTCAAGTTCGCTTTCGCCAGAAAATACCCACAGTTTAATTATAGCCTATGTTGAGGGGTGTCTCGCCCACGGCGCCAACGCGGTCCACTTATGACCAGCCCCTTTTACTAACAAAAGCAAATGCTGGATTTTCAGCTTCAAATCTTTATTCATTCATTATTATTTTTAACATCATTATTTTAAATTATTTCAAAACTTACATTTGTGGTTTGCCTACGCCTCAATGCGGGCTTGACTGCACTCAATGAAGTTCTCTCACTAACTGATTTGAGCCGGTCACATTTTTGACTGCAGAAGCTATTGCAGTAGATGCTACAGTCCAGCATGTGTTTGGCTCAAGACGCATTTCGTGCAGGTGCGAGCGAGACAAACACACAGTGCATAAGATCCGTTACTGGAAGTGGTACTGACAAGCACCCCAGTAGGAATTATTGGAACAGTCGGTGTATTACGGAATATTGATATTTTTATTGCCTTAATATCTTTCACAACTCAGATTGAAAAAAAGTCACGAACTGTTTGTATCATAAAAAATAATTTCAAATCTTTTGTCCACAAATAAAATAATATTTATTATAAATAAACATATTTAAATCACCAAGAGTGAAAAGGTCTACAAGCAAAAGAATATTTAATATAAATAAAAATATTTAAATCACCAAGAGTGAAAAAATCAAGATTTGGTGAAAATGCTTATAACAAAACAAATAATAAATTTTCGCCAAAAAGCATGCTATAAAATGTTTCTATTTGAATCATGTCTGATTATGAGCGCCACCTATTGTTGGTTTTAAACCACATGATACCCTGCGAGCCTTAGCTGAAAAAGCTCTCAAATTTATTGCATTAATTTTAGAAGCAGGACTCAGGACTTGTCTGCGCAATGGAAAATCGCCGGTGTAACCGTAAGCCGAAGATCCACTAAACAGGAGAGCGAGCCTGATTCCTACCGGCCTATAAGTCTCCTTCGCATGCTTGATAAATTTTAAGAGAGACAGTTGGTCAACAGGATGATCGAATTCAGCGACTTCCTTTCTGAGCACCCAATCCGAGTTTTAGCGAAGGTCACAGCACTTAGAACAGTATAAAAATCATATTTTAACAGGCATTTGGCAGAGTTTGTTTAGGCGGTATTCTGGCTTAAATTAAGATTCTCCTTCCAGAATCACACTTTAACCTAATCAGACGATATATAAAGGGCAGAACTTTCTGCGCTTAAATTAAACTCATTTCTCTAAAACTTTTAAACGGTTTATATACCTGCCCTTATGAAGCTAAATCAGTTTGTGTGGAACGGAGAATCGCTGATAGCTACATGCGTAGACTGAAAAGCTGAAGGCAAAAAATGGCCTGGACGTTTTAAAGTAAGAAACTGCGCCTTTTCGTTACATGCGAATGGCACACAAGAATGCGACCTTGCACAAAGAACACACAATGGACACCGTAGACCTCAATCAACTAAAATTGAAGGCTATTAAGGCGCCGCAGTAACTTTCTAGAAGATAATCCAATTGAGAGGCTTAAAAGAAGATCCCACAAGAACCTAATTCAACTTAAAAATAAAAAAGCGCTTTAAAATAGGCATTCTCCATTGATAAGAATATTGACATTCACAAAAGCTAAGGTATTTTTAAAAAATGTCATACTTAAAAAAAAATGTAAAAAAAAAACGTTGCACTCGATTAATTAGTTACAATTAAAGACAACTGCTAACATTTTTAAGCCCACTGTGCCGCAAGAAATATCTTTTAATATGGGCATCTTATTACAATACGCAATATTAATGCAAAACAAATAAAATAAGTTAAATATGAAACATTTTTTTATTACTTAATTCTTGTTGCTGTGCGCCAAATTAATTAATTAACAATTATTTTTCCCGCTTACCATTTATTTCTCATACTTTGTCTTTCAGCGCTACCAGACTTGCGTGCTGCTTCTTAGATGCTAGAACAAAATCATTTTACTTATTGGCAACTGAGCATCTGGCAACTCTTTTACTACAGCTGTTGTAGAAGTAGTGGAAATTATATGACGGACGCGGTAGGTCACGCGCTGCGGTTTAATTAAAAATTAATTAGTTCACACGTTGTAAAAAAGTGTTAAAATATATTAAACCACTTAGCGGATTTATTAGCTGCAATTGTCATTTGGTGGCAAACACGCGAAATACTTTAAATAGTTTAATTGAAGGAAATAAATAAAGTGCGCATTAAAGCTGGCCATGAAAAAAGTGAAAAGGAAGGCAAATCGAAATTGCAAATACTGTGCGTGGGTGCGATAAAGTGCACAAGCAGCTCAATGCAAAAGTGTTCTTTTTTTTGTTTTTGTTTTTTTTTTTTAATGTGCATTGAGTTTAATAAGTGCAAGCGTGTTTGTGTGAGAGTAAAGTTTGCTCTCTTGGATCGCATTCTTCGTTTGCATATAAAATGCAGCAAGTGTAAACGGCGCGGCTAATCGGCGTTCTTATTGCGTGTATGCGTGTGTTTGTGTAAAGAGCAATGATTGCTCTCTTTGGTTTCCTTTTGATCGTTTGCTTCTACAATTGGGGCAATAAGTGTAAACGGCACAGCGAGTCTTTGTTTTTATTGCATTTTAAGGTAAATAGAAAGCAGTCTGTGCTGCTTCAGTGTTGTTTTAATTTTGAGTATTCAGGCGTAAGTGTAAGCAGTGCGGAGTTTTATTATTTGTTTTGTGTAGCACGAATATAAAAATTTAAAATAATAAGTGATAATATTCATTAAAGAAAGAATGAATTATGAACGAGTTATGCAGGTAAGTGCAGACTTTTTTTTTAAAGATATTTTTTATATAAGGTAAAGGCTTCTTAGTTGAGACGGCTTGTAAGTTGGGACACCTGGTCTATTTTAATGTTGCAGCAATGAAAATACCAAAATTCCACCTGTCATCGATGGCAAATACGCCGTTAACAGTTTTTATGCGTTTTTGATGCGAACAGACTCAAAAACGCAGTGTGTGTGACAAAATATAAAAATTGTTTTTAAAGTGATCGGAAAATAAAAAGTATTATTTTTGATTGCGCTCATAAAGTGGTCAAATCAAAAAAAAAAATCAAGGAAAATATATATGTACATATGTATGCTGGAACTAAAATCCAGTGAGTTTTCATAATCAAAAATGGTTTTCAATGCATTCAAAAATGGCTTCAACAACGTAAGCTGCCATACTTTTTGGCTTGTAAGTTGCCATTCACCTATTTTAAATTTTTTCCAGTGCTATGTTATTTATATGACTTTTTTATTGTGTGGAACTGTCATTGAAACTAATTTGAATTGTTTTTAGTGAATTTTTCTGTCATTTGCGGATATATTTTTCAATATTTTCCGTAACAACTCATTTCTGGTATGGCGACCAAGAAAAACCGATCACAAAAAAACCACAATTTTGACTTCTGTGGAAAGTTAAATTTTTTTGTTTTTTTTTTTTTTAAATTCAATTTAATGCTCAGTTAAATTTAAAATCAATAAATTTTAGCTAACATGCGTTTTATTTCAGTTTTCTCAAATTTTCAGCGATTTTTGCAGGTGTCCCAACTTACAAGCCTTTTTTTTTGGTGGTCGTTTTCAAGCTCTTTTGAAAATTGTATGTAAAATTCTTATTTTTATAGCTCTTTCTTTTCTTTTTTCAACGGCATATTTACATTGATGCCTATGTTTATTCAATATGGATATATTAAAAAATACATACAGAAGAAGCTTACACTTATCATACACATTAAGACACTTAATTTTGTTGTATATCTTTGGAACATACAAATAAAATAAATAACTATTTTTGTTGAAATAGTTTTTCTGTTAATTAATTTGCATAAATTGGAAATATTTGATCAGATATTTTTACCTGTACCCAAAGCTTCACGCCTGTGCAATATTTCTAAGAAGGCGTGACAGAACAGAAGTTCTTTACACCAAAATGTTTATGATAACCTCACGTAGCGATTGAGCCATATCCGACTCTTCATCCGTTCGTCTTTCCGTCTGTATGAATACCTAGAATTCAGAAACCACAAAAACTAATTATTGAATAATGTGAATACTTGTCAAGTTAACTTATAAGGAATATTTTGCGGTTTGTGACTATGCTGATTAATATTTAAAATATAAGCAAGTCTGTCATCAAAAATATAATATAAACGAATCTTTTTTTGATATATTGTACTTATAAAAAAGTCTTATATAAGACTTTACGTCATCAAGTCAAGTACATCTAAGCAACAAAACCACATCAACGCGTTTTTTTCAAATGTTTCAGTGCTTAAAGGTTAAGTAAGTAAGTATTTACTACACTCAAAAAACAGGAAAATTGTATTTGTTTTCCGATGGGCTGCGTGCCTATCTTTAGGTTTTTCTTAAAGCACTTTAAAGTCTTAACAAAGTCTTGAAAAGAAAATATTTATGGAATATTAATGAGCTTTTATCTCTAAATGTTCCAAAACAACAATGTTTGCACTACGCGATGTATTGATAGAGCCTTAAAAGTCAATTAAAACACATCATGGTGGATTTTCCGAATACTTAATTTTTTAGCAATGCCTGCTTAAGCTTCCATGACCGGTTTTAACGCGATACGTCCAGCACTGACCTTCATATTCTCTTTATTCAAGGCAAGTCATTTTTTGAGAAAATAGAAGCCTAAAAACTTTAAAAGACAAATAAATCTATTTTATCACGAAAAAGTGGAAGTTAAAGGCCCAAAAAAGGCTATTTTTTTATATGAAGTTTTGACATTTCGTGCGGAATTTTTGCATGCTGTATATGGGCCTTAAGATAAAAATCCCTACTAGACTAAGCATAAATTTCTTACAGGCATAAATGTCTTCTTAAAAGGAAATTATGATTTGTGATCATGGTTCGTATTTATTAGAATCTTCAGGTTTTTGACCTCAATATACAAACATATTTTTTTATTATTATAATTCCCTTCTAAATTATTAATTTTAAAAAGATACAACAAGTATTAACTTGACCTTAGAGAAATAAAACAAAATTGGTAAAAAAGCCATATTTTTGTCTCCAACCCATTATCAAAGACTAAGAATCACAAAAAAATTAAAAATTAACAAAAAAAAAAAATTCAAATAAAATTGAACCATAATACATAATAAAAATAAATAGCCAAAAAAAGTTGACCAAGTGGGTGACTCATATTTTAAAATATATCAAAAATGCTCGAAGCGACAAGTCAAGATATCTCAAAGAGGAAAAATGTGATAGAAGTCAGAGAACATTTGAAAGTAATGATTTAATGGACATTTTTATAGTTGGATAATAAGACATGTAAAAGGGGATTAGACAAGGCAAAATTTGTTTTTACAAAGCTGTAAGGTTTGGTTGCTAAATGGTTTAAATAACGAGTTACTCTGGCAGCTGGGATCAATAAGCCCAAGCAAGGATTCATGAAAGAATAGCACAGCGTGGCATATCAAAGATTGGTTTAGGGACGTCCATTAGTTTAATACGATAAAATTTGTCTGAATAAGACAGTAGTCGGATATGTGGAAGAAACAGACGGTACTTAGCGCTCCAAGCAGTGTTCTAGAAATAAACGGACAAGATAAATTCAAGGAAGCTTAGCCCGATGAGGGTCTTTAAAATCTTTCGAGCAACAATTGATTGATTCATTCGTTTTATTGTATTCGTTTTTCTGTCATCAGCATTGACTTTAAAAATATATTTTGGCTTTGGCTGGAATTCAATTTATTTCTGTTAATTTTTGTCCGCTTCACCAACATACACTAAGACAAACATACACACATACACACTTCTACCTATAAACACACATAAACGTACACTTACACACATAAAAATGTCGCCATGATTTTCGCGTTTGTGTCTCACTTGAATTTTTCGCTCTTTTCCGTTTTCCGATTTTCGTGTGTGAGCAGCAGCAAATGATGCTAATCGCAATGGCTACCGCCGCCATTGCTCTACTCGTATTTGTAGGAGTGAGTTGTTTTTGTATTTGTTTTTGCTGTTGTTGTTGTTGCCTTTAGCTGCTGGCGTATCTTGTTGCCAAATTCGCTGATTCACGTAATTTGCCGTGGCTTCAACCAGCCATAGCGAAAACAACAACAACAAGTACGTCCTAACAATGCTTACCAATGTCATGTCATTGCCTCATTTTGGCATTGTTTTGCAGTTAAATGAATCTTAAACACACGCCAGAAATACACTCACAACCACACACATACTCGCTGTAACACACATAGATACACTCACAGATACGACGATGTGCTTATGTGATTTTAAAGTGTTGGCTTTGGGCTGCATTGGTTGGGACTTTTTTTTTTTGTTTGGGTGGTTTTTGTTTTGGTTGCTGGCGGTGTTTTGTTTTCGGAGTTGGTTAACAACACTATTGGCTTGCAAATGGGTTTTGATGACTGTGTTTCCCGACAGGAACTGTGTGGAAATTGGATGCCTATAAATGTGAGTGTGACCATAAGAAATTGTATGGGTTTTTAGCAGTACAACTAATTCTGTTTAAACACGGTAGATACGTTTCAGAAAAAAACTTTAAAAAAAGCAGTGTAAAAAAGACATGAAGTAAATTCTTAAGCTGCTATGAAAATGAATTAAAAAGAGGAATGCTCTAACTAAATTAATTAATTAATAAAAATATTTTTCTTTAAGATTTTAATCGTACTAAGTCGAATGAAATAGTGTACAAAATTTTTATTCTAGACCTTGTTATTTCAAAACCGTCTAAAAAAAGACCGCATGAAAACAGATTTGGGTGTATTTTCTTTTAGTATATGCGCAACATATAGTGCCTAATTAATTTATATAAAAATTTTATAACTCCTTCTCTTATATATTTTTATTTATTTTTTAAATTTTTATTTTCGAAAATAAGTCTTTTTATGCTCGGAACTTTCAAACCTCGCAATTAATTTGTATAAAATGTTACTATTATTAATGCGAAAATTTTTAATTTTTTTTTAATTTTGGGGCCTTTTTGATTTTTTGAAAAATGTACCATACTCGGAATCAATTATTGTATATTTAAGAGAATATAACGAGTAATAACTAATTCTTGCTTTTGATTCGTTTGAATAAATTTCTAGAAGCCTCAGGAGCGACTTTTAATTTAATTTTAGTCTTTGTAGGAATTCGTCAAGGAAGTATTCTAATTAGTCAGTCTTCAAGGGTAAGAGATGGAGGGAGATGGTTCAAACATCTTCTCTTTAGTAGTCGTATTGGAATTATTTTTTTGATTAAATATATTTTAAATGCAATAATATATTAAATGTACTTAACAAGCAGATTGAATTGCTTTGAAAAGCTTTTTATGGCAAAGTTTTAAAGAAGCAGCTCAAACAATGAAGAACATAAAAAAAAAATAAAGCTTATTATCACCATCCAGTAAAGCATATTTTTCAAATCAATTGCAAGTTCTCAAAGCCACTGTTGTATTTTATTGCCATTTTTAGCCTGTTTTATTTGTTTTACTACAAAACCTAGCCATAAATACAACATAATTAAAATCATTTAACATCTGACTCTAAAAACAACTGATTATAATTGCAAATTTTAAGCAAAACAAATACTTTGCCATACTCGAAGAGTCCGGCAACAAAAGAAAGTACTTGCTGTGCCCAAAATCTCTGTTAACCAACTGAATTTTGAATGAAAATCATTTTATCATGAAACCAAAATTTTTGACAACAATGAGGGTCAAACTTTGTGCCGAATTACAAAATTTTAGATAAGTTTGGTTTAATAATTTATTTGCGATAGAACGATCTCGCGCTATCCGCCAATTGGCTTAAACGTTTAACAACTTCTGAACAGAAGAACTGAAAATGGTGAAACACATTTTCTGTTTATATATTTGATGAGTCAGCCGCTTAATTGAAGAAGTCACCAGCACTCAGAAACCTCAAAAGAGGAGATCTTAATTATGGTTTAAATTTCTCAAAACCAGCTTCTTCCATGCTGGAATTTAAAAGAATTTTCGTTCTCAATTTTTCTTCAAGAATATAAGTTGTAGTAGTAGTAAGGATAGTGTACTCTTTACCTCAGTATTAAGCCAAAACCATTCTTACAGTACTTCTTCTTAAAATAATTTTTAAAATTCTCATATAATAAAGAATTTCTCTAGTACTTTGACATACCTTTTTAAGGCTAAAGCACTCGAAATTTTTCTCAGTGTATGTCGTTAGTTTTTAGACAGTATTCCAAAGTTTACTTTTATTAATCCCAGACGTATTGCAGATTTCATTACCATATCCGATGGGTCCTACCAAGAAAATTTACGACATATTGCCAAGCATGCTATCTTAACCGTATGCCAGGACAAGGTCTGCAAACAAAACTAAAATCAAACCCGTCTAGAGATTTCTAGTGCACTCCTTTTTTACTCAAATACAAATTTCCTCAACTTAAAGTCATAAACAAAAATTTCTACAAATTTGTCTATGCACTTTAATAAATTGTGGCCAATTTAAACAAGCTCTTGCCCTGTCACTCTTTTGCCTGTTTTCTGGTTGCTTTGTTGATTTTGACTTTTTGTTCACTATTTGGTTTTTGCTTTATATCATATTTATTATAAACTAACCAATTTTCATGCCCCAAAACGTACACAAAACGTGAATGATTTATGAGTGGATGCACGTGCAAGAAAGAGTTGCCGCCATTTTGTTTTCTTTTTGTTAGTGAGTGTTATTTACTGCTACAGTAACTGTTGTTGTGTTGTTTGTTCTGTGCTTTTTTTTTCCTTTGTGGCCACAACAAATTACTGACCTAACGGCACAATTTCTAGCTAATGTTATTTTTTTGTTATTTTTACAGCTGTTACTCTTAACTTGACCTACAGCTGGAACTTAACAGCCTGTTAAGTAACAGCAGAAGAGTTAGGCCGTGACTCTTAAATGTTAATGTTATGTGGAATAACAGTTTTGCGTAACAGCTCTCATTCAAGGACATTTTCTCTTTATTCATAACTGTTAACACTTGCTAAGAGAGCTGTTCTGTTAGGCGTGCTGTTATGTTGTGGCACTGTTAGCTTTACAGTGAGGGCAGTTGGCTTTGAAAATAAATCACAGCAGTCAACGACAGTTGCAACCACAAAATGACAGTGTGGGGTGCGCTACTATTGTATATGCCCCAAATGTTCATTTAAATTAGCAAACAGCGCTCAATGACTTCGTACAAGCAACCCATAGTTGCACACATTTCTAGTGCTGCCCCAAAACTTACCCAACTGGCAACCACAACAATGCCATCATTTCTATGCATAGCCAATGCATAAATCATTAACAAGCAGCGCTGGTTGCAAAAATAATAACAATAATAAATGCTACATGCAACGTTTCAATACCAAATGCCAGCAGCCATAAAAGAAATAATTCAGCAGGACCTGGAACTGAAGGACCTGCTGTAGGGTCTGACGAGTGTATGTGTGTGCGTGTGTGCTCTGCCTCGCATGTGCAACCAATTATAGACATTTCCGGCAATCAGTTTTTAACGCCACGTCGTTATTGCAACAATTTTGCAGACGGCAACTTGCAACCGAGCCAGCCCACTCTTGTTCCACATAGTAATACTAATTTTTATGCAACATGGTCCAAATTTGTGCATCTCATGCTATATAGATATATACTGCGACATTTGACATTCACACAAAAATGGGCTGCGGTTTTCCGCTGGCGCCCCCACAAGTATGCAATGAAAAATTTATGTTTTGCCATACATCATAAAATGGATGGACGGAACAGAGACACTATGCAGAGGAGGCATCAGCTGAATAATATCTGCTATAGGAAATGTTTGTTGTTGTTTTATTTGTAATACGCTAGCCTATGCATAGTTTAATTCCATAGCCATAGCATACATATGGAGATTTCGATATGGATTTGTGCGAGTTTTTGTTGAAATACACTGAGAGAAATGCAAATGGATTTAGTTGGGCATAGCTTGAAATTATTGTGTTGGAAATATCTGATTTAAAGGCAACAGTTTTTGGGTGGCTTTTTAAAATGTTTGTATATCCAAAACACGTTGACCTGAAATATATTTAAGAGATTTTGTAACACTTTGCAACAACTTTAAAACATTTTTTGGGTTACGGGTAGATTTAAATTGTGAATGAGAGTGCTCTGTGAGTAAAGTTAGTTCGTAAAAGAATTTTTCGTTCTCAGGTTTTTGTAATATTTTCATTATATATTTATATCTTTGATCATACATATCTGATAGATTTTGCTGGAAATTAACTTAAATAACCTAATTCTTTTCGTAAAATATTTTTGTAAAGAACATATTCAGCCGTGCTCCGAAAAACGAAAAAACCCAAAC
This sequence comes from Chymomyza costata, assembly GCA_018150985.1. NCBI lineage: Eukaryota > Metazoa > Arthropoda > Insecta > Diptera > Drosophilidae > Chymomyza > Chymomyza costata. The sequence continues at coordinate 515,656 of JAECWU010000698.1, read as the reverse complement.
CAAACAATTTTATTCGGATTCGTTTTGGCGTGCTTCGGAAAACGAATTATTTTGTCGATATTTTCCTTTTTATTTTCGATAAGTTCTCATGTTGGGTTGCTGCAAAATTATTTTTGTTTGATACAAAGCAGCTGATATGGTTGCCACAGTTTTGCACCTTTTTATTACTATATGTTTTTTTTTTTTTATTTGGGGGCCTTACTGGGGCCTTGGTCTCATTACTACCTATATGTTGTTTACATTTAATTTTTATTAATGGTTCTTTATTATTTTTTATATTAAACAAAATTAAACAGAAATATTACTTTAGCAACAATATATATTGAAATTAAACACGATTTAGCTAATTTTATTACAAGCAAAATTTTCTTTGTGTAACGCGGGACCCTGTCGCACCTATCGTCATGCGTTCGTGTATAAAACGTGCACTTCTCCAAAAACACAAAAAACTTCGTTAATTGTCAGTAAATATATAACTCGAAGAATAGTTAAAAAGTTATTTTAGTATAAAATTGGTGCGTTTTTAAACCTATTTTGCCGATTTGTTTTAATTCCTATTGAAACAAAACATTCGGTTGCTAACCACATGAAAAATTCGGTTTGGTGAAATTGGGGGCACCAAACATTCGGTTTCAAAACGAATTTGCAACAATTGTTTTGATTCGTTTTTTTATTTTATAAAAATTAACTTTACTACAAAATTTTCATTGTTTCTTAGTACATTTTTTTTTTTTTTAAATTTAATTTTGTATCAATTACACAGGGTCTACAAATACTGGGGTCATGTCAGTTGTTGGAAAGCTAAGGGTCATTTCCGTAGTAAAGTAGGAAAAAACGGCATTTTTCGGGTAAATAACCTCAAATATCTCAAAATCCTGACGTGATAGGCAAATTCTGGCCCCGGACTCGGATTCTACGGATTCTATTCTCTATTCTTACTTTACTAAACCATGTTGGTCTGTGTTATTTATTTATTATTTTTTATCCATTCATTTTTTTCAAAATAACGCCTAATTTTAATGTTTTACAAAATTTTTTTTTTATAAATTAAAAGGTGTCAGAAAAACCAATCAGGCAAAGAATAGAATGCAAATTCGGCCCGTACTCGGATTCTACGGATTCTATTCTCTATTCTTACTTTACTAAACCATGTTGGTCTGTGTTATTTATTTATTATTTTTTATCCATTCATTTTTTTTCACAAAATTTTGATAACGCCCTAATTTTAATTGTTTTACAAAATTTTTTTTTTTTTTATAAATTTAAAAGGTGTCATGAAAAACCAATCAGGCTTCAAACGTGAATATGGCCATTTCTATTTTTCTATGCTTGTTATCCTACTTTTTTTATTTCCATAGGTCAACTAAGCTTGTTGTACCCTTAAAATAAATAATTGAAAAAATTTTTCAAAATTCATTCCTTGATGATTTTGTACTAAATTTTAGTAAAATTCTTTCATCCCAGGGCGATTTGTGTAGGTTCCATACTTCTCCGTTTAAGCCCGTACCCAATCTTTAAATATACCACAAGTATTTTAGAAAGTTTTTTTTTATCAATCCAAAGGGTTTTTAGGTTTTTAATAATAAAATTTAAAAACCATTGAAACTTAATTTTTTCTCAATTAAGACTATAATTTATTGGGAAACTATTAAGAAATCCTTAGCCTAAGAGCAGCAAATATCACCAATTAAGTTGATAAGTGGCATCTGACGAAATCACAAAGTACATATAGGGCAACTCTGGTTGAAAATTGTTGTTTAACAGTAAATTTTCAAGAAATTTGCTCTAACAATTCCAAGACCGTCTAGTAAAAATAATTTAATTTGTTTAAAGTTTCTTTTCTACATAAAAATTGCCAGAAGTCTCAATCAGACTTAATAACATAAAGCCTTTTGCTGCTTAATATAGCACAAGCTTACCTTTAATCCTTAGCTCTTACTTTTTCGTCCAAAAAGGTTCCCCTTTTCTTTCAGTGTTTAAATTTAAGCTTTAAATGTTTATAACATATCTGAATTGGCTTTATAGGCCAGCTGACTGGCTGCATGGCTGACTGACGGAGTGACCTTAGCTCATCTTTCTGCTCATCTCGCTTTTCATCTTGCTGCTCATCTCTTTTCATCTCTGGCATTCAATGTCATTTGGTCTGTCTATGGTTTGTTTCGGTTCAGTTGCTATTTTGCAATTCGTTCTGAAAAATGTCAAAAATGTGTGTTGCGTTTTCTTTTGTAACCATGGCTTTTACTTTCTTCTTACCCGTTTTCTTCAATACTTCATCCCTTTCTCACGCAGCTTCTTCATCTTCCATGCGTGCCACATTCATCTGGTTGCTTCGTTAGGGTCTTCCAATTTTGCGTTATTTCTTTACACCTGCAGCTGTTTCGTGTGTGTGTTTTTTTTATTTTCGTTTTAATTGAAATCGAGATAGTGTCGCGTAGTGCTGTGTCCGTGTGACGTCAGTTAAACTTGGATACAATTGTGATGTATACCTTTTGTAACAGCTGACCTTGAGCGCAAACTAGTTCATATAGCATAGTTGATGCTTGTTTAAGCTTTAAAAATTTAATTCCAAATTGCAATTAAGTTTAGCAAATAGTATTAAAACTGTCTAAAAGCGCAATTGGACAATACTGAGCATTATGGTGGCATCTATGCTAAATTGCCTAGTTGAAAAAAGTGATTTTTGAGCAGACATTATGCATAATAACTACAGCCTCGTTATAAAATTAAACCACTATGTCAGTATGAATTTAACAATCAAAGTTTTTCACTGCTTAAAATTATGCCAGGACATTTTTTGAAAATGGCGGCGAAAGCGCTTTCAATGCCAAACTAAAAGCATTAAATTTTGATGCAGCGAATAACATCAAATGAAATTCGGTCAAAAACACATTTCGATTTAGTATTCTCTTTTACGCAGAAGCTGCATTTTTGGGCATATGAAAAATTGTTAAATAACAAATTTCAAAATAAAATTTATTTAACGCTTAGAACGCTGACACAAACCAAAAATTGAAACGGAATAAAGTAGCAGCAATCAAAATAAAAATTCGATATAACTGATATATTCATTATCTGCACTCAAATCTATTTAGATTGTGAAGCACATTTGATGAAAGTGAAAGGTTTCAAATTGAAGATGACAATGAAATGCTCTGTAAAATTAATGGAAATTAGCTTTTAGCTCTACAAAACCATATTCAGCTAGTAGGTTTCAAATTCTCGATGGTAATAAGATTTCTTATCCTATCTCAAAAAACTTTGGTTATCTCAGAAACCTGACGTACTGGGGATTTTTAAATTTTTCAGCGACCTCAAAAACATGTAAAAGATATCTTGGGAAGCCAGGACTTGAAAAAGATTTATATAGAGTGTATTGAAGTTATGATATAAAACACACACCCCTACTCAAAGAGCATCAGGTTTTTTGGACTTGACTCTCGGAAAACGGTTTGTAGAGTTTTTATATATAACCCCCAGATTAAAAATTGTCAAACCTCAAAATCGTGCCTGCTTCGCTTCTCTAGAAATCGACATATATGTATCTATATATAAGTTCTGCAAAAACGAACAAAACCTGCCTCTATTTCAACCCTCACTTGGGTTATATTTTGATTCAGAATATACAATCCCCCCCTAATACAATGCACTTATGCCAACGGATTTTCCAATCTTCGAAACAGTTGTTAAAATCGATTTCCGGGATGGCCTTCAGCTCTCTCTTCGACGCGGCCTGTCTTTTGAGTTTGCTTAGTAGCCAGAAGTCCCATCGTGCCATATCAGGTGAATACGGTGGTTGTGGAACGATATGGATTCAGTTTCTGGCGAAATGGTAACGAAGAATCAATACAGTGTGAGGCGTTGCGTTGTCTTGGTGTAAAAACCATGAGTTGTCTCGCCACAATTCCGGCCTATTTTGGCGAATAACTTCACGCAAGCGACGTATAACGCTAACATAAAAGTCCTTGTTGACTGTTTGACCTGGCGGAAGGAACTCTTAATGCATAACATCAAGTTAATCGAAGAAAACATTCAACATGACCTTGATTTTTGACCGACTTTGGCTTGGTTATTTTGGTCTTGCCTCACATTTAGCACGATATTCGCTCGATTGATCTGTTGTTTCGGTGTCGTCTCCAGTTATTATGAATTTTGTCTTGTGAATGTAGACCAGTCTCAAAAAAAGATTGTCTTGGGTTCTAGGATAGTTGGGCCAATTCTGTTAGATGATTCGGATTCATCGTGTCGAAATACATAAGAAATCATTTGATCCGTCTCCATATCACATCACTTTTTTTTGCTGTTCCTTTCTCCTCGGCTTCTTTAGTTTGTCCTCCTCTGAGCAATGTATAAGTTGAGGATGCAGTTGCTGTCAATTTCGCGGGTATCCAAGAGCCTCCTATTATGGCATCGGATATGTATTAAGCATACCAGGTTTCGTTGAAGCCTGTTTGGATGCATTCTCAGTCGATCTCAATATCGACTGAAGAAGAATTACAAAATGGTACCAGATTAAAGAGCGTTTACTGCGAACGAACCAGCCTCTGAAACGTCAGGACTATGCAATTAAAAAGAGCATAAGGAAGCTTCTGACACATTTCTTTTCGTAACCATCCACAATACACCAGCGCTAATTATCATTGCGTATCCACGCGGGGTAGATATTGATAGGTATTGAAATTGAGTCCCAAAAGGTTATCGAGTCGAGTTCTCCTGTCTACATCTTTTCCCACTGACAGTCAATTTCTTTTACTTGGTCTTTGTTATAACTACAAAACAATGTGTGACTGTACCTTCTTTACTGTTCTCTAATGCTTATTTAATAGAAGGTCTGCCGGTCAAAATTTTTTGAAATACGAAGATTTTGGCAATTTCCTAAATTTTTTATGAGTTTTGCAGGATTCTTTACGGATTCGATGACTTCAACCAATACATATTTCACTGAGCAAACAGAACACTCGATATCCGCTCCTCTATTTGAAACAGTCTATTCAAAATCACGTCAAAATATTTCAAGCACAGAAACGAATTCAATACCCAAGAGTAATTAGGCAGAAATATTTCAAAACATTTAATGCCATCAAGCTACTCAACAAATTTATAGAGTGGACTCAAAGCTCTATAGCAACAACAACAACAGTATTGCTCACTAATTGAATGCCATCGACTACTCAAAAATTCAAAAACTCAATTTTATAAACATTTGTACATAGTACTTTACATAGTAAGCACATTATGTTATCACCGAACTACAAAGCTGCAAAAATGGCTAGCAAACGAGTGCAGAGCTCGAAACCGTGTATAATTTTGACTCGGTAGCATCGAGTGGGTCCAAGTCCGGAGCTTTAAAATGTTGTTATTGTTTCTTGTTGACTGCATGCGAAAAACTAACTAAAGCTATTCGATATGACAACCAAGAGAGCGAGGGAGCATTAAAGATGAAGAGAGAAAGACGCACAAAATGTCAGATGAAAAGCAGATGACAGCAGTTAACGGGATCGTGACTGGGACAGTGACTTCGCATAAAAGGCTTGACTTCGATAAGTACATGGAAAAAAAAAGAGACAACTGCAGTTTGCAGTGCATTAAATTTGCATAGATTTCCCTTTTAAAGCTTTATTTTTGTTTTCTTTTGCTCTACCATTTTCGATGCTACGTAAGGACATAAAAAATTTAAAGGACGAAAACTGACGAGTTGTCAAAACTTTAGTAAAATGTTTTAATTATAAATGCAATAGCAACAGAAAATGCATGAAATATTGATATGACAAAGTCAAAACAAGAATATCATTGTGTAACACTAAAAAAATGAAAAGTTTATGGTTTATTTGTTATGCAAGTACAGTAGAAACTTGCAGTGACGGCTATGAATGTTTTGCGTATCGGCTAAGGCTTAGGCGCTGTAGGTGAGCATCTAGAAGTAATTGGTTATGAGCCCATTAAGTGAGTAAAAAATTAAGTTGAATGGATATAATATGTTTAATTAACAATTTAGTTATTTATACAAAAAAATATTATTTATGGAAATTGGTTAAAGATTTATTGAAGCTTACAATTGAAGAATTTTTATAGGATTGCAGCTGTTCAAACTGGACTTACGACTTTATTTGACAAGTGAAATGCAATTCACAAAAAAATTTAAAAAAAATACATAACAAATTTTTATGGAGAGAAGAGCAATTTTATTCAACATTTTTTTTTTTTTACAGTCTCTTTTTTTTTTGGTTGTTCCGGTCTTTACCTTTATACTACTATAGGGCCGTAAGTACAGGATGATCTTTGTCTTTGTCGCTTAAGAATGTACTAAGTACTATTGAGATAATAAAATTAAAAAATGAGCAAATTTTGTTTGCTGTGTTTCGAGGGTTTGGCAGATATGTTTTTAAACTATAAGATAAATTGTTAAGAAATGTTTAAAAAATTCTTATTAGTGGTTTATACTCAAAATTTGATCTTGCATTATTATCATTCACATATCGAAAGATTCATTTATGAGATGCAGACGTAACTGAACGCAAACGAAAAACCTTGAGTGAACATTTTTTTTTTCGACCAAAAGTGTGATATTGGCGAAACTAAAACTTTGGCACATCTTGTACATGGTTCCATAGCATCTATAATACAATTCTTTCACGATTTTGAAGATCTTCGGCTCGAAACGTTCGTAAAAGAATTCTCTTTCAGATCAAAGCTTAACATTTTTTTTTTTTGTTAATAAAAAGCAAACTGAAAATTTGTAATTTTGAAAAAATTTTGGTTGCTTGTAATTTCAATAATTTTAAATTTATTTGCTCATATCAAATATCAGCGTAAAAGCAAATCAATACCTTTCGATCTTTTCGTCTTTCATGTCGATACAATTTTGTTCACGAGATATTGACGAATAACCGAAAAAAGTACCCAAAAACTTGTTTCTCGAAAAAAAAACTGAAGAAAAAAAAGTTTTTTTTTCCTTTTTCCAAAATTTAAACTTAAATAAATTAAATTAATAAATATCGTATTTACTTACCATAGTCGCGTAGGTATCTATGTTACATTTTATTTTTCCATTTTCTCCTTGTATTTAATTTTCAAATTTGTTACTGCTTGTTAGACCGGATGCAGGCAGGTTTGGGGATGTAGTCATTGGTTCTAAAACAGCTGAAATGAATCTCTTTCAGTGAAGAGTATCTTGACCACCGCTTTAACTATATCACATTCTCAGAATTTTCGCAGGCTTAATTTTTTCGTTTTTGTTTTTATGTAAAGGGTGTTTTTTTAAGCACGTCTGGATTTCAAACTTAAATAAAACAAAGAAAAATTATTTTAACGATACCAAATATGGTTTTATTAGAAAGATAATCTCTTATCATTTAATATTTGAAAAAGATGTCTGGCATGTGACCACCACGACTACGAGTTACAAAGCGCATCCTGTGGGTCTAATTTTTGACCACACTATCGAGCATTTGGGGCCGTAATCAGTTATAACACGTTTAATGTTAGTTTCGAAGTCGTCATTGGTTGCTGGGTTGTCTACAAAAACCAACGACTTGACGTGTCCTCAAAAAAAATATTCTAAAGGGGTCAAAACTCACGACCGCGATGGCCAATAGGTGGGCGCATTTCTTGAAATAACTTTCTCACCGAATTGAGTTTTCAGTAAATCAATGGTTGCGGTCGCCGTATGGCTCGTAGCGCCATCCTGTTGAAACCAGAACTCTTCGACATCGATGCCACGTAAATTTTAAAACAAATATTCATTGATCATCGCTCTGTATCTATCAACATTGACGGTAACACGTTGCGAATCGAAAAATTTGGATTTTCCTCTACACTGGCCTCTACAACAGCCATATTTTCTTCGGACCGTGCTGTTCTCATTCTGATTGCTGGTCAGACATCGTGGAATGTCAAGTGAGTTCGTACATGATCAAGAACACGATGAATAGCACGTTCTTATGGACGATTAGTCGGTCTATAAATTGTACGAAGAGCTCTATAAGTTTTTACAACAGAACACTTGTTTTTGTTTGTAAATCTCGAAGATTTGAAGACGTTGTTATTGTGTAAACCATGATGAAATGTTAGTCCTTACTGAATAAAATAAAATTTAAATTTGTGAAAAGTAACAACTGGTTTCAGAGATATCCCTTTCGGAAATCCGGACGCTATTAAAAAAACACCCTTTATTATTATTAAATTTAAGCATTAAAAATATTTTTTAAGTCATGCAGGTTGTTGCGTTATTTAAAATACCAAGTCACATCAAAAATATCAAATAATTGATTTTTAAATAAATTTAGTCTTATTCGTGTGTTTGCTGTAGGTCGAAAATTTTCGACTGATTTTTACATTGTGCGAATTAAGCATCAAACGCTTTGGTTGTTAGTTATAATAAAATTTGTTTCACTTTCTTAAATGCCAAAAAAAAAAAAGAAATATAAAACGACAATAACTTCAAAAAAAACAAAAACTACAAGAAATAAAACGCTTTAGTTTTATATTCACATTCAGCTTTTGTTTTTATTTTTTTGTTTTTGTGGAACAAGCATAAAAAAATGAGTGCAAGGATTTTTTACAACCTAAAGAGCATAGTCCTTATTTTGGCTAAGATACATACACAAATACACACATGTATAGAACAATTGCACTTGTTGTTTTTGTTGTTGATGTTGTTAAAGTTGTTGTTGTTAGGAAGATTAATATGCTGCCTTTTTCGACTACTTATGCTGCCTTTCAAGCTGGGGCCCTCTCTTTAGACGCCAGCTTTGGTTTGTTGCAGCTGAGCTTCCGACCTCTCTACCCCGGTTCTCATCGCTCACTCGCTTAGCCGCTTTCTGTCTCAGTAGCGTGGCGGTGCACAGTGGTTTAATTGACGCCAAATGTATTGCTAAAATTATACAGGACTTCAATTTACGAGAGTTTGGCGTTTCTTAGGCACAGGGTGATTGTAAAAAATCTTCTTATTTATTTATATTATGAACCACCATTTTAATATTTTATTTAATTTAAAAAAAAAAAACCAGTTGGCTATAAGGTGATCATCTAGCCAAAAGAGCCCAGAGAGTTTAGTTGCATAAGAAACGTGAAATTTTTTTTTAAGGTCAACGCATATGTAAAATAAATTTTATAAAAATATAACTTTTAGGAACGCTTTTTGCTCTTTACTAATTTACTATAAATTTTAAAATTTACCAAAATTAAAAAAAAAAAAATTATTGCTAATTACTCCTTTTGACTTTTTATAAGAGTATATGGTCAAAATATGAATTTAATCGATTTTGTGGCATAATGATAAAAAACGAATGGACATTTCTTTACTGTCTTTATTATAAATCACATTTTTGTATATTAAAAAAATTAAAAAGTGTACCTTAAGTTAAATAAAAATATGTTCTGACTTGAATTATTAAAGAAAATTATTTCAAGTTTTTCAAGAGGTTCAAAGCTTTCCTTACAACAAAGGTTCTAAAATGGCAAAAAATAAACTGGCGACAAAAAAAAAAAAAAATGTAGCCAAGTTTTGGTCATAACTGTCTATTTTTAAGAGCGTCTTCTTTTTATAATATTTAATCATTGTATAAAAATATTTATTAAATCTACTTACTTAAAAGTTTTTTAAAATGAAATTTGGGAAACTTCACGCCGAATACTGATGTAACTAAACAATTTTTTCGAGTTAATAAATTGCCAAACAAGCTAACATTATTTCAAATCACATTAAACAATTTTTATACCAAAAGACTTGAAGAAAGAAGGAAGACTTTAGAGAATTTTACAATTTCGTAGTCTAAGTCAATACCCAATACAACTTTTTGTAACGTAACGCCAAGCGTATATTTGCACGTATCTCTTAATAAATTTGTTGTATCCTTTTACTAAATATATTGCTACTTAAAAGCTGCTTAAGTACCTATACAAATTCTTTAAAAAAATGTTGACTCATTTTTTTGTCATACAAATGTAACGTCACGCCAAAGTAGAAATTCGCTCAAGCAATCAATTAATTTATAGCGAATAATAAAAAAATTGCATGCGTCTGCGATTTAACAAATTCAATTTTATGTTTAAAAAAAATATATTTTAAAAAAAGTAGAAGTAAAAAATAATAAAAAAAAAATACCTATATATTTTCACAAACAGATATTTTCGAAATTTTAGCTTGATTGCATAAATTGATTGTATTTTGATAACATCAAATAAAGGCTACATTTTCAGCATGCAAAATTTTAATTAAACAACAAATAGTTGCACAACACTTGAAATAATTTTTAAATTAAGCGACAGTTTTGTTTACAATTAACCCACTGTGCGGCGTTGAGTGTGTGTTTGTGCGTATGTTTAATGACTGCGTCTGCGAATATATGTGCATGTATGTGTGTGTGTGTTGTATCTGTGTTTGTGTGATGAGTGCATGTGTTGAAAACTTAAGTCATGAAGTAAGCCTGAACCCAGTCAACGAGGCAAGGAAAAGCTGCAGCGAAAATACTTTACGAAAATATACGTACTATATACAAGGAACTACTTTAAAAAAGGATTTATTGTGTTCCTTATATGTGCATACATAAACGCATGTAAGCAGCACGCATATGTATATGTGTGTGTGTGTGTTTTCTCTTTCTCTGTTTTGTGCAGTGAAACGCAATGAAGCCGAAACGAAGCTGAGCAAGGAGCACTCAAGTTGAGTTTCAACCATGGAAAAGTCTTGACGGTGCTTGTCTGCTCTTTCGAATCGCTTTGCACTAAGTATACGCCCCTTACACCCAGTAACCCGCTAGCCCCCCTGCAGCCAACTGCTTTTGTCTCTTATCGTCTGTATGTCAAGTGAAAATGAGCAGCCACCAGAGCAAACTCAGACTTATTCAACACATCATATCACATGACGTGGACCTCCTGGGTCTGGTCCTGGTCCTGGGTCTAAGTTTGTTGCAAGCTGTTTGCTGGCTGCACGCCTGTAACTGCCTTAACCAGAAGCTTGCATCATTTTTGGAGCGTTTTCTTTCCTTTTTTTTTTTGTCGTAGCTGCAACTGAACTTGCAATTAATTATAATGAAGTTTGCTTTTTTTCTTTGTGCACACACATATTTAGTGTAGAGTTTTGTCATTATTATTGTTGTTGTTGTTTTGTTTGTTCTTGCCACTTTGACACTCTTAACTCAATAAGTGTGTCACATGTGGAAGCTGTGGAACAAACATATTGTATAATATATTATTTTTAAAGTTAAATACTTTGGTACTTTCACTTCTTTAAGTGTCTGTCTGGGATAGCAGTTTTTGATTTTAGCTAAGTCTTACGCAGAGGCAAGTAGAGCAAGCTTTTTAAAAGGATGTTCATCTTAACTTTGGCTATCAACGTTCAAAATATAATATTTTTATTATTTTTGGGTCAAGCTTAAGCGATAAGCATTTTTATGCAATCTAAACTTGTTGCAAAAGATTTCAACTCTGATTTTTTATACACCCATCTTACACCTATATGTCATTTAGTTAGGCTTCGAAAAGACTTTTATTCCTTAATGTCTTCATTCTAATAACAATCGCAAAAATTTAACCCTGCCAACATTTGGGGTTTTCACAACACAAATACCAGAACTAGATTTATTACATAAATAAAATAAAATATGTTATATTTATTTTTTTTGTATTCTGTTGAAAAGAATTTAGAGAAAAATTAAAACTTTTTTTTAGAACTAGGAAAAACATATTTTTTTTTCGAGAGCAGTTTATTTAATTTGTTTGGAAAATGGCAAAAAATAAGGAAAGTTCATCTAATCAAAAGATAATACTTCCGATCATACTCATAATGTCAAGCTTTTAAACGAAATTATAAGCTTTAATTTTTTGTTAAATGAAAATGGAAGGAAATTAAATTTTTAAAGTTGTTAAATACCCAATTTTTTTTTCTTATTTAAAATAAGTTTCGTGACATGCTAGTACTTTAGAAACTTATTTTTTTTGAGCTTAATTTTTCTCAAACATAAAGACCTAGTACTACTTGATATCCAGCCTAGTACATCCACATTATTTTGTATAGGGTGGGCCATCTGTTGGTTTAGTTGTGAAACACTTGTGATTCGAAACATACCTTTCTAAAAAGGAAGCTCTTTGACATATGCCAAGTTCAAAACTACTCAATTTTAGCAATGGATCGTTTAACAACCGAAAAACGCGTAAAAGTGTTACAGGTGTACTTTGAAAATGGTTGTTCTGTAAAAAACATAGTTGAGTTGTTTTCAAACTTGCATTTGGTAAAATATACGAATAAAATGTAACTAACAAATAAAGCAACAGGTGGCCCACCCTATGTTTTGAGCAGTTCTTTCTTGAATATTTATCATTACATATTTGAAAGTCACAAATTATGCATTTTTTACATACAAATAAGAAAAAAATAAACTTTTGGCGAGTAAAATTCATTAATAGAAAAAAATTTGATCGCATAAATGTTAAACTTTATCCATAAGGGTACTTGGGGTGTCTATGAATCTTTTAATAGATGCTCAATATACAAAATGGCGGGCCAAGTTACAAATTTTTTTTGATTGTGATTAAAAATTATATACAATGCGTCTACGAAATTGCTGATTAAGTTTCTGTTATCAGATTTTCAAAATTCAAGATGGCGAGTTCAATATGGCGGACGAATCACTGATGGTGATGAATATTGGTACGTAAATATTTTCAGGATCGTCGAAAAATGTTTATATTTAATTTGCTATTTGAACCTTGGTTATCAGATAACAGAAAAGCTTAAAATCTCAGATTTTACATCACAATTTGTCTATCACATTATTCTTAACTCCAAAAAGGAACTGCGTTCCTAAAAATTTTATGTCAATTGTAGCTCAAAAGTCATAACAGTTCCCTCATTTATAAAGAATATCCATTTAAAAAGAAAACCCCAATAGTAAGATTAACTTTTTCCCAAAATCTTTATTTTCTCTTCAAGAGCCCAATCGATTTGTGTTACTCTCATTTACATAGTAATTATTAGTTTTAACGCATACTGCTCTCAAGTGCCACGTTTAGTTTGTGCATTTTGGCCTACAGCAGAATATACTTGCCACAAATACCGCATCTTTGAGGAACGCTCAATTGGCTCAATTGTGTGGCACACAGGTGGCTTTCTGGCTGCACTGCGCCGTCGTCATTGACACAGTTTGCCGCAATTTCAATGCATAGCAGGCAGCACGAAGTATATCCTGCATATGTGGCACCTTGGCACAACGTGGTGTGCGCATCAATCCCGTCCAAATTATCTGCCTTGACGTGATATCGTCAGTAGGTGTGGCAGCTATAGCCACCTCAAATGAGTCACGTCTCGGTAAACCATCAGCGTTAAGACGCAGCTGCAGTTTAAGCCGCGGCTCCAGACGTTGCAACTCCTGGGCCAGAGCGGCATGCAGCTGCAAGGCACGACGGTGATAACCGGAACAAGAGCGACAATGTTCTATATACAGCACCGGCTGTTCGGGATCCAGCGGCTGCAGCACTTCTCTAGCTACTTCGGCATATTTACGAAACATACTGGAAATAATTTTGATAGGTTTACTTTGCCAGTTGGCCCCAGGCCAACTTTGATGTCATTAACAGTTTAACGAGCTTTTTAAGGCCCCATATATATTAGTAGTGGGAAAACCGGGTACACGAGAAGGAGGCTTAAAGTCTGAGCAGCTTCATAAATCAAATCAAATTATCAGACAAATAAATCTCTGCAGACTACATAAACACAGCACACAACAAGGCACACCTACGCTTATACACTGCTGGTCAAAAGTTTTCGGATACTTGAAAATAATTTAAAGAGCTTAAAGATTTGTTTTTTAGAGGAAAGTACTAACTAGTTAGTTTGGGATAAAACATCGAACCCAAAAGTTCTTTAAAATTTTCAGAAAACGGAAATTCCCTATACTCCATATTGAGCTCATCGGGAGATAATCAAAATTCAAATTTTAGTTTAAGTAGCATTTAATAAAAAATTATTTTAATTTGATTTTCTTCATTTTGAGCTGAAATTTTTATGTGTTGCAAAACTTTAAAGCGACAGTGTACATCAATAGATACACCACTGAAAAGGACAATGAAAATGTGTATGGAAATGAAAAGGACATAAAAAATGCAAATACCAAAGGCAAATAGAAAATATTTAAATATTTTGCTCAACTGGCGAAATAAGAAACTGCAAGCTGTCCAACATTTTGCCTGACATTTGACCGTCGGGCATTCTTCGTTTGTTAAACTTGGAAATTTGAAAAATTCTTTTTTTTTCTAATTTATATTTTTGTGCTTTTAGATTTGCTTAAAGAGTAAAAGCAAAAAAAAAAGTGCAAGGCTTTAAGACTGAGATAGCAAATAGCACAAGCATCTGCAGGAGGGAGCCAGAAAATATATTATATAGATTTTAATAAAGTGAACTAAACCCAAAGCAAAGCTACGGTAGTCGGCAGCGTTGCCAGAGGGGGGCTAACAGCAGTAGCAGGTTCAACAAGGTTGCCGGACAAACATTCATTTTATTCACATTTATTGAGAGCACAGCAGCTCAGCTCTTAAATAAAGCACATAAGTTTAAACATAAATATATATAAATATATACATTAAAAAAAAGAGACGCAGCAGAGTTATGTTAATATGGATGTCTAAAGTCGGTTTGTTGGGTCTGTTTATTCGTCGGTTGGATGGTCTCAAAGCCAAAGGAAATTTATTTAACAAACTAAATACAGGAAACAAACTGTGACTTAGTCAGGGCACAAAGGCAAAATAGCTAGAAAAACGTTGTTTCCTGTGCGCCACTTCCAGGGGCACTAAAAAAATAAAATATTAAATTGTAATGCAGTTTGTGGACGAGTTCAGGTGAAAAATTTGAAATATTTATGAGCATTTTTTGATACAATTTTCCTGTTTGAATAGCAAGTTATCTAAGCGGCTTAAAGCTGGTTTACAATATATTTGTGGTAACGTATGTTAAAGTTGGTCTTGAAGTGATTTGTTAAAAGAGAGAGGTTGCCACGATCTACGTTTTGGCAGTTTCTTGTGCTTAAACGGTAGGATTCAGCTTTAAAATGAAATGAATGAAATGAATGAAATGAATGAAATGAATGAAATGAATGAAATGAATGAAATGAATGAAATGAATGAAATGAATGAAATGAATGAAATGAATGAAATGAATGAAATGAATGAAATGAATGAAATGAATGAAATGAATGAAATGAATGAAATGAATGAAATGAATGAAATGAATGAAATGAATGAAATGAATGAAATGAATGAAATGAATGAAATGAATGAAATGAATGAAATGAATGAAATGAATGAAATGAATGAAATGAATGAAATGAATGAAATGAATGAAATGAAATGAATGAAATGAATGAAATGAATGAAATGAATGAAATGAATGAAATGAATGAAATGAAATGAAAAATGAATGAAATGAATGAAATGAATGAAATGAATGAAATGAATGAAATGAATGAAATGAATGAAATGAATGAAATGAATGAAATGAATGAAATGAATGAAATGAATGAAATGAATGAAATGAATGAAATGAATGAAATGAATGAAATGAATGAAATGAATGAAATGAATGAAATGAATGAAATGAATGAAATGAATGAAATGAATGAAATGAAAAATGAAATGAAATGAAATGAATGAAATGAATGAAATGAATGAAATGAATGAAATGAATGAAATGAATGAAATGAATGAAATGAATGAAATGAATGAAATGAATGAAATGAATGAAATGAATGAAATGAATGAAATGAATGAAATGAATGAAATGAATGAAATGAATGAAATGAATGAAATGAATGAAATGAATGAAATGAAATGAAATGAATGAAATGAAATGAATGAAATGAATGAAATGAATGAAATGAAAATGAAATGAATGAAATGAATGAAATGAAGAAATGAAAAATGAATGAAATGAATGAAATGAATGAAATGAATGAAATGAATGAAATGAATGAAATGAATGAAATGAATGAAATGAATGAAATGAATGAAATGAATGAAATGAATGAAATGAATGAAATGAATGAAATGAATGAAATGAATGAAATGAATGAAATGAATGAAATGAATGAAATGAATGAAATGAATGAAATGAATGAAAAAAACATCAATTTATTAAGGCTTTTTTTCCTAAAACACTCAATCGATTTTCAAAAGCTACTCACCGCAATACTTAGTTGCCCAAATTCAATTTTTTACACCAGTTCAATAAATATTTAATAAATAAAAAAACAATTTTCGAAATAGAAAAGCACTCATACTAAACAAACTTTAAGCATATTATGTATATATATATATATATTAAATTAAACCTGTACATTGTTGCTTGAGTATTCAATTGAACTTTCTCTTAAAAGTATCGCTCTTAACTCCATTGAGTATTTTTATAAAGTGCAAATGTTTTGCACCCTGAGCATTTCCTTTGGCCATGTGCGTACGTGTAATAGTATAAGTGTATTTGTGTCTATGTGTGTGTGTGTGTTGGTGTGCTTTTGTGTTTTGTAATAGTATGCGTGTATTTATAGTTTTTGCCACATAAGCCAAAAGCAAAAAATTTGCGCACGTGTTTCGAATTTTCAATCCATATCCAAAGACGATTTGAACGTTGAATTGTTTTCTACTTATTTCTATTATTTCTTTTACACATTTACTGATGTGCTTTTATATAACTGTTGCTTGTCAGTTGTTTAGACCCTTTGTAGTTTTTTGTGTTATAGAAAATCAATGGAAATTGCAAAAACCGCAAATAAAAGGCGTTATAGGAAGATCTTAAGCCAAATAACAGCAAGCTCTTAAACAACACTAGGCAACACGATTGACCCAAATTTAGTGTTCTTGTATTAAATAGAACGTATCCAGCAAAGCTGGAGTAATCGTAACTCGGCAACTCCTTTATCAATGCTGTTCGCAAAGTATAAGGGGTATGTTAAGAAAGTATAATCGATAGAATCCTATTAATTTAAATATATCGGAATGATATCAAAAAAATAGGTTTTCGAGTTCGGAGGTCGGATTATGTTTTTAATACGGCTTGCGTTCCCTAAATTCGAATTTAACACAGGTCACGGTTCCTTACAAGCCAAGGTTATTTCAAGGTTATGTCAGTTGCCTGACTTCCTTATCCGAAAATAGATTTTTTTTTATGTGGCTAATAAGCCGAGGCTTACGCTCCGTGAAGATACATAATTAAGAATATTCTATTTTCTGCCTGAAACTTTTTGGTTAACACCAAGATGCAATCGATTAATTATTATCAATTTAATCGATTTATCGATAACAGATCAATAAACAAATATGGTTTTTCCAAATTAATTCTTCTTTGGAAGATACATAATTAGGAATATTCTATTTTCTGTCAGAAATTTTGGGGCCAACGCCAGGATGTAATCGATTTGATTGATTTATCGATAACAGATCAATAAAAAAATATAGTTTTTCCAGAATTTTTCTTCTTTCGAAGATACATAATTAGAATTATTGTATTTTCTGCCAGAAATTTTGTGGTAAATGCCAAGATGCAATCGATTATTTACTCCCAATTGAATTGATTTATCGAAAACAGCTCAATAAAAATATTAATTTTTTTTCAGTATTTTTTTCATGGAGTTTTCGAGTAGTAAATATATATTATAAATATATATAAGTCCCTTATACGATTTTTTTACTTTATAACCAATTTTTACATAAATTAGATGTTTTTTATGTTGTCTAGTGTAATAATGGTAAAGAAAAGAAGAGAAAAAAGGAAGCCTGCTCAAAGTGTAAGAACAAGAGCATGTAAAGTCAACAGCAGCATAATAATGCTTATACTAATTAGATAATTAATCAAATTATAGCCACATATATACAAATATAAACGGGTATGTACATACATAAGCCATTAAGTCGTCAGCAGCATTATGAGCTAATTATAATAAAAAACACCACAAAATAAATATATATGTAAATTGTAAAGAAAATATTTAATTATTAAGCTGCAAAACGCATAAAAAAATCAAGAGGCTTGTAAAAAGAACCCAACCTGTTGAAGGCACTTATACACAAATACTTACATATAAACCTTTAAACTCCCAGGCTTTTCCACTAATGTAATTTACAGTTCAGAAAAAAAAAAATTATATATATATAATACAATAATAAAATTAAACAAAGGCGATTGTAAATTCTCTTGAGCATAGAAATTAGGGTCGAGACTAAGCTTAGGGCCATTGCCAGGCCAATTAGGCTAAGACAATGTTGATTATGAATAAATTGCCTCAATAAAAAACAAAGAAAAGCAGAGATGGAAATTTTAAATGGAAAAGGTCTTATAAGTGTGAGTAGCAATGTAAAGCTGGCAAACAATTTAAAACTCATCAATTTGCGACACTTGGGCCTGGCCTGGTGCTGAAGCTAAAAACAATTGAGCACCAAACCAAAAATAAACGAAAAAATTACGTATACGTATAGTATATGTATATATACAAAACAGACCAGTAAATATGCAAGCTGCTTTGTGTAAATCCATTTACGATTTTGCTGCTGCTTTTTTCCAAGTAGCTGCGCCCCAAAACTTTTCATAATTGAAAATATAAGATAAAAAAAGAAATGCTTGGCTCGTTATAATGCCTTGGCGTTTATCAAGGGAAGTCCCACACAATAAATAAGTAAAACCATAAAGTATCAATGAAAACTCATTTAAAGCAACAACAGCAGATATTTACTTGTTTATATATATATTTTTTTTATACTCAAAATATTTGTGGCCCGCCGGGCTTTAACACAAAAATTTAATCAAGTACAACAAAAAAAATATAAAAAATTAAAAAAAAAGTTGTATATTATGCCATAATTTTCATACAAATTCATTTACGCTGCGGCAGCATTTAATTTGCTAACAGACTGCCAGTGCCCCTTGGGCCGCCAAAGGTCCGAGCAGTAGCTTGAAAAAGCTTGAAAATGTACAGCAAGGTAATGAAAAAAGGGGCCAAGGCGCCTAGAAGTAGATTTCCAAATGCAGCGACCAATTGACCAATTGAATTTAAAACAAGCAGAAAGTGAAAATGAAAAAATTTAAAGGTCAAAGGTTGTTGCAAAAAAAGATTTGCAAAGTAAGTTGATAATTTGAAAATTATGACGTTCATTAACTGCGAGTAATGCGAAAAGTAAAAAGGAAGCAAGAAGGTTTAGATGAATTGAAGACCTACATATGTGACCTTAACAACTGTGTTTAAATTGGAAAGTGAGGAGTTGGTCAAAATGAAGTTCTCTTAATAACTAGCGCAGACTAACTAGATATAGTGTACAAATAAGTTTAATGGAAGTAATGTCAAGCAATGATATTTTGAAAGGAAAGCGAATAATTGGATGAAAATTAGTGAAGCGGAAAATTGTGATGCTTGTCAATGTTCAGCACGTAAATATTTTTTGCAAAACTCGATTATTTGTGAGTTGTTGCAAAGAGAATATTTATGTGGACTTTTCTTTGACAAGCCATAAATCGTACGCGTATACGTAATATCTAAATATTTTTATGTAAGAAAAAAGTTATTTTTGCAATGAAGAATTAAACAATTGTTTAAGATTTAATATCATCCATAGCACGAAACTAGAGTAGCGATTCACTTGTAATTTATCTATTGGATTATAGCCTTAGTTTTAAGTAGGCTGATTGCCAATACATTAATAAAAAAAAAAAAAAATTTTTCGCTTTTCACAAAAAAACAAAAAAATAATAATGGTATGAAAAAATCAGTAACTCATATAACTGAGAATTTTTGTGATGGCGGCCACAATGCACAATTACCAAATGTCATGGTTAAAGCATGTAAAATCCATAATTGAACATAATGTGATGGCCAACCTAAAATTGTGATAAGGACATCAATTTTGATATGGCTTTCGGTGAATGGAGAATTAAAAAAAAAAAATCTGATATTAGTAATGAAAGTGAAATAAAATATTGGTATCGTTTTTATTTATTTAAAAACAAACTTTCGTCCTATTTCGTCCCATACGCATAAATATTAGAAAATGCTTTGAACTGTGTACTCTTCAACAATTTTCAATAATTTTTGCCCAAATTTGCCCATGCTCCGAAAATTTCTCAGCTGTTTGGCAAATTTTTTGTCCAATCACGCCACGCAGCTTAAAGACGACTTCTGAGGTAACAAGGGTGGAGGCGTTTCGGGCGTTTTATTGGACTATGACCAGATAGAGTGAGATCCGTTTAGTTTATTTAAATTGTCACTAGAAAAAAATGCGTGTTGATTCTTCTGAAGAAAATATTTTGCCAAATTTCGAGTGCGCAATCAAAAATTATGATAATTAAAAAAAAATTACGTATACGTAATATAACCTTATATTGGATATAAAATACCAGATAGATTAAAAATGTTGTGCAAATTGTTTGTGTGCCCTCACTTCCAAAACCAACAAGTTTCAGCTGTGTACAAGCATTTCTCGACATTTCTCCAAAAAAAATTTTAAGTGTTTTAGAAACTGAAAGATAATAATCTAAAACTTGCTTTAAATATCTGTTTTGATATTTTAAGTTACAAGAATCAATATTTTGAAAATGAAATTTTCAAAGTAATCCAAAAAATTTTAGATCGCCTTAAAATCTTAATGGAGCCCGTTTATTCAGTTGGAAGATCTTGAAAACGCAGACGATCTATGTTTATTATGCCATAAGTGCTCAGATCTCCAAGATAATCTCGAAAAAATCATCAACTGCTCGCGTAAAGTTGGACTGGAAATAAATAGGTCAAAAACGAAAATCATGTGCAGCGAATACGCCGCCACTAAGGATCCCAATATTACATTACAGAATGCAAGGTTGGAAAGCGTCCGATCCTTTGTGTATCTGGGCAGCGTAGTTACACTGAAGCGGTACACGTAAACGTCTGATGACTCTTTTACAGGTGCGAATCCTGGAAATAAAATCTAACGTGAAGTCGGGTGCGAATCCTGTAAAGATCGTCCAGCATAAACTCTCAGAATCAGGTGTCTGTAAACCGGTGTCTAAGAAGGATTCTGCGAATTTGGTGGCCCCAACGAATTTCAAACAATGATTTATGTTCACGCACCGAGCAAACAGAAGTAGCGTATGAGTTCTAACGCAGAAATGGAACGGACGTCCACATAAGACGACCAAATGACAAAGCCGACGCAACAAAGGAGACGTGGAGCGGACAAAGCGCGATGATGGGACGAGTACAACAGAGCACAGAAATACATCAAACGAGACGAGGCGGAAAAGTAACACCAAACAAAGCAAAAAAAAGCGGGGAACAAAGACGACATAAACTCCAGATCAGGTGTCTGTAAACCGGTGTCTAAGAAGGATTCGCGAATTTGGTGGCCCCAACAATTTCAAACAATATTTATGGTCACGCACCGAGCAAACAAAGTAGCGTATGAGTTCTAACGCAGAAAATGGAACTGGATCGTCCCCACAGTAAGACGACCAAATGACAACATCGCCCGACTGGCTCTCCGCTTGAACCCACAAGGTTCAAGACGTCCCGGGGCGCCAGCGGGGACATAAAGGCGTCCGATCCTTTGTGTATCTGGGCAGCGTAGTTACTAACAGAAGCGGTGCGGACGAAGACGTCAAATCACGCATTTGCAAAGCGAGATCTGCGTTTGCACAATTGGGCCCCATATGGAAATCTAGTCAACTTACCACCAAAACGAAACGTCGCATATTCAACTCTAACGTGAAGTCGGGTGCGAATCCTGTAAAGATCGTCCAGCATAAACTCTCAGAATCAGGTGTCTGTAAACCGGTGTCTAAGAAGGATTCTGCGAATTTGGTGGCCCCAACGAATTTCAAACAATGATTTATGGTCACGCACCGAGCAAACAGAAGTAGCGTATGAGTTCTAACGCAGAAAATGGAACTGGATCGTCCACACAGTAAGACGACCAAATGACAACATCGCCCGACAGGCTCTCCACTTGAACCCACAAGGTTCCAGACGTCCCGGGGCGCCAGCTGGGACATAAAGGCCCACAATCGAAGCAGAAATGCGAAAAGCCAATTATACATGGAATGACGTCAATGTCAGAATTCATAGTAGTAGTAGTAAAATCATATATGCTACCATAGGATCAAGAGTACCACTTTCACTATCCATGAGACTTCCAAATATTGTAGTCGAAGCACTCGGTGTTTCTCATGATGAAAACAATCTTCGCTTCTGAAAGATACCAGGAACTTAAAATGTGGTTTCTTACAGAAGATGTCATCTATATTGTTCGTTTACTTTGACAAATTGTGTCGGTTGGCTTGTTACAAGCGTCGAAAGAAGTCCCACGTAAACTCCATTAAGTGTCTAAAAATTGATCTCTCTTAAATGCAATTCTCATAAAAACTGTTTGCCATAAGACTTACTGAAATGAATAAAAAAATATTTCAAAAAAGAATTATTTTCAAATCAAATGCAGCAATCTATACAAAAATTAGAGAGACTTTGGCGGGAGTAAGCTCATTTTTGAAAAGGAACAATCCCGAAGAGTACAAGATATTTGACTAAGTTGGTCAGTTAGCTGAGCAACTGAAATATATAAATATTTATGCAAATATCTTAGACGAGGATTAGATGGAGCATTTTCCTTTGTTGGAATGGAGTTCCCAACGCTTTTTATAGAAGCTTGTTGGACAAGGAGAGTCTCCCCATTGTCCTTGCTTATTTTACTCGGTTTATTGTATTGTTCTTAATGATGGCTGCTTATACAGCACTGGCTTGGTGAGCAAAGGCTCAGATATTGGCTCTCTAGATTTACAGAGAGTCAAGAGACTAGGCATATCTCCGCGACTTCTAAATAAATAGCTTAAAGAGTTTGACAAGAAAGGCTCAAATTGTGGTTATTTATTTATAATATCATATTTATTCAGACTTTTATATAAAAACATGCTAAAATTAATCTTCTATTGGCGTAAGATATTTGGAACCACCGAGCACTTTTCGTATACGTGATCATATACAAAAAAAAATTATGTACTTATACATATCCAATAAGCCGAGGTTCGGGTGCTTTTCAATTTCCTTACCACTACTCACTATAGCGTGACCATAATTCATATTTTCTAAAGATAAAAAAAAATATGATATATATCATACCAGAAAAAAAAAACAAAAGAGATAGAAAACAGAAAATAAGTAATAATAAAAATACTCATGAAAAAACATAATTGTTGAGCTTAATAGAGCTCTAAGTACTCTGCACTTAATTTACTGTTTTTTAAAGAAATTAAGCTGCAAGATTTTTTTCCAGCACAATGGCTAAAACTGTGATAGATCATAATTAAATAGAGTTTATAGCAGCTATGCCTCTGGCTTGGCACATAAACTCTCTAAGCCAAGTGTATTATTTCATAACAAATCAATTAAAAGCAGTTTAAACAAGTACCAAAACAAAAAGTAAAAATAAATTTATAACAAAAACTTGAGCGCCTAAAGCTATATAAGTGCCGAATTTTCTATTACAAGCAATTCATCAAGTGTGTGCACATATGTGCGATAAATGCTGAAAACAGAACAATGTACACACTGAAAAACACACACACACACACACACACACACATGCAACATGATATACTGGCCCAAGGTTATGAGTGCTTGCTGGGGTTAAACAAAAAAAAAAAAAAGCACTTTATATAGTATATATATATTTATTAAATAAGTATTAGCCAAAGTTTACACATAAATCCAGTCGAATAAATAAATAAAAAAGAAGAAAATTGCACAAGTTATTTAAACATGGTTTATGGTTACAGTAACACATATGTATGTATATGCCGAGTGTGTGTGTGTGTGTGTTTTTTGGCCGGGTTATGAATGTTTTGTGTAGCATACTTAGCAGCGGGCAGTCAGTCAAATTATATATTTCGGAGCAGAGAGCACAGAGCGACGTTGAGAGAGAGAGGGCGCCCGTGAGCGCTTTCAATATCAAAGTCACGTGCAAATGTTGTATATTAGTTTTGGCTTGCGGTGTATAGTGGATGCGGGGGCTTGAAGTGCGCGGAAACGGTGATAGTGCTTGTGTGTGTGTGTGGGGTACACAGAGGTGAAGGTAGAGATTTGTTGTATTTGAACCACATGGTATCTGGTATTGGGGCAAGGCAGTTGCTGGCACTCGAGTGATTTTAGTTTGAATTTTACGTGCACATCAGTATTATTATGAGCACGCACAAAACTGCACAAACACAAATACAAACACATACAGATACACCCACAACAACCACACGCAAATATGATCTACCGGTATCAACAGCGGCCATGTTGTTAAGGTATTCATGCACTTCATTAAGGGCGTTACGCCTGCCTGCTTGCAAGCATGTTAGCCTATGTGTGTGTATTTGTATCTGTGTGTATTTTGGTATATCTTTTGGATGTTGTTTTTTGCTTGCTGCTGTTTAACATGGCCAAAGTCATTTTAATTAAAGTTTGTATAAGTATTTAAATTATGTGTCGTTACAGACTTATGCATATCAGTGGGTATATACTATATGTATCTATAGATATATATGAATGTTTGTCTGCGCGCACAAAAGTTGGCTCAAGTTATGCCAAAAATTGCCTAAATATTTAGACATTCAGCTTGTTTCGAAAGTTTTCTTATTAAAGTCATGCTGAACACTGTTGCGCTGTGGAGCTTAAGAGCTTGCCAAAAAAAATAAAAAATTGCAAAACACTCACAAATTGTGTTTCATTTAGAAAAGCCAAGTTTCTTAGCTTAAGCTAAAATATTTTTAAAATACTAACAAATTTGCTCGTGAAGCAGTCCATGAGCTTGTTTGACAATTTTATTGCCATATTTTTTTGTATTTATGAGAACTTAAATATGTACAAAAAAATGATATGCTTTAAAGTGGAAAATAAACGAATTTAACACAAGAGTTTTCGCATTAAATAGCAGCAAGAAAAATAATTTAAAATTAATTGAAATCACAGGCACACACAATAAAAATAATATGTATAACCGGGGCATGAAAATAAATTTTATGTTCTTCAAATCGCTTAAACCGAAACTGAAGCGTATTCCACGCCATTATTTATGTTTTAGTCACTGTGAAGGACTGAAATTTTTGTTAACCTTTTCAATTTATAAAATAAAAATATATAGGGTTTTCCAACAAGAGGTGTAATTTTGAATCGCCCGGTATATCGGTAGCTGTCACTTTTGAAGCTTTTATTCTTTGACATTTGACAAGTAGAAACTACGCCATTACTAAAAATGGAACGATACACGCTTCAACAACGTATTGAAATTAAATTAAAATTCACTACAAAAATGGTGAAAATCTTCCATCGAAAAATCATCTTGACTGATGAGGCCCATTTACACCTCGGTGGCTACGTCAACAAGCAAAACTTTTGCATCTGTGGTTCGGAAAACCAAGAGTTATTGTTGAGAAGCCTCTCCATCCTCAACGTGTGACTGTTTGATGCGGTTTATGGTTCGGCGGGGTCATTGGACCTATCGGGGACATAGGGCAGCCACTTTGCGATTTGGTTATGGAAAATTTCATGAAAAGGATATAGTCCTGTAGGCGTGGTCTTGGTGGCCATTTGGCTGATGTTGTTTTTCATTATTAACATCATACCTTCCTCTTTATTATGAAATAAATATCCGATCATTTATCTCAAAAAATTGAATTTTTCTTTGAATACCAAAATAACACCTCTTATTGGAAAGCCCTATATATATACCTATATTTTTATGAGTTGGCATATGTGTCCCTGTCTTTGACTCATCACGCCGACGAGCTGTAGCCTTTTTCTTTCTTGGTCATCCTGTGAGTCAGTTTCAGTTTATCGTAAGCGATAAAAGTTTTATACTACTACTCTATACGTTTTTCTAGCAGATAATAAAGACCTGAGTATTTTTTAGTTTTTTTTTATTATACATTTCTTTTTGTAAATATTGTATAAATGTATATATGTAGGAATATAAGCCCTATAGCACACTAAGCTATATTTAGTGTGTAGCGATTTATTTTATGTGTCAATGTTGGATTGTAACCTTGTACTTATCGGTTGATTGCCAATAAATAAATAAATAAAATGTCAGAAAAAAAACTCTTTTTCAATATTTTTATAGGATTAGCATTCAGAAGATCTTTCGTCAGCCTGTTTTAATGTCTCCGCAATCTTTCATTGTAGCGACTGGTGTGTTTATTAATCTGAAGGTCGACGATATACAGAATGAGCTTTCTTGGCAAGTTTGAATTTCTTTCATGTCATTCGCATCCAGAAAGCAAGGGCCGAGATCCGAACTATGCAATCCAAGCGAAACGTCCTACCGCAATCCTGAATGACGTACCTTCAGTTTTGGGCCACCACAATGCCCTCTTCCATCTTAGAGGAAAAGGCCTACGGTAGTTAAGCTCATCTTCAAAAAGTACGATATACTCCTGAACAACATAAGCAGCTTCGTAATTGCAGGGGGGCAAAGTTTAGAAGGCCAAGATGTAAGAGTAGGCAGCGATGATTAACTTGCCGTTCTCTAGGGCATCTGCCAGCTTCCTAGGGATGTCCGACGTGTACCATAGATGTTGTACAGGTGCGGTGGTGGAATACTGCATTATAAATTTAAATCTCTCATTATTCTTGCTGCAGATAACTCGTCTTTTATTTGTATTCGGAGCCTACGACCACCTAAATATGATCTGTGCAAAGTGAAGTATGGTGCAGAAAGCTGGGCTTTAATTTTCCTAAGAAGACTATCGATCCAAGCTCTATCAATTGCCTGTTTGTTGGCTATTTATATAGGAAGAAGAAAGAAGAAGAAATCGTTTAATTTTGACCAAATTAAATTTTGGTAAAGATTTGTCAAAGCTATAAATAAAATTAAGAAAATTAACAAAAATATTTCAATCTTAACTTTTATTTTTTTTGTTGAGCGTTTATGTCACTAAAAATTTTTAATTTAACACAAAAAAATATTTTATTAACAATACATTACACACCGCCTCTTAAGAGAGTTCTCAAGTGTTTAAACAAAATATAAACATTATTGTCATAAGTGAATTACCTTAACTGCGTTTCCATATTTATAGTTTTTATCGATTTTGTTATCGATTTTTTACTATCGATAGTCATCGATTTTTGTAGATTTTTCTCGTTTTTTCCTTGTCTTGGTTATTTGTAGCTTTGGATATAGAAACAAAGGTTAAGGCTATTCTAAATGATAAAGTGTTTGTAGCCAGAGTAATGCAGGCATTCGGAAAGATTCAAAAAAAATTTAATCATTAAAAAAAAATTACCCCGAAGCTGAAAAGTAGATTCTTTGCACTGTGCATATTCATAAGAACTTAATATACCATTTTTACTGTATAATTAGAGGGTACAAAATCGCATTATAATTTTTTTAAGTTCGATAATTTTAAATGATTTTAGCAAGCAACATTCACTACGTGAGCCAACCCAGACAGCTTTTTTTTTTAAACCTATTATCTTTCACATTGTGTCTCTATAAAATATTGTCGATAAAATCTCTCATACGCAACTTTTCAAAAACTTGCTTACCATTAAAAAATCTTTCTCTAAGCCAAAATTGCGGGCAAAAGTCAAAGAGTAATATTTTTTACATAAAAATGTATTCTTCTGCTTCAGGCGTTTACATTAACTTATTAACTTAATTTATCTGATAAAGGCTCAAGAAAAAAATTTTTTTTGTATAGAGTTTTGTCATTCCGTGCGAAATTTTTCGAACTGCGTATGGGCCTAAAGTCGGTAGCTTAAAAAATATTAAACCTTTCAGCTTGCCAAGCTGCACTTCTCATTTTGCTATAAACCCTTTTTTGTTAAAATTTTATCACTTCGAAGTCTGGAACACTCCCTTGTGCTGTGTATAAAATGTTTACCATGTGCATCATAAAGTTATTTCAGCATATAAATTGCACTTTTGTGTTAATATGACGTCACAAAAAACGCAATAACTCTTGCGCTCATAAAAGCAAAAGAGACTTGAGTAAGAGTTACCCAAAACATTCTACCTGAGCCAGTGCACATTCAAGCTACTCAAAAAATACTCGATTTTTGAATATAACCTAGTCATAACCTTCATCGAGGCAATCTGCAACCCTTTGGAGCAAACTACAATGGGGGTAATTAACATTGCATAGAGTTAAACCAAAGTCCTGTCGCTTGCTTGTGGCTTGTGTCATGGCAGCCTAAAATTATGCATTAATAACGTAAAACTGGCAAAAAACCACAAGGCTCATCGTACCCTGCCCTAAGGGCTAAAAGAACACTGTCATTGTAGTGTGCGTTTTTGTTGCATACTTTTAGTTGGCACTGTGCTGTATTGTCCTTACTACCGAACGACCGACTGCTGCTTGCAACAGCAACAAATTATAATGCAATTTCAGCTGGGCTTTTGGTTTTGCGTGTAAATGTGTGTGTGTGTGTGTATCTGTGTGAAAATTTATGTGTTTGCATGTGTTTCCTGCATTGACATTTACTTTTGTTATTAGCACCGGACAATCCGCAAGCCCTTCGGCCAATTTTGCATATATGCGACTATTTTGCATACAGTTGCAAATGTTCTTCTATGCTTCTGAAAACCTACTTCAAGCAGTTATTGGCGATTTGCCTTCTACTTTGGTCTCTTTTTAGATCTTGGCATGAGTTGCTTTTGCATTAAAGCCTTATCCCCAGAGTTACATATGAGTTCGACATTTCAAGTTTTTTAGAAAGCGCATGGGAAACCTTCCAAAATTTTGCGTTTAAGGCATTTTGTTCTTTTTTTTATCCATTATAATAAAAATGATGCACTTCGAAGCGGACACTCGAGAAGGAACTTAGGTCTACAGAGAAATCTTTTAAGGAGGTCAAGGATCGAAGCCGATGGAAACGTTTTGTACAGGTCCGATGTCCCACTGGGGATAACAGGAATTGAGAGAGAGATAAAAAAAATATTTTTTTTTAGACCGTGTTATTTCAAAACCGTGTAAAGTCATATTTTTCATTTAACACAAAACTTATAATAAAATAATTTATTTTTTTCGAGCCGAAGGCCCCAGTAGCTAATCTTCGGAGTACGAAATGTTTAAAAAGTTTTCTCGAAATAACGATTTATTTTGTTTTTTTTTTTTTTTATATTTTTCAACAATGTTATGTTTGGTTTTTTTTGGAGGTGTCCGAATTTGTTGGAGCCGAAATTTCAGGATTGTTCTCGTACGGGAGCGTTTTGGGCGGCTGCGAATTGGCCTTAGGTGAGACGACTTCTTTGATAAAAATTTATAAAATTTTAAAACTAGTCCATAACTGGGAAGCACTGCATTGGGGACAGGATGATTCCAATTGGAAGTAATAGAAGTGGGGAAGCATAGGTTTTTACTGTGACATTTTTTTCCTGTTTGATGAAATATAAAAAGAAATTTGCAAAAATTTTACTGCTTCATCAAAGCCATATACTTGGCATTATTTATTCATTTGCGAAACAAACTTTATAAAAATTCTAAAAATAAAATTGCAAAGTAGAAAAAAATAAAAAAAAGTTTAAAATCGAAAAAAAAAACATGACACATTAAGTTAATTTACCCAATGCAAATATATAAAGCCACAAAAAAAAAAAAAAATCTAAAACAAATACATAGCGCTTGAAGTGACATCCTTTCAACAGCTTGAAGTTGGCTCAAGTTTCTTTTAGAGAAATTGTGAAGCACTTGAGGGAATTCTCACTTATATTTATATGTTGAAATATATATCATATACACTTGTATAAATAGCTGTCTTACATATAACTTATCAATGTTATTGTTTTTGTGCCTTAGACGTCACGCTTGAGTCATGTTCAAGAATCTTTGGGTTGGCTTTACCTATCCCGCAGGATTTGCTCACTTAAATTTTACTAAGGACATGTGGGAACTGTCTGGCACTTAAGTGAATATGCAAATATGTCTATTAAATATTGATTGGTCTGGCAAAGTTATACAAGCTTGCCAGACTTGGTTTCACGGTCGTTGCGGTTTAATTTTTTATGAGTTTAAATAAAACAAGTCTATTTAAATTCGATTAAATTATAAAAAATGAAAATGAATTAGAGTCATTAGCATACACTGTGCCGGGGTGAATGAATTAGTGTTGGCGAATGCGGTTACGACAAAAGGTAGGTGTTTTTATTATTAGGCTCACATGTATCTACACTTTGAATATGCTTAAGTGAGTAAAAAAGTCTCTTGGACAGGCATGGCAGAAATGAAGTCTGAACAAGCTCAAACAATTTTCCCGAAATACATTCAAATGTTTTCGATTTGACTGATTCAAGAAATTATTTATTATTTTCATTTTCTTGTCAAATATTTAATTTCTAGATAGCTTTTAATGATGAACGTTTCACAAACCTTGAATAAGTTTTTTATTAGAATATGTTGTAAGTTCACTTCAGTTCGATTCAGGCCTGAATTAGTCATGAAATCATGCCTGAATATTCAGTACCAGCCATGAACCTACATGTCCTAGGCGTTCAGGCCTGAACCTTAGCCGCACCAATCAGCTATGAATTCAGTGCTGATTGACTTTGAAATATCATGCCTGAAATCACAGGTAACATTTTTTAAGAATCGGGCATGAATTCAGTGCTGATTCGCTTTTAAAAGCTAGGTCTGAAATCATAAGTGAATAATAAATACACTGGAACAAATATTCTTCATACACTTTTAACAAAATTTTAATATCAATTTTAATGTTATATTATAAATTACAGTAGCTTGGGTGCAGCCCTAAAATTGAGATTTTTGTGAAACTTCATTGCATTACGCAGCTGTGATTCCGCTGGGCCAGAGTCTGCTGTAGGTAGGTAGATTTTAAATTTTCACAGCAAATTTTCTTTGTGTAATAAAGAAAACGTCAAAAATAGCTACACAAACACCAATAGTAATGTAAAGTCATGAAACAAAATACAATTGACTTTTCTTTTATCTCTTTGCTTATACTTTTTTGCTTTAATTGCCTGTCAAAAGAAAGGGATAGAAAGAGAAATTTTATATTTGTCCTTGTTTCTCTAACAAGGCCATAAGCATTCGCTTCCTTTTCATGCCTGAATTCAGGACTGATTTTTTCAGGCCTGAAATTCCGAACTGCAGGATTGGAGCTGCAGTAAACTATTTTTTTTTTTTACGTAGGTATATACTTTATTTATTGAATCTTCTCAAATAGAGACTAACAATAAGTGATCTAATCTTATTATAATAACTTAACTCACAGTCTGGCGTGACTGTATTTGGTTTGCAGGTCCCTGAGGATTTATTGCTGGGTTGGAAGATCATTTCGCCTGAGTCGGGCTCGGCAACTAACTCTGGTTAAGCTTCTTGCCAAATGGCTTGGTTGGGTCGAGAGTTTAATGTTGTAGTTCGTTTTCTGCTGCGCTATTTCATCTTTAACGGATAGAATATTCAGATCTCTGTGGATGTGCTCGTTTTGTATATACCATGATGGCATAGTGATAGTTCTCAAGATCTAGGATTCTGCTTACTGTACGATGTCTATGTTGCTGCTGCTTGCGTTCCCCCATAGCTGAGAGCCATAGGTTCAGATTGGTTTTATAGTTGAATTGTAGAGTAAGACCTTATAGTCCAGACAAAGGGGAGATCGAACACCAAATAGCCAATGGAGACTGCTAGTTTTTAGTTTTAAATGCATTTTCTTGGCCTCAATATGCTTTCGCCAAGTAAGTCGCCTATAGAGGTTGACGCCAAGATAAGTTACTTCATCAGCTTGTGGAATTTGCGTATTAAACTATTTAAAAACAGATATTCTTACTACTTTTAAATATATCTCAATGTTCGAAAATGTACTGAGGATGACCAGAATGTTCTTTAATGCTGTGATGTTAAATTTCACCCCAAACAAGCTAAGCTCACTGTAAGTTCTTAAATAAAATCTTTCTAGGGAGTATTCCGTACAAGCACAACTTTAACATTAATTTTTTTTTTTGCATGCCACTTAATTTTCAATTTTTAAAAACAAAAGTTCCTAAAGAGTTCCTAATAGTTTTTTAACAGAAACTATATAAGTCCATAAAAGAGTGTTTCCTGTTTAAGTACACTTAAAGTGCTTAAATTATTAATTATATTGTAGTTCTTATATATCAATTTTCAATTTTATATGCATAAAAAATAACTGGTCTTAAATATTTTACTCTTTGCTATTTTTAATACGCATTTGGCTGAAATATATTCAAGACTTTAACTCGGCGTTGAGTAAATATTTTTATAGCCGTGCAGTGGATATATTAAAGTTGTCATGCAGCTTGCCACGTGTGGCAGCCAGCTCTATACACCCCATGAAGTATTATTGCATATGGAAATTTTTATAAAATTTTTGTAGGTATTTTTTTTTTTTGCTCAGCAAGTCTAAAAGAGAGTACAACTGGCAGCTCACTTACTTTTGCCTTAACCGTTTTGCTTATAAATATTCATAACCAACAAATTGAAAATGCAATAAAAGTTGCAAAGCAATTCAAATGGCTGCTCTGAGAATTAAAATCATAAAAAAATAAAAGAAAAAAATAACCAAAAGAAATATTTGCATAAACTTGGTATATACAGTAAATACGACTAGTTTTTTTTGCTATTATATAGTATACCATATATATTTAAATCCAATATTTATGCACAATAAGATATAATTCAGGTCATAGATATATTATTATAGAGAAGGTCAGAGAAACTGAAAAGAAGATGATGATTCAAGCATACGAACAATTTAACCGCATAATTTACAATGACAAACGAGGTTACTCAGTGTGCGCACAATTACACACTGACACACCAGCACACAAACACACTAACACACACTCACGCATACATACATCAACACACACTCACACGCACGCATAGCCAATCTCAAACACAGCAAAGGAAACAAAACGCATAAGGCTAAAGAGGGAGAGAGAGGGAGAGGGTACAGCACAAAGAGCAGACATCGCGACATTTAGACACATAGCAGAGAGACGGATGAGCCACAAACGTGCAGAGCGGCAGCATTTGCCCATTTGCTCGCTGGAGAGGATGCGCTCTCGCTGACACAGACAAATGACAGTTGAGACACTAACCAAGAACTGTAACCACAAGGGCAATAACGACACCAACAACAACAACAACAACAGCAACAACAACAAACACTTTGGACTATATGATACCCTTTAGTCAAACTGAAGCTTTAAATTGGCGGTATTATTGTTGGAATGTGCGGGAATTATTTTTAAGATTTGGTTTTGTTGGGATTTGCTGAAATTAAAAGTTTGCTGGCAGTCAGAGCAAAGCGGTTGGCAGCACCAAATGTTTCAGGTTTGTCGTGACTGCATACTGGGCTAGATGGCAAAATTTTTGGTAAAAAGGTAAGATATTCTTGTACAGAACCAGACTACATTGCGTATGCGTATTTTTTTTTAAATAGTCTCAAAACTTTAGCAATTAAGGTTTTTTATGTTTGTACATATAAAAATACATAATTAATTGTTCTTAATAAAGCGAGTAATATTGTATAAAAAATATTTTTGGTTATATAGGTTTTTGTTCCACGCTTATGTTGTGGCAAGTAATTTATTTTACAATCTAGTCCAAAATGGCTTGCTAATTTGTCACTGTTGGCTTTGAAATATAAAAAAAATTTAAACATTAAACATTTTAATGTATTTTATATAAACTACATATGTATTCTTGAGATTGCTTTATTATAGTTTTATTAAGATCTGAGCACTTCTGGGGATGATAACTATACGCCACCTTCAAACTTCATTACATTAAATACTATAATAAGATATATCTTGAAATTTATTTTTTTAGAGAATGCAGTTGCGGAGAGCTAGGTTTTTCGAAAACGTTTGCATCTATCGATTTAATTATTTTGCAAACCACTTTGTGATCTTAAAATCTTGTTCATGAGCGAAGAAATTTTAAGAAAATAATTATTTTTTTTCACCACTCAAAATTTTGTTTGCGTAACACTTCTTGTTCGGGAACAGCATAGACATACTATAAGTGAGAATAAAAATTTATCGTTTTTTTATTTTCTAAACCTTTTCCAAAAATCATGCTTGCCCCAAAGGATGTCTGGTAAAAGGCCCAGCTTTAGTTTTATATACTTTTGTTATTAAACAAATTAACAAAAGAACTATAACCTTCAGTAAACCGATACATCAAGACTATTTTGGCGTAAAATTTACCAAACCTTACATAAAATAAGAACTTATATCTAAATAACAAATAAAATCGAATTCTTGTGATCACCTATGCTCAAAATGTGTTTAGAAGCGATATTATTGTAACAATAGAAATTTTTAAATATAAGTATTTAGCTCTGCGTGCTTTCTTCATCGCGAGTGTGCTAAATATTTAAATCTATCCTCGTTCCTATAAGTCCCTCTTTTCTATAGTCCCCAAAAGGATCATATGAGTCAATTTGTATATCGAGTTGATGAAAACAAATTCTAGCCATAAAAGTTTGACCTAATTTTCCCCACTAGTATGCTTTTGCCAAATTATCCAAAGCTACAAAATTTGCTTCTCCTATTTATATATACAAACCTTGACGCATCATTTCCTCCACTTATGACCGGAAATCCTTTCTTAGAGCTCAACTACGCCAAATAATTATGTTCGACACAAAATTTTAGCTGTCTAGCTTCAACCATTTGGGCCAATGAGTAAATTTGTCAAATAGGTCAAAAAGTAAACATAAGGTGCGCCATCAGTTGGTTTTTAATTTGTTTGTTAATTCCATTTTATTCGTATTATATATTTTCCAACAAAATTAGGCAAATGTATAAACCAAATGCAAGTTTGAAACTACTTATTTATGTATGAAAAAAAAATATCGCAAGAAAATGGTATGCGAATGTCGTTATTTTTGATGACTTTTTTTGATGAAAGCTCATCTGGTTCTTCTCTCATTCATTAAACGAATAAGCGACGCTGATAATGGTCCGTCCGTTTTAATTGTTGCGTGATTTGAATCTTGTAAGAGTGTAAATGCAGATCGACATGCAAAATTTGACGCAAAGTTGTTCTATCAAGGTGACTCGTCGGCATTGGCCTCAACTATGTTTTTTTTACAGAACGACCATTATCATAATATTTTTACGCATTGTTCGCTTGTAAAACAATCCATTCCTAAAATTGAATAGTTTTAAACTTGACACATGTCAAAAGCATTCACTTTGGACGCGTATTCCAAATTATGAGTGTTTAACAACCAAACCAACAGATGGCCCACCCTATATTATTAAAATATTATATTTTCTTATATTTACGCTAAAAATGTTTATTGGCATTAAAATTAGTAGAATATCTGACTAATAAATTTCAAGTTCCAAAAAGTCAATATAAACAAATTTTACCCTAACTTTTGCTCCCAAACAAAATAATGCACAAAAGTCGACAGAGTGGACTTGAGGCTGTGGTGCTGATGATGGTGGTGGCCTATGCCACTATTCATGCTATGTGACCTGTAACCATAATGAACACGTCCTTGCACATGCTCATACATATCTACACATTAAATACACTGGCAAATGATTTTTCGGTTTGCCGGCAAACATGGCCATTAAATTGACAATCAATATGCTCAATTGAACGCGCATGATTGCTGTGATTTGTAACGCATCAAGCATACAGAAAAGCATACAATGTATCCAACAGATACAACGCAATGCAACACTGACAAAGCGCACACTTGAACCATACTAATCCCTGTGCCCGAGCAGACTTTGATAATACTCATTGTGAAACCGCCAGCTCAGCCCATGACTACAACTTAATCAAGTTGAGTTGAGTCAGTGTCTCGGCAGGTGGTCCACGCTTTTTGTGCAGCAGCTTGACGGCAGCTGTGGCAATATGCTTGTGGCATGAACAATGTCTTGGTTTATGATTGCCACAAGCTGGCCAAGTCATGCCAGTAACCGACCCAAAGGCGTTGACAGTCGCTACTCAACAGTCGGCGCATGATAAATGATGCAAAGTATCTTTAGCAAGAGATCCAGCTTCGTGCTTATTGCAAACCATGGGTTAATCTATGCATGACAGCGATAGCAAAGTTTTTTGACAAGTAACAAATCGCCTGTACTTAGCGGAAAAGAGCCAACAGTTGGTTTATGGAGGGTTATAATACTAAAGAACGGTTTTGGCCAAATACCTGAAAGATGCTTTTGTTTTTGTGGAAAATAAACTGCTATTGAAAAATGCAAATTTAAAAGAAATTGCTCCAACTTTGGAAGGTAGCAGTTAAAGTAGAGACAAAGGGTTTGAATGATAAGGGAGTAGTGTAGCTAGCTGGGAATCTGTGCAATGTTAGCCAAAAAGCTGTTCATTTTATTTTGACCAAAATAATGTTTTTTTAAAACTTAAAAATATGCAATCTATCTACTGAACAGTCATGCACATAGCTGTGCGTACAGAGGGTACCTATGTTGTCCACCCACAAAGTAAACTGATTGACATGCATGCCGAAGCTAGAAAATATTTTGCTATATACGCTTAGTGCAAGTTGGGGCAACTCCGACCTAGTAATTGGTTTTGGCTATAAGATGCTTATTAAACATAGTATCAACTAGTCCAATATAGCAATTTAAAGCTACTTAGAATGCATTTAGTTTTCATTGAATTTTGGTTTCAGTCTACTAAAAGATACTTTTTCTATTATCTTGGACAAAGATGATTCTTTTCAAATCAAGCGGCAGCTCTTCCTTCTTTCTGACTGCACCTTCAGAATTTTAATCAGCATGAAATTGTTTTCAAAAATTTTGAGTTTTGTCTTTTTGAATAAAAATGTTTAAATCCAGTATCAAAGTTAGGTCGTTAAGGAAACAAAAGAGACCATCAAAATTACTTCCAAAATGGTCAGAAGGAAAAAACCTTGGCAATAGTGACAGCTAGACAAAAAAACACAGATTACATGCCTTATTACGTCACGGGAGACAAGTTGACATATTTTTTTGGACATCGGGGTTATATGTTATAGGGGCTTCCGGAGCACCTTCACAAAAAATCAAAAATTGTGTATCTTTTATGACGACATCGTTAACAGAGGTTACTTTTTGTTGGTTTTAAAAGAGCATCCAAGCTTTGGTGAGTTTTATTCTCTCTTCTCACATATTTCAATAGATTTAATGTCGATCAATGAGGTCAATGTTTCTTTTGTTGTTGCTATTGAACCAAAAATAGGAATTTATAAAAATTTTTATGCAAGTAACTGCAACGAATAAAGTAAATATGCCTTTGCTGTCAACTGAAGGGATTTTTAGATTTAGCCTGTGACGTAGCAATGCAGTTGAATGGCAACCTAATCACACATACAAACCCACACTAGTGGGTGTGTGTCTGGGGCCAAAGAATTGGCAGGAGACGAAACTTTGCACAAAAATGTGCAAAATGTTAGAACACACATTTTGCTCTATACACACACACACACACACACTTCAGTTTCAGTTTCAGCTTAGAACCAAAATATTCTTAGCTTTTTCAGCTACCAATGCTGAATGGATTTTTTTTTGTGCTCTAAATTTCCTTCAGTACGTAATGTGGGTATGGTCACTTTGTAGGTACTTATTTGTTTGTACGGTCGGTCAATTGCCACCATTGCAGTACAATTTATGCGTCGTATTTTTATGGAAATTATGAGTTTATATTATATTTTTATTAGATTTTGATATTAAAAAACCAAAGCCATAAAAAACATTGATATTCTAATTAATGAGTTGAAAAGACTAAAATTATCGAATGATAATGTGGGCGCGTCCAAAAAATGGAAAACTTTTAAAAATTGACAGTTTTCAAGAAAGTATCTAAAAAATCTAGCTGAAAAAGTTTGTTGCGAACTTGTAATTATAACTTTAGTACAAGTTGGGCAAATCATAATTAGAGCAGAGATATTTCGGGCAAAATTCTACATGTCAAAGAGTTTTTGGTTTTTTGCATAACCATTAAAAATTTTTTATTTTTTTTTGAATACAGAAATATTTTTAAGGAGAATCATCATCATCATCAAAGTCTAGCAAAAGTTTTATTCGGTTATTTTTAGGGTGGTTCCAAATATCATTTTGATAAGCTGTCGACACAATCTCTGTAATAATGGGTGATTTTTTGCAAACTTTTTATTTTGAGTTACTTGATAAAAAACACATTGAGAAAAATTAACAATAATTAATGAAAAAACTTAAAAAAAATTAAAAATTTCATCTTTAATTCTTACGGTGGCAGTTGACCTCTACACAGCCAGAACTGTAGTAGCAGTCACAAAAGTAAACTTCATCTAGGATTTTTTATAATTTGAAATACATACCTACTTCAGCTGTGCATAGCCATGGGGGGAAAAAAATTCAAAAGAAGGGCTCTAATGACTCTTCACTTAAGGACTAGTTCCCCGTACTGAAGAATCGATATTGTTGTTGGTTTTTTTTTTATTGCTACTGCTGCTGCTCAACTTGCAAAAATATTTTTCTATAATAGTTTTCGAGTATCAAAGTCAAGTTAATGCGAAAAGTTTTTTCTAGCCAAAGATTACCAACAAAAGGCGTGCAAGCATGTGTGCGTGAGTATCTGTGTGTATTTGTTTGTTTGTATGTATGCGTGAATGCGCACGCAATGCATATGAACAACCACAGCTGAGGGCGTGTTATGGCTATGTGTGTTTGTGCGTGTTTGAACACTCACTCAAAGGTTAATGACAAGTCAAATGGCTCGACCTCGTGCACTGAATTTTTCAAATGCGTATAAAATGCACTTTAAAGTTTGCATACCTTTAGGCGTAATGCAGTACTAAAAGCTTTTATACACGCTTTTTAACATATGCAAAGACTTTTTTTATGTGTGTGTGGGTATGTATGTGTGTGTGTGTGTATCTGCGTGTGTGACTACCTATGCTAATTGTGACCTTAGCTTTTGCATTATTCAAAAGTCACCAAATGTCAGCAAATAATTTACCACAACAATAAAAACAAAAATTGAGTTAGCTTAAGCCGGGAGGGACTGTGACGTCGATATGGCCACGACACTCAGATACCCTTTAGTTTATTAGCCCAGACTTTTTTATATGTTTTGAAGCAATTCTTAATTTTTAAGTGTTTTAATGATTTTTATAATTTTTATAATTTTTATAATTTTTATAATTTTTATAATTTTTATAATTTTTATAATTTTTATAATTTTTATAATTTTTATAATTTTTATAATTTTTATAATTTTTATAATTTTTATAATTTTTATAATTTTTATAATTTTTATAATTTTTATAATTTTTAATTTTTAAAATTTTATAATTTTTATAATTTTTATAATTTTATAATTTTTATAATTTTTATAATTTTTATAATTTTTATAATTTTTATAATTTTTATAATTTTTATAATTTTTATAATTTTTACAATTTTTATAATTTTTATAAATTTTATAATTTTTATAATTTTTATAATTTTTATAATTTTTATCATTTTTATAATTTTTTTTATTTTTTATAATTTTTATAATACATACATATTTGTAATTTTTATACTTTTTATATTTCTAACTTTTGTAGTTTTTGCAATTTTTGTAATTTTTGTAATTTTTGTAATTTTTGTAATTTTTTTAATTTTTGTAATTTTTGTAATTTTTGTAATTTTTGTAATTTTTGTAGTATTTGTTATTTTTGTAATTTTTGTAATTTTTTTAGTTTTTGTAATTTTTTTAATTTTTGTAGTTTTTGTAATTTTTGTAATTTTTGAAATTATTGGATTTTTGAAAGTATTTTATAAAAGTTCTATAAAGTAAACTTATAAACACGAGTTTTGGGAATTTGAATTTTTTTGAGAGCGTTTGGAAAGTTGCGTATTTTGGATACAACAATTAGTTGGCTCAATGTCTCAGGTGTCTAGGTTACAATAGGGATGATACTGAATATCTTTGTAAAATACACTTACCTCACCCTCAAAATTCTATATACCCTTATGCCTATAGACTACTTGGCATTTTTAAAGCTGGGCAAAATTTTGTACTTGGAAAATGGGCTACAACATTCCACAGAAAAATCATTAAACATGGGCGATTATAGTTCATTAAGCCTAAGTTTCGGTGGTATGTTTTGAAT
The DNA here is from genome assembly GCA_018150985.1 of Chymomyza costata. Lineage (NCBI taxonomy): Eukaryota > Metazoa > Arthropoda > Insecta > Diptera > Drosophilidae > Chymomyza > Chymomyza costata. The sequence continues at coordinate 475,595 of JAECWU010000698.1, read as the reverse complement.
TGGTATTAATATATAATGGGTGATATGTTTATAAAAGCATTTTATCAAATAATTTTATAAGCAAGAAATTTTATAAAAATGTACATATTTTATATATGTGGATATATTAAAAATATAAATTTACAGTTCATTAAATAAGTTCATTAAATAAATTTTACCTGCCACTGGCATTTATTATAAAAAGATTTCGTATCTGCCTATTACCAGATTAATTCTAAACAATTTGGTAACTTATTTTTGCTTGTGACATGAGTTTGGAGTAACTTTGTATACCCTTTTATTCTATAGGCAACAAAATAAACACAAGTGGCACAAAGTTTGTTAAAGTTTTATTTTGAAAATGTTGCCGGCTTTTTGCTCCAGTTGCAACATTTATTTACTTAGTTAAGCGCCGTGGCAAATGAGATTGCATCGTCGTCGCGTTGCAATTCAGTCGCATAAATCAGTAAAATTTATTGCCAAAAAGTCGTTGCATACAGTAAGGCGCACGCGCTGGCGCACATGTTTTGTGCTTGCAACATACAATACGTATACTTAATGTTGCATATTTAGCGCAATTTTACAAAACATATTTCAGTTCTAGATGTTCTCAACATGCTGGCTATTGTTTTTGCGTTTTTCAGTGTGCTGTAATTTATATGAATGCCCCAATGCATGGTTAAACGAGGGTTGGCAAAGTAGGATGTGTGACGTATATGAGCATGCCTCAATTTATGAGTGATTTAATTAGAATGAGTCTGCGTTGTGGAAGAAGGCAAATGTAAACAAAGAGTTCCGAAAGCTGCCTCTAAGCAGTGCAGTTGGTGCAACATTTTGAGTGCTTTTGGAAAGTGAGTGTAAATTTTTGAACGCATTGTTTGGAGTTTTTGCGCCCTGAAGCTATGAAAAGTCGCTGTTGTTGGAAAGCACTTCATGCATTAATAACTTGACATATCTTCCTTTTATTAATATTTATTCCATGGCTTTGTATGAGAAGAAAATAACATGGCCTTGAAATAGAAAGTACCACGAAGGGCTCGATATTCGACCTCTAAATACTACGAAAATTGTCCAGTTGTATCCAAGGTTAGTTGCTGTTTCCTGGAAATATTAGAATACCTGAATTCTTCGCGCTTGTTTCCAAGTCTTAACCGCAACTCTAGTGGGCAGTAACAATTAGAATTTTTTTAGATAAGACCAGCAATTTGTTCAAGCTTTGCTTAACAATTGTTATTTCATACAAACTTCTCAGTTTCAGTAGTACATCAATTAGTTTTGCTACTTCTCATATAACAGCTCATTAGTAAACTTTCCGAATTTCCTCTAGAGTTAATTTAATATTGTTGCAAACAATCAAACATCAATATTAACGCATGTTACACTTGTAAATCCAATTCTAAGTACCAAATCTTAGCTATACAAATAGTTATGCCAATCATAAGCTAGAGTTTCCTTCAATTCAGCATGGTGCCCCATTATATGAAATCACGGACTACATAACTCTGACATTTCCATGCTATATATTATCGATTTTGTTAATGCATATGCGAACATGTTTGCATGCAGTGAAATTTAGATATGTATAAATGTAGTTAGTATCTGAAATGTGTCTGTGTAGTTATGACAAGTAGAGTAGTACTTGCCGCGTACAATGCAGCGTATGCGTAACGAGCGAATGCTTTGCAAAAATTACCATATAAATGGATTACCAAAAGCAAACGGCAAATGGCAAATGGTGAAAAATCAGCAGCAGTTGTTGGCTGCATAGTCAAATGATGGCTATGGAAAGTCGTCAGAACCGCAGACGTAACGATTTTCCAATTTGCCAAACGGAAATAATTTTCTTATTAAAGTTGCAGCCAAGAGCGACGCCATCTTTGCTGCCATCTTTATGAGCATTGCACTTGCAATATCGACACTTTTGCAGATGATTAGCTTGCTTGAGTTGTTGCCAAGGCAAAAAGAGAAACAGAGATGAATTGAATGGGAAGAGAGAGGGCGAGATAACGAAAGAGAGAGTAGGCTGCCTGCAGCATGCATACGTCTGACATGTTCGAACAAGTTTTGCTACTTCAACTCACAAAAAAAAAAAAAATGGCGAATTATGCCAAGCGGAAGCAAAATGTATGTTTGTGTTGAATGTGTGTCTGTGTATGTGCTTGTGCCGAGCTTAAGCTACGGAAATTGCACTGTAAATAGCTGACGCTTGTCAATTGTTGGCTATTACTTTACTTACACTTATTTATTTGCTCATTTCCCTATGCATTATCTTTGCTTTCATCTAGCGCTTGCCAAAAGAAACGGAATACATAAACTGCTGTTGACATCCTTTTAAAATTGCGCGTATATGTATTAATATGCACATATGCACACTGACAGGCAAAAGTATTTTGACACAATAAAAACGAATATGGATGTGTGCATTTTTAATTTAACATTTTCGAAAAATATATGACAGCTTAATTATTTAAAGCTGTCAAAATTAATAAAATTTTAATATCATTATGTCTGCAGCAAAAATAAAAATGATATGTAAAAAGTATTGGATATGGCTGACCGCCTTTCAGACACAATGTTGCCATGAAAAAACTAATTATGACTATCTGTATACATTAAACTATTTAAACTGACTGAGATAAATGCACAGACCAAATGATAAGAGCTGAAGGGCTAAAGATTTTTAAGAGGGTTCGCTTTATGGAATGCATGACTAACGCTTTCAACTGGTAGTAATGAAGGGTTAAAGGTTTGTATGGGTAAGAATACCTAATGATAGAAAAAGTGGAGCTCATATTTGGGGAGTACAGACCAAATTTTTACAGACTTAGATAATACGGTCACCAATAGAGATTATTGTCATACATTTCATTTGTATAGGGACTAAGCTTTTTATTTACCTCAGCTCGGCTTCTGATCTAAATGAATTGTCCTAGTCTCCGTTTTCGGGTAAGTGTCGAATCAACTTGAAATGGCTTATTTTCTATGTTTGGACACAATATAAACGGCGAGGAAAATATTTTAAGGCCTGTTCCGGTTCGTACTAAAATTTTCTGAAAACAATTGTGGCCGTCGGTAGCGTAGTGCTAGCGAACTCGCTTTGCAACCCGATGGTCGGTGATTCTATTCCCCGCAGTAGCACTGATGCATTTGCCTAGCACTGGCATCGCTACCTCAAAGGCGCTATTTGCTCAAGAATGTCTCTATTAAACCAAGACTCCGCCGTTCGGATTCGGCTATAAGCTGTAGGTCCCTGTTCTTTTCGAACAGTTATTAATTGAGATCCCCATGCTCCGCCCAGGGGCGACTCACAAAATAGTCAGTCAGGGAAAATTGAGAATTTATTTCTCCCTTGGTATCAATGACCAACGGCATGGTAGCTATTTTATAAAATTTTATAAATTTTTTGAATAAAGTTCCTTCTAAAAACTTTTGAATGATTCACACTCAGATGTCACTTCCTCTCATCTGAGTCTTAAAGATGTGCAATTATATATAAAATAAAAATTAGAATTTCGATTTTCATTTCGTTGACAGCAGTTTTCTGATTAAGTTATTCAGAAAACTCTGATTAATTATAGAAGTAGAGAGCTCTAGATACGCCTTGCGCTAAAGTAGTACTTAAAGTTTTTAGAGCCCTTTTGACAATTTTGTCAAAATACTTTTGTAGACTATTGTGCCTGCAAAGGGAAAGGATGAACAGCTAAACACGCAACAAAATATGGCAATAAATTAATAATAAATTTAATTAGTTTTGAGTGTGTTGCATGAACACGACAACAACAACATTAGTGGCAACACTGTTACAGAGCAAGTGAAAAAGTGACAAAGAGTGAGAGAGACAAAGAGAGTGAGAAAGGGAGAAAGATACTGAATAAGCGTGGCTGGGGAAAGATGGCAAAGGACGTCTAGGGATGGCACCATACGCATACAGCACTTTCCATTTAAAAGGATTTACGCAAAATGGTTTACAGATGCGTTTTAATTCCTCTTTTTCTTGTTGTTGTTCCACTTCTTCTTGTTGCTGTTGTTATTGTTGTTGTCGTTGTTGTTGCTGCCAGCAGCGAAAACTAATTTAAAACATTTTAACACTTGTTTGTTATTTTACAACACCGAAAATCCGGCAGTAAGTCCAAAACTCTCACTCTCTCTAATAATTGTCGTTGTTTTTGTTGTTGTTGCAGCTATAATTTTATTAGAATCCATTTTTGCTGCTACTTTTACTACTACATTAACTTTTTATAAGCTTTATTATTATTAGTACTCTGGTTGTTTTCTAACTCTAGTTTATTTTGGTAGCATGAGAGTGTTTGTTTGTTGTTGTTGCTTTGACTTTTTATTGCCAAAACATTTGTGCAAATAATAGCAACAACAACAACAATAGCAACAACAACGCATAAAATATGCAACCAATTTTATGTAGTTTTAATTTGTTTTGTCGTATGTTTACTTCCCAAAAAATTGAGGTACTTGAAAATGGATGAATATGTGTAAGTGAGTGTATGTACCAGAGTACGTTTTTAATTAGCCGAACAGCCTTCTAATTTCCATATAACCAAGTAGCGTTACATTTTTAACAAAGAGCTTTAATTGGGAAACAAATTTTCCGGTTATTTATTTTTAAAAAGATAAGCAAAAATGAATGAATCTTTGGCGACGGGTAGATCCACATACAAAAATAAATACATACAAAGACACATGGATACTTAGATACGTAGATACAAAGATACTTAGATACGTAGATACAAAGATACATAGATACATAGATACATAGATACATAGATACATAGATACATAGATACATAGATACATAGATACATAGATACATAGATACATAGATACATAGATACATAGATACATAGATACATAGATACATAGATACATAGATACATAGATACATAGATACATAGATACATAGATACATAGATACATAGATACATAGATGCATAGATACATAGATACATAGATAAATACATTTAAATTATTGACAAATTTTATGAACAATTACGCTTGTTTTATATGCATCAGTTCTTTTTATATATCCATCAAAGTATCTATGATTCTACCTATGTAGTATGTATGTATCTGACCGCAGATGAAATTAAGTTCAATCCAATTTTTTTTTTTGACAACTTCGCTTTCAAGTTTTTAAATGATTGCATTGTTTCTTAACAACTTGCTACCTTTTACTAGTTATTAAGTGCTTTGGGCCTTTCAAACGATTCAATTTAATCAAAAATGTCTTTTTTGAGTCGCCAGTTTGACTTTTCCGTTGTATAAAAATTCCGCTGGCTGTGAAAATTTCTTCATTTTTTTTTTCATACTAAGCTTTTCCACTGCGGTTGTCCGCCATTTTTTGGTTGTCAGCAAGTTCTTTTTGCCACTTTACGGGTTTGTCTGCTCTCGGACATAATTGCTTACAGTTTGTTTAACATTTTGTATGGTTTACTCTTTTTGTGGCTCTGTACTTGTTGTTGTTGTAGTTGTTGTGGTTACTTTTGTTATTGTTGTTGGTTTGTTGCGTTGGTGTTGTTGGTCGCGCCTTTTGTTGGCAGCTTCTTTTTGCCACTTTTCGCGTTTCAGTTGGTCATTCTTTTTCTTCTTTTTTTCTTGGCTGCTTTTTTGATGCGCTTCTTTGAATTTGTAAATTTGTTTTTTGTGTTGATCCAAAATGGCGCCGAGCAGGCAACTAGTACAACAACAATAACAACAAGTTTAACAACAACAGCTGTTTGCGTGCAATTTGTAACTAATTTAATGCAGTTTTCGCTATCGTTTTTGTTGTTGTTTTTTTATGCAATGAAGCCAACCAAGTTTGTTGTTGTTTTTCCACCTGAAGTTACCAGTTTTGTTCACTAAAGTTAACTTGAAAACTCAGTTAACAGGCCAAGTTGCTGTTGTTATTGTTCACACTTTAGCGGCGGCATTTTCTTAATACTTTGAAAACTTGTTCCATGCTTTAATTGAAAGCCAATGTTATAAGTTTGTCTAAGTTTTTGGTGAAAATCGCGCACAATTCGATCGATTACTTTTATGTTTATAAATTTTAAATCAGTTTCCATTAATGCGCACGGAGGGGGCTAAAGCCTACAGTAGACTCTCATATAAGGCGACACGATGCCTGGCAGTGCTATACGCTCCAAAGAAGATGAAGTCATCTGCAGTTTATTCAAAATGAAGCCACCTCACTTTTGTTGCCCATTTGGGGAAGCAGTCGCAAAATTGACGGACGGCTAGGTGGCGCCAGCAGTTATAGCCACACTTCTGAATAAAGGTAAAGCTGAGAAAAAAAATACGTGTGGACAAATATCTTACTGGATCTGTTACTATTTATTGTAAGTCACTAAAGGGCTTTGATTTGGTCTAAGATAATTCAAAGAAAAATGTTCCAGATACAGACAACTCGCACACGTATTTTAAAGATTTTAAAAAAAAAAAATTAAAAATTAATTAAATCACAATAATAATTTTATGTATTATTTTACAAAAAAAAATTGTGCATACTTCTTGTCAAAAATTTTTAAATAAAACAATCAACCGTGCTCCAGAAAACGAAAAAGCTAAACCGAACAATTCATTTCGGATTCGTTTTTGCGTGCTTCGGAAAACGAATTTTTGCTTTCAATATTTCCTTTTTTATTTTCGATGAATTCATATATTTCCCATATTTTTCCAATCCATTTTCATTCATCCGAATAAAATGTTCGGATTCGTTTTCCGGAGCACGGGCGAATATTTATTTTTATTATTATACCAAACGTAAGCCGTATATTAAGTTTGTGCAAATATATGTATTATACAGGACACAACGGAGATTGGCAAGAGTACGAAAGAAATTGAGCTAGATACGACTAAATCCTGAAAAGATGGAAAGTTAAATAGACAGTTGCAAAAGCATGTATGTATTAAGTTAGTTGAGCTGCTCTCAGGCTTTAACGTTGATACGTCTAAGAATCAAGTGTCGGTTTCCTAGTCGAGGTAATTTTTTAAAATGTATATGATTAAATCCGTTTGGCTGATTCCCACAAGTGTTCCTTATTATAAAAGCAAAAATTCTGTACAGCAATGATCTTTTTTAAATTTTCGCAACCTTCTGAACGCAACAATCAGCTTTTTAAATTGCAGAAAAACCAACTTTAGGAAATCTAATCAGAACTCTCTTAAGTTTATATACAAAAGTAATGCCTTAAAAAGTTATGTTAAAATATTAATGCCACTTAACAAGAAAATGTCTTTCAATTAAATTTTGGCAAGGGTAAAAGACTCAAACATACTCACTCACGTAGACGCTTAATGACTTGGCAAAGTGCAACAGTCCAGTAGCACATATTGAACTAAAACAACAATTGCAACAACAACTACAACAACAAATTCGAGCAGTAGCCAAACAATGGCAGCTGAAAAGCAACTTTTCCAAAAGTGCGGTATAAATTCAAGCTGTGCATATGTCGCAATGTGTGCGTGAGGCTGTGTTTCTGTGTATAAGAAGTATCAGGGCTGCAAACCACAAAGATTTTTTTTTCGCGGTCGCAAGAGAATCTAACTTACAATGGATTACTTTACTTGAGCCATATATATTATGGGCTAAATACTTTTGCAATAAGGAAGAGAATTTTATTATTTTGTATTTTATTTATGAGTGCCTAATCTCTATTTGATAAAATAAATTAAAACAATATATAAAAGTCAACTAAAAGAAATAAAAGTACTGCTGAAATTGGCTTCTTGTAAAACTAGTGCTTTAAGTAGTTGTGAATTATAAGCAACTACTAGTGAAATGCCATATAAACAACAAATAAAAATATATGCAAAACGTAAAAATAAATCAATTTTCTTTATTAATAATATAAATACAAAAAGATTTTGGAAATATGTACTTAAAAAATATTTGCAGAAGCGTTGGAGGATGTTTTGTAAAAAAGCTCTCCAGACCGAAAACACTTGTTGTCAAAAAATGAGCAAAGCTAGAAATAGTTTTTAAACTTAAGAAAGCTTATTTTGCAAAAAGTGCTGTTATTTAAACGATTCTTCTTCATCATCCTAATCAACAACTACTTACGAGGGCAGTTTGATATGTCTTTGTGACTTTGGGAATTGGCGCCTCAAACCTTTCACAATTTTAACTATTATTTCATGAAAGAAACCTCATTACATCTTAAAGCTCTTATGTAGTTATTTGGACAAATAAATTTTATTTAAAATTTTTTAAAATTTTTTACAATAAAATTTTTTGGAAAAAGTTTTTTTACAAAAGATTTAAAATAAATACAAATATAATTTTATTTGAGCCAAACCATTTTTTAAAAATGTTTTTGTTTTGTACAACTAAAAGAGAATAAAGGTAAGTTCTTTATTCGATACGCAGCGCAAAAAGGTAAGAACTTGCTTTGCAGCCCTGATAAGTATATACGAATGTGGCATGTGGCACTGAACTGACCCGTTTCATGCGCCAAATTGCTTCGTTGCACATACAAAGCGCATCGACTGCTGTTTGTTGCCTGAAATGGAAAGGGTAGACTGCAGGTTGTGAGTGTAGGATGTAGACTGAAGTGAGGAGTGCAAGGTGAAAAGTTTTTGGAGCTACAAGGCGGATGGGGCGGGCTGCAAAGTTCTGGGTATTTGGTCGCTTGCGACGTGCTCACAAACTCATTTTTCAACATTAAAAGCACATGGATGCCACGGTGCATATCCTTTTTGCACCTTGTGGACGCATTGTGTGTCAGTGTAAGTGACTTTCCGCTGCCTTTGTTTGTGTCCGCGTGTGTTTGCGGACTGCCACTGCCTTTTTGGCCACGCACAATTAAATCCTTTTGCAATTATTTTTATTTTTTTCAAATTGTGATTTCTACAGCATTCTTTTGGTGCAGCAAATATTTTTAATAAATTTAACGTGAGTCTAACATAATGAAAAATTTCGTACCTTTATGGTTTCCCTTTGTCACTGGGTTTTTAATACTGTGCTGTGCAAATGTAAGATGAACCAATTCGTATTGCCAGCAAATTTGGAAATATAATGTTTGGTATAGGGCATTAAAAACTGCAAGCAAAAATGTTTAATTTAAGTAAAAATATTTTGTACATTTGCTTTCTTTCGTTATTGTTAGTTTATATCTTTTAAGTGTAAACTAGATTTATATAAATAAATAAATAAATTTTGTACATTTTTTAAGTTACATGATGCAAATATTTGCCTAAAGTGCATAAAATATTTAAGCAAATATTTGAGCAAATATTTGAGCAAATATTTTATTTTCAGTAGATGTTCAAATATCTGCACCAAATAGGAAATGTTTCAATTGTAGCAAAAATTGGGATCTTTTGGATCTTGAAATATTTTTTCAGCAACGACATCTACCCAAAGAAGCTAGTAGCTTTTTGGATATTGGAGTCACACTGGAATTTAATCACCCTAATTTCGAAAATTGCTCATAATATCTAAGCCAGTTCGTTGCCCTTTATTTTGATTATGGCGAGTTGACGTTGAAAATTGTAGATCAATTCATGATTTTTTTTTAGTGTAGATATAGACATAAGACACAAAAAAAATTCAACAATGAATTTTTAAGAGCTTAAAACTTTGGCGAGCTTAATTTCGATTTGGAGTTCTTTATCAAAAGCTATTTTAAGTTAAAGTCAAAAACAAAGAAAAGTGCTGTTCATCTGAATTAAAATTCAAATTGTTTTATTATTATATATTTTATATTATATTGTTTAGCTGTTCTCAGTAATTTGTTTACTGAAATTTAATTTTTTTTTAAGCACGAACTCTTTAAAAATTGATATGAAGATACATATCCTATTTTATTATATTTTTTTGAGCACACTTACTGATTGCATTTCTCAATTTTGGACCCAAACCAAATGAAGTACGATTTTAACTGGCCAAGGTTCTGCGAACCAATAGCCAGAAAAAGGAAGTACACGGATATTCATTTAATAAAAGCCAACAACGCACAAATTTTAATGAAGGCTCTTGCATATGTGTGTGTGTGTGTGTCGATGTGAGAGTGTGAAGTGAATGTGTGGAAAAGTAACAACAACAACAACAACAAACATCGTTACATCAATGAAAGGACACCAACCGAGTGCACGGCCGCCGGCTGATAAACTCTTTTTATTTTTTTGAAACATTTTTACTTGACGTTGTCTGGTTACTCGTTGAAGGGACATAATAAATGCCTCAGCGAAGCATGCACTTACGCACACACTCACTCATTCACTCACACATCGATATACAACCACACATGAACACGCACACAAATGAAAAAGTGTAAAATTCATTTGCAAACTGCAGAGAGCAAAAGAGAGAGAGAGCAACCAATTGGCGGAGTTGCTGCTGGTTCTTCCGCTCTCTTTTTGAATGGTTAAACCGGTATAGGATAAATGTAAAAGGGTCTCTGTCATTGTGTATTTATATTAAATGAGCAGAGAGTTTTCTAAAGGTGATGCTCGAAGGAGCATGTTGCTGTAAGCGCATGGTGTTGTTGGACAGTTGGCAACACTTCGACAGAGTTGTCAACAGTTTTCTTGCTTCAGGGCGGTTGTTGCCAGACTTGTAAAGGAAAAAGTTTTTTATAGTGTTGCCATTAACGAAGATTATATTCTTATTTTAACGCATGGTACTTATGGATTACTTCCGTTGAAAATTATTTTAAGAAGGTACAACGGCTGGTCTGCGTATGCATGATAGGAACCATGAGCCATGTAACTTACTTCACAAACGAACACTGCTAAGAATGTCCGGCAAATGACATAGGACATGTAATAGGTGCTAGAGATGCCAATGAACTGGGAAAAGTGATACTCTCAATTCTGTTACCCTTAGGATAGCACTTCAAAAGAAACTTAATCACAATTATGAGAAGTAAGAATAATTGTACTTATAAAAAGGTATATAATTGTGTGTTATACAGACGCGTATTTGAGAAAGAATGGCAGCAGCTGTGGAGTTTCGGAATCAAGAATCACTATTTCTGGACACACACACTAGCATATTCTAAGCAGAAGTATATGCTACATATAATAGGCCGATTAGTAGACGTCAACCTTGCAAATCAGAGCTATATTTAACCATCTAGAACAATTCAGCAAACTTATCCTAATATGTATCCCGCGAAAATATAAAAACATCCCAAGACAGAATAGCTGAAAAACTGGCAAGGAACAGTACTGCGAGGATCAACTAAAAGGGTCTGAACCCTTCTGCGGTCGTGACAGAACACCATCAAATAGCTAAAACAAGCTGAAAAAGTTTCCAGACGAAATTCAGCCTGGGTCAGTACGGATGGTTTACGAACAGTCCAAGCAGCTACTCGTTTTCCACAAAAATGGTTCTAAAGGGTCATCAATCTTGAGGTTTTTTTTTCAATAGGGTTTTTTGATAAATCACGCGGGAGTACTGTCAAGCTGCCATAATTTCATCATGGAACGACTAACACCCAAACAACGTTTACAAATCGTTTTATATACGGAAATTCGCGTTCCGTAAAGAATGTTTTTCGCGCGCTTTGGCCATTTAATGGAACCAATTCGATGAAGAATAAATTTCACGATCCGGACCGGTGAATTGGCCACCACGATCGTGTGATATTACAGCGTTAGACTTTTTTCTTTGGGGCTACGTGAAGTCTAAAGGGTTTGTAGATAAGCCAGCTACGATTGAAGCATTACCCGTGTTATTCGCGAGATACCGCCGATTATGCTCGAACGCCTCATCGAAATTTGGAACCTCCGCATGGACGAACTATGGGGCAGTTGCGGCCAACATTTGTAAGGGATTATCTTTAAAAAGTGAATGGCAAGAATGGTTGTTTCTATTGATACTAAAGATTTTCCAATTAATTTGAAATTTTTGTGTTTATTTGCATTTAAACAAAAAACCTCAAGATGACTCTTTATTTTTTATATTTTTTGTAAGTTTATCTAATGTTGCAATTTTTGTCGATTAAAATTTGTTTCAAATAAATTAATTAATTCATTAACCAGAAACTTCAAAAAAGGAATCGTAAATAAGAGTTATGGGGCTGACAAAAATTAAAGCAAAAACTGACTTTTTAAAAGGACTAACAAAAAAAGGATGAATTTATATTTTCAATTTATGTAACGATAATCAAGTTATATTTCTTATTTGATGACCTTAAAATGAAAATAATGAAATAATTTTTAATTATCAATTTTTATTTAAAAAACTCGAACAAACTTTTATTTATAAATTTTTATAATGCAAATTGAAATTAAATAGTATTGGTCAAAATTGAAAATATAAAATAAATTAAAAGTCCAGCGCAATAGGCTGGATTATATATGTATTTAAAAAAATTCGAAAAATTTATTTTGTTGACCAAAAAACTTAAATAATGCAATAAAAGTTAAATATCAATTTTTATTTAAATATGGCAAAAAAAACTTAAATTCTTAAAATTTTTATAATGCAAATTAAAATTTCTTACTATTCGTTCAAATTGAATATAAAAAAAAATGGATTAAATATGTAGTTATTCAAAAAATTTCGAAAAAAGTTAAAAAAAAAAAATTTATTTTTATGTATGTTCAACCAGGGGGGGGTTGATGCATTTATGTCTTGTATGCTTTAATACCTTACCATCAATGCCTTAGCTATCCTTGAATAGATAGATGCATAGATGATATTAGGGATTCCACAAAAATATAATCAATTTTAAAGAATTTTTTAAGTTCTTCTTAGAAATTATTGCTGCTTCCCAAACAAAACTGTCCTATAATTGGACTAGTCCAGGACTAGTCGTTTTGCTTTGTAATGACTCACATTCATTTCTTAAACAGCTGCTCAATATATTTTCAATTTTAATTCAGGTTTTAATGTTCTTAACTCTTTCATTCAGTATCTTAACCTGCATAAAATCCACCTTCCATCATCATTTCGTAAATTACAATACGGCCAGGAATAATTGCCTTGATTATTTTCCATAAAGTAGCCAGGCCAGCTGCAGCTCTCGCCTTGCAATATGCCATAACCAGACCCAGGTCCCAGTCTCAGTCCTCCCAAAGTGCATATATGCACATATGTACATTTGATTGTATATATGTATGAATAAAGCATGTAGTAAATGAATTTTACGGCAAACAAAGAGAGGGTATAAGCAGAGAGCAGGAGGAAAATGTTGCAAAGTGTTTGCAAAAAAAGTTAATAACTGCGCGAAATTGTATGTGCATATTAAATTTTGTTTTCTTTTGTTGCGCTGCCATTATTTAAACAGCAATTAATTTTATCATATACACATAAGGAAGCAAAAGAGAGAAGACTTAATAAATGAAAGAAACAAAAACAACAACAAAAAATACTTAAGAAGCAATAATAATTGCTTTTCGTATTAAGTCAAAAGTCAGAAAATAAAACAGAAAGATGATTTTTTTTTTTTTGTGCAAAGAAATTAAATAAGACTATAAAAAGTGCAATGGGTCATTACACTAAATGATAAATGTTTTTAGGGTGTTAAGTAGCACAGTAGATGCTTTACGAGCTGCAGAATGTATCTTTTAAGCAGCACTTAAAGTGCATCATGAAATTTACATTACTAGAGTGTTTTGCAATTTAACAGCTGACTGCCTTTATGACAGCTGTCAGCTGTTTTGTATTAAGTGTTGTCTACTATTTTAACGTGACTAGACTAATATGTGAACAGAGTTGCCAGATAAGAGAAATTTAAAATAAAAAAGGGCTTAAATAAAGCGCTCCAAATTATTTTTATAATCTATCAATTAATTCGAGCATAAATAAAATTAATTACTTCCTACAGCTAATCTAGTGCAGATTGAGTCAGTTTTTGTAAATAAGGTATATTAAAACAAATTTCTACAAAAAAGTTAAAAAAATTTAAAAATTTTGTACGAAGTCGCGTATTGTATTTTTAATTTTTTTGTTTGATTTTAATATTTAAACAAAACTCAAAAAAATATATATATTAAAAAATATGATTTATTTCTTTTCTCCCACTACGTGAGGCTTATGTAAATAGATACTTCAACAAATAATACTTAATAATCATTTTGCACGTGCCGCTTGTGTGTCCACACCGGATCCGGCACTGCTTAGAGCTAATTAGTATAATGCTCTCGACTAATGAATGCCTTGTAGCCAAAGTTAAAGCCTGTGGCTAGTAACTTGTCATAAATAGTTGACTCGGTCACACTTAAACTCTAATTTGTAAAGCTCTTAAGCGTTCCACAAACAAATTTAATAATCAAAATACAAATAACCCTAAGCTGGACACGAGCAAAGCCCAGCAGATAAGGCCGGCCACATATTAGGTCATTTATTTAGACACCATTGCTAATAAATGTATTAATTTTGCATGTGTCCTAGCACTAAGTGACATTTAATTTGTAGCAATAATGTGCCTTAGAATTTATTAAATGTACCAAATGGGAGTAGGGGCAGCAATTAATTTTACAAATGGCGGTTTAACCGGAGCATCCAAAACACACACATATGCTTTGGATACAATTTTTGGCACAAATCTCAGTGTCCATCTAGCTATTAAAATGAGCTTAAGCTTCTGCCTTTACCAAACAAATCCCTAGACCTCTAGAACACTTTTGGCTCAATTAAGTTGTGCCTGCTTTTAGGCTCTCTTAGGCTGTCTCACTGGTTGGAACATGATGACGTTGTCGCTGGGTCAACAAACGTGCCAAGTCTTGCTTTATGCAAATTAGTATGTAGTTCTCTAATGAAATTTTTGTCGCTCTATAAAGAAGCAGCCTGCTCTGTTCTCTGGCTCAAGTATGCAGACGATATGGTCATTGAAAATGGCGGCTACATGACAGCCAAGTGAGTTTTTGGCAAGGGTCACTTAGATACACACACACACACAGCATACATACACTTTATTTGCATATGGCGACAATTTTGTGCATGTATGTGCGTGTCTGCCTGCGGTTTTATTCACATTCATTAAGTAATTTGTAGCCACAAAATTTAATATGTTTTCCAAAATGGGCCAAAGCTATTTGTCAAACCAAAGAAGGACTGACAGGCAGACGGACAGACAGTCTTCCAGACAGCCACAAAATTTCAGCTGGCTTTGTTTGCTTCCCTCTGCGTGTGTGTCTGTGTGTGTCTAACGTTTTTGCGGTGACTAACCCTTGACCTTTGATTGACTGACAACTTGGCTTTAACGAGCAGTCCAAAGTTAGGCCAACACGCACGCAACCCATACAGAAAACACTTTGACAGCCACAAAATGTAATCAAATCGACAATGATTACCAACTTAAATTGCTCAAGTCTTTTTTCGGATTCTTTTTTGGGGAATTTCCTGTTTGGATTTTTCCCAAAAAAAATGAAATCCCACCGAACAAGAATGATTAGGCGTGGGCGTGTGCTTCTATTTACTTGTGATAGCTCTGCAAATTTGATTTGGCTTTTAGGCATTTCCTTGGACACACTTACACGCATATATCGAGTTAAGCAAATATAAAAACCATGCATGGATTTTGGAAAAAACAAATGCCGGCAGTCATGCTTAGGGGTGGCGAAGTTTAGACACCCTTTGATGCGTTAGACTTGTTGCTTTATAGTAAAATTCATAAGTCAAAAAAAGCATCCACATTGGCTTTAGAAATGGGACATCGCCTAAGATCATGAATCGTTTGCTTAATTAAGAAAAAAATTTCCATTTAAATTAATATTTTTAACAATAATATTTGGAACAAAATAAAATCTTTCAAACAAATGCTTGGGGGAAAATTATATTATCCTCATTTTTAATTCTCTAAGAGTACTACAGAAATCCAGGCTTACAATTAGTTTTTTTTTAAATTTTTTTTTTTATTTTTTTTTTAATTTTTTTTTTTTAATTGAAACCCGACCATTTTTGCGTCAGGTACTGTATAAGTTCCTTAAAGTTGACCCGATATTAAAAAACGTTAATAGTGTTAATACCTTCATTATTCAAACCATAAAACAATCGCAAAATTTTCGATTTATTTTCTTTTTAACTTTTTTATTATTAAAATTAAAGTTTACCATTAAGTGAAACGGTCTGCTTTGATTTTCGCTTTGATTTTGAATTTTGAAAATAATATTAATTGAAATTTTTCTATACAAATAATATTTGAAACTGATAGCATATGTACATTAAGTACTTATTTATATGTGAGCACTTATTAGAGGCTTTTGGCAAAGGAGCTTATGTGCGCGAGATAAGTCTGTCTACGATTCGTTTCTAGAGCTCTTTATAAATGACAGAAAATGTTCTAGATAGAACAATTGGAATGTCTAACCAATAAAAACTTATGATAGAACAGGCTTGGTGTCTGTACTTGAGTTATTTCTGCAAGAACTGCGTAAATTTTTTTTTCCCAAAATTCCGATTACTTACGTAGTTATCGATAACTGAATATTCAGTCTTTTTTAGAAGTTTTTTTTGACAAACCAAGCGAATAAAAATATTGGAAAAATTTCAAATTTTGAAGTCAAAAAAATAAAAATTTTTTTTTAAGTGTAAGTTTCAAATGTTATTTCAATTTGTCTCTATCACACACTAACACTAGCGATTAGTTTGGTCATCAACATTGTATCATAACCTAATCTGTATAGGTTGATTGCCAATAAAAATATGTATATAACAAAAATATTTTTCTCAAAAATGGAATCAATTATAAAGGGTATTTTTTTGGAGTTAAACAATTTTAAATCATAATAAAACAAAGAAATATATTTTTAATATCAATGAAACGGGCTTTATTGGATAGAAAATTGTATGACATTAATGTTTAAATATGATTTCGGCCCTGTGGCCGCCACGGCTGGCGCGTACAAGGCGCAATCTGGAAAACACCAATTTTCACAAACTTTTCGCAGCATTTGCGGCCGTATTTCGCCAATAACTCTTCGAATATTGATTTCCAGGTATTCAATTGTCGCTGGTTTATCTACGTAGATAAGTGAAAGTTTCTGTGGATGGAATGGTGTTTCGACAAAAGCTTCTGGATTATCCTCACTCCAAATGCGACAATTCTGCTTATTTAGGTATCCATTCAACCAAAAATGGGCTTCATCGGAGAACAAAATTTTGAATAAGTTTGACGAACGGAACCATTATTTTGATAAAAAATTTCAACAATTTGCAAACGTTGTTTTGGTGTAAGTCTATCCATAATGAAATATCAAAACAAAGTCAACAAAAAGCAACTATCAGCTTTTAAATGGGTTGTCAGATAAAGCAGTGTTGCCAACTCAAAGTTGTGAAGCTCTAAAAACACGCTGTATTTTATGCATTTTTCCTACAAATGATGAAGTTTTGCCTTTGGCACCTTCAATGGTCGCCATAGAAGACATTAGCTTATAATAAAGACAAATAAGCATAACTCCTAAGAATATAAAGATAATAACTATAAACTTGGTATGGAAGTTGATTTTGACATTTTATCACAGATTTTTTGTAATACTAAATATCTGAACCATACCTCAAAATATTCAAAAAGATTACACAAAAATCGCTCATTTGCAAAAACAAAATTTTCCATGCTTTATAATGATAACATAAACCCAAAAAAAAAAATCTATGAACTTTATATGTAACCGGGCTACATAGATGACTTTTGAGCGGCTGAGTCCAAATCCACAGTCCAAAAAAAACCAAACACCCTAGGATTCCGAGATGAACACCAAAAAGCCATGTCTCAAGTAAGGTTCATACTACTTTTTGCTGTACTAGGTATGCCAAATAATATGAATAAAGTTTATTATAATCTTTGACGCCTTTAAAGAAAACATTTTTATCTCATTTTTCATACAAATTTAAAAAAAAAATTTTATTATTTTTATTATTTTTTTAAGGTTTTTGCACTTAAACAAGATACATTTTTTTATCAGCAAGGGACTAAATAAGAATGGTGACATATTCATGGAACATAAAGGGTCATCAATCTTGAGGTTTTTTTTTTTTTCAATGCAAAAAAACACAAAAATTTTAAACAAATCGGATAATCTTTCTTATCAATAGAAAGAACCATTCTTGCCATTCACTTTTTTAAGATAATCCCTTTCAAATGTTGGCCGCAACTTCGCCGTAGCACGTCCATGCGTTACGCGTTCGAGCATATTCGGATTACACGGGTAATATTAGCGTCTAATGCTTTAATCGTAGCTGGCTTATCCAGAAACAAAGGAAAAAGTCAAACGTTTAGATATCACACGATCTTCGTGGCCAATTCTCCGGTCCGGAGCTTGAAATTAATTGTTCAACGAATTGGTTCCATAAAATGGCCTAAGCGCGCCAAAAACATCCTTTACAGAACGCGAGTTTTCGTAATATAATTGTACCATTTGTAAACGTTGTTCGGGTGTAAGTCTTTCCATGATGGAATGGCAATGAAAACTAATTTAAAAACACATACGAAACTTGACAGTACTCACGCGTGATATATCAAAAAACCCTATTGAAAAAAAACCTCAAGATTGATGACCCTTAACTTAAAAAAATAAGATATTTTGAAATTTTCTTTAAAAATTTTAATAAATAAAAAAAAGGAAAATATTTTTTATTTAGGCTTATTTAATTTTTTTTTTTTTTCAAATATAAATTTTTTGTAAATATTTTTATTAAAAGTAGGAAACTTATTTTTTATTACATGAAAAACTGTAATATTCGGCAAAAATTTTATTTTGATAGAATCTATAACATTGCTTTCCAAAAGTGATAGGGTCCCCTTTTTGTATTCCTTATCCATCTAAATTCATATGAATCGAAGAACTTATTTTATTTTACGTTACATTGTCTCCACACTCAACTCAACGGGACACATTTTGCGGCATTTTCCAACACTTTGTTAATACGCCACAAACTTCTTGACACAGTTGGAATACAAATTGTCTTTCGAAGTGTATAGAAACCCTTGCTTTCTGCAAGTACTGTATCATGTCCTTGGGCTAGCTATCATTTTATGCGTTTTTTTTTTTTGTATTTGTATTAGTGAGTGTGAGATGTGTGTTTTTTTTTTTTTGCTTTTAGGCTTAAAATGTTTCGCTTGTTTTTTCACATTTTGCCATCCTTTTTTTTTTCTTTTTGCCGGGTAAAGATTTTCCGGTGTGCCGATGAATTATTTCAACCTTTTTGCTCTGACTGTGTGCATCATTCATTCATTCATTCATTCATTTGAGAGCGACAAATTGTGCGTGTTGACTAAAGGAAATGAATGCCATCTCGCTGTGACATATAGTGACAATATTGAAAAATGTGCAGCACAAAAGCAGAGAGAGTAGAGAGCAACAGCAACAGCAGACAAAGTGCATTTACATGATATATAGATACAAGTATATAGGCATATATAATGCACTTACTGCAAATACTAGTTTAGTTTGTGGTGTAAACTTACTTTATTTCACTTTATTTCTATTTCAGCTGACTGTGCCACAACTTGTATGCTTCCAGGTAAGTGCTACCTTTATATTATATTTACCATATTTGGCAGCTATTTGCAGCTAAACCAATATCAAAACTGCTCCTTAGCCAAACATTTCTTCAATCGTGTCAAATTTGTGTGTCTTATCTTTTATCAGACACCATTCCAAAGACTTTGTGTCAAATGTAATATTGTATAAACTAAAACCAATTGAAGTGAGGCAAACTACCAAGCACATGGCAACCACATAAGAAACACCCTCAGGGTAAATACACATAGAGTACATAACATTTATGTGGGTTTGAGTTTAAATTTGGTTTGGTTAGATTTTGGTTTCACTTCGTCTGTGTCTCACTATCAGCAAATATTTCCTATAGAAACTACAAATGCAAAACACAAAACACGCTTTGCCTCCAGTCAACAGCAACAAATATTCTACTATGTATATACCATTTAAATTTTTTTTTTTTTGTTATAGGAATATATATTTTTTTTCTTTACTTTTGCCGGTTTTCCTGCGTCGTTTTCCAAAGACATTTGCTAACAACGCCTTTGTAAGTGGATTTTGTTTTTGGTTGCTGTACTTGTCCTCTATGCCAACTATTGTGGATTGGTTTGTTGTGGGGTTTTAAGTCAAAGCACAAGAAAATACTAAATAAATAACATATAAAAATAGCATATGTATATATATATATATATGCGTATTCATATGTATGACAGCCCCCAGTCAGTTGACTAAACCAAGGTCTGGCAACACTGGCTTCATTTTTATAATATTATTGCTCCCTGTTGAACATTTATCTCTCAGTCTCATACTTTATCTTTCCAATGTGGCCTTTTATTTTGTCGACTTTCATATTTGCTTTAATAGCATTAGAAGACTTTAAAGTGCGGGTATACAACTAGTTGATACACTTATCAGGTATTAAAAACTAAGAATAAAAAAAAAAAATATTTCATTGCGAAATACAAACATTTTGGAACATATTTTGCCAAATGGTCGGACTCAAGCCAAATAAAATGATCGTTTTAGTGAAATTGGGAGCACCAAATATGTGAAATCGAAATTAATCAGAATATATATTAGTTTTAAAAAAATAAAATAAAAAAAAAAAAAATGGGTACGCTACATCCAACTTATCTTTTCACATCAAATGATTTTACTCTATGGCGGCCATCTTGGGCCCGCCATTTTGAAATTTTGAAATTGTAGCCACAGATTCGTGATCAGCGATGCTGAACACCAATTTTTGAATACCCAACTCGTGTTTCAACCAAAAAAATGATTTTTTTCTGCTTTCGGCGGCCATCTTGGATTCGCCATTTTGAAAAACTAATAAGGTACTTAACATTAGCCAACTGAACATGGGGCTGCAATAATGTTTTTCTGAGAATAAAATTAAAAATCGAGTTTAAATTGTGCAGTTACTTGCATTGGCGGCCATTGTAGCTTCGCCATCTTTAAATATAAAACATTACTTTAAGGCTGGCAAAAGCAGGCGGGATAACATCAAAATGTTAAGCCCTTGGGTGACAGAGAACGACCCATATATATACTTATTTATATATTATTATATATTCGGCGGTAATAAGTGAAACGAGTCACTTTTTTCCTGGACCTGTTCGATTTTGAGGTTTTTACATACGAGGCTTGTTGTTGTTTTTGAATTTTCGCAGGCTACGGATGTTCGATTTTCGATCTTTTTGTGGCGTTATGTTGGTACTCATGACCCTCACTAATGTTGACAATCTCGGCCATTGTGAATGTTCAGTTGCATACGGCGAAGCTACTTTGGACAAAAGCAACGTTTATCGGTGGTTCAAAATGTTTTCAGGGGGCCGACAAGATGTGAGCGACGAAGAGCGTTCCGGACGCCCGAGCAGGTCAACATCAGATGAAAACATTGATGAAGCTAAGAAACTAGTATTTTGTAACAAACCCCGTATATGGTTGAGCGAATAATAACCACGTCAAATATAATCGGAAGATTCTGATTAGCTATCGAGCTATCGAGTAATATCGAAATTGGATTTTTCATTTTTAGACTTTTCTTTGACCAGCCATATCTGCTAAACGAATAAAGCTATTGACTCAAGTTGTTTTTCCATGATAGATAAAATTTTGATTTATAAAAAAAAAAAATAATTTTTATATTTTTTAAGATTTTTTTTTTTCAATTAAAAAATATATTTTTTTTTTAAATTTAAAATTTTGGTTTCTTTTATTTATTTTAAATCGATAAAGATACTTTCGAACAATTTATTTTTATTGAAAGATAAAGTCTTGATTTAAAAATCAAAAGGGTATTATGATTTTTTATATATTTTTCTTTTTTGCGACAATTTTGTCATCCAAGAAATTAAAAAAAATACTCCATAGTTTAAACAATATGAATAAATGTATAGACACAAAAAATCAAATATATTACACTTGCTTACACGAAAAATTAACCTTCTGAATTGTTCACTCAAAGTTCTTCATTTGCGTTTAGTTACATCTTCACAAATTTGTATGCAGCTGCAGTCGTGATTTTTCATGATCTTGTTCACGAGATATTGACGAAATAACTGAAATAAGTGCCCAAAAGCATGTTTTTCAAAAATATCTCGAAAACGGTGCTTAAGACGAACCTGGAAAACACTTTTTTACGATGGTTCACTCGCTGACCCATAAATTTGTAAACTAGTGTTATTTAAATATTCTGAAGCTATAGTATGGAAATAAGAGCCTTTCCCATGTTACAAACATTTCCAAAATTTCGATATGCCTTATTTTTTCAACCTAAAACTATAGCGTATAAATATCTTCGCAATTTTGGTTTTTTGCACGCTTGGCCAAATGCTCTTGTTGTTTTCGTTGCCATGTACTGGAACCGGGCGACCTTTAAAGTGTCAAGTAAATTGCGCATACGACAAGTTGTACCCACAGACATGGCCAACATCCAATTTAAAGCGTAAACATTTTAAGCATAATTTATAAGCCACAATTTTCATGCCTATTTTTAGCTTAACAATTTGTTTTTTGACACCCTCTAGCCTTGGCTTTCGATTTATTGACCAACAACCCTTAACATTGTCATTGTCATTGCCAAATTTTTGGTTTTGTTGGTTTTTCTGTTGCCAGCTAGCATCATCTTTGCACCATTTTGGTATCCACACATTTTCTTAGAAGTTATTTATGTTTTCTCGCTTAAATTGCATGAAATTTTCCAACAGCTCAGCTCGTTTATCTTATCTAATAAGTTTTCTTCTTTTTTTTTTCGCTTGTTGCTCCCATTTGTTTTCCATTTAGTAGACTTTTTTTTGGAGGAAGCATTTGTTGTTGTTGTTGCTCATTTGCAGTAAAAATTTTCTAGTTATTGCCCAGAGGCGCTGAAATTGTTGTATTGATTTTGGCCGCCATTTTATGAATATGCAGCGTCGGTGTTTCGATAGATTTTTTTTTCATTTATTCCGCTTTATTTTACTGCAGGTTGTAAATGCCGTTATATTTTATGTTTTTGATATTTTTTTTAGAAAATATTTGTCCTACATTTTTTGTGCATATTTTATAAATTTGCTGGGCATCAAATTAAATATTTGCTAAATTAATATTTGAAAAGCTAGCTTTAAGCTATGTTAGTTGGAAAAAATGAAAAACAGAAAAATTGGTTAGGAGATGAGAAGAAAAAGATAAATATTAGCATGATGCTGAAAAAAAAACACCAACAGTTGTATCCTGGGTCCCTCTAAATCACTTGTATATTACAAACTGAGACTTCTACATTTAATAAATTAAATACAATAATTTTTCTACCTATGCAGTATTGAATAAGATAATCTGTAAAGCATAGTATACCATGGTTCCAGACTTTAAAGTTTTCTTGTAGTCTCTTAACTTTTGAATTCTTTACGCTTATATAAAGGTTTCGAGAGCGAAACTATTTATTTATAAGTTCAATATATCGGCTAACATGCTTGTTTATTTGGACGTCCACGGTATCCAGATTGAGGTCGTGATGCAGGGTCGAATTCGTTACGTACCATTCGCAACCAGTAATAATGACTTATTTTGGAACGTCTGTATACGTATGCGATTCGAGCGACCGCCATACCCCAGATCTAGATAGCGTACCTCCAAGTCGGTGCCACTGTGTTGTGTTATAAAGCGCTCTTTTACAACGTAGAGGAAGAGTACTCTTTTTATTTAGCAGCCAATACATTTTGGTAATTTTAAGGCGACAACTTTTGTTCGTTTGGTTAATGTGTGATCGAAATTTAAGCCGCTTGTTAAGTATCACCCCAAGATATTTCGCTTCACTTTGTATGATGAGGGGCTGGCTATCTAGCAATACTGCGGGTGGAGTCTTACTCTTTAAAGTGTATAAAACCGACTGACATTTGGCCGGATTTAAGGTAACATTCCACCTGCGAGCCCAGCTCTCAAGCAGGTGGATGTACCCTTGTATCCCGTCAGCTGCTTCATACTCGCAGGATGATGTGTAAAATATTGCCAAGTCATCAGCGTATGAAAAGATAAGCATTTTTGCGTTCACAACAGTTTGCATTAACTCCATTGGCGTAGGCATGCCGGCAGTGTACAGGTTGTAGAGAAGCGGAGCAAGAACGCATCCTTGAGGTACTCCAACTCTCATCAGCCTGGCAGTGGAAAGTGTGCTTTTGCTTTTGACTTGGAATCTTCTGTCCTCGAGGTATGAGCGCAATATGCCAAAGTACGGAGCAAGGAAGCAAGGTCTTAATTTTAGCCAGAAGACCGATCTGTCAAGCTCTGTTTAACGCCTGTTTGACTTCAAAATATACCCCAAAGCAGTATTCTCTGTCGTCGAGCGCTTTAAGATAATGATTAGCCACTCTATTTACCTGTTCGACGTTGCCGTGTCCTTCCCTAAATCCAAATTGATGGTCAGGTAAAAAATTGTTGTACTCATTGATTGTCTATGCCATCAACGTCTCCCAAACTTTGGCAAGAGAGGGGAGGAGGCTGATTGGACAGTATGATTCGGGGTCTGACTCTTCTTTTCCAGGTTTCCTGATCATAGAATGTGAGTGATTTTCCTTATTTATTATTGACCAGGGAAGTGCTGCTTTCTTATTATTGCATTGAAAATCAACGTAATGAAAAGAAGAGCTTTCCTTGGCCAACTTAACATGACATATTCTGTCATAACATGGGGCCTTTGACTTAGTTCCACTCAAAATTTTTCGACTACATGCATATTCAGTTTTAAAAATTTTAGGGACACAAAATTTTTTGTAAATTTATAAACAACTGTAATTAGTACTTTTAATACCAATTTATGTCAATAACCGCTTAAATGCAAATAATCGGTTTTATGCAAAAAAAATTTTTTTGCAAATACGTGTGTTTTTAGTTTTAGCTTCAAATAAATTTTCAGCTCCATAAAAAATTTTTTTTACGCAATATATACAAATAAAAACCACACAATTCCCACTTGTATACACGCCAAACTTAAATACACAAGACATAAACAGATACACAAAAAAATCATTGATCTCGAGACAACAAGAACTGTTTGTAATCGTGTACCTTTAATTGGTACCAAGTTATTAATTTCAATAAACTCATAGTACCAGATTATCTGGGTTCCACTTCACAACAAAATTTAAGTAGACTTGATCAAATTAAAATTATCAGACTTCGACTAGGACACACTAAAATAACGAACCAGCACTATTTTGAAAGAACCATTTCTTCCCCCTGTTATCTATGTAAAACAAATGCATTATTAACCACCGATCATTTACGTAAGTCATTGCACAGCATTTCGATCTAAGCCAAAACGCAAATCCTTTGGAAACGAGCCAATCCCACTCTTTTTCTATCTAATATTAGTAATAACTTTCAAAAAATCCTAAAATCCTTAAAGTTACTAATTTATACCACTGAAATATAACACATCACTCATACACTTGTTCACGATATATATGACCTATAAAAATATCTGGAATAAAACCTTACTGTCAACACACCAAATACAAAACTTGTATAACTCACTCAACATTGAAAACAAACCTAGAATTAAGTACTCTATTTGTTACACACAATCATAGACATTACATATAAAAACATGATACCATTTTGTAACATTAATCACACGCCACAAATTCCAAATCAACACGACATAGCCGAAGGCCTGAGTAGCCCTCTAATTTCTTAAACCTATTTTCTTTTTTATGTTAATTATTAGTTTATAACTTTAATTATCATTATAAATAAAAAAAATAAATAAAAATAAATTGCGCCAGAAAATTTTTCGACCCCAGGTTGTTTTTAAAAATTTTGAGAGCACAAAAAGTTTTTTACATTTATAAACTTGTCTAATTAGTACTATCAATAGCAATTTATACCAATAACCGCTTAAATGCAAATAATCGGTTTTATGCAAACTGTTTTTTTTTTGCAAATACGTGTATCTTTAAACACCCTTTTGCAAAAATAAAGTATTTTTTTAACTTTCCTATATCATTATTAGAATTCTTTTGTAAAAATCGATTTTTTTTAAGTAAAAATAATATTTTTAATAATTTACGTTACGTAAAATTCTACATTTCGATATAATATCGAAATAGGTATATCCTTTGAAATGAGCCTATGAAATATTTCTTCTTTGGTTTAAAATGTTGATTGCATTTTTTATTTTTGTGTATAGTATATGTATATTATCGCGGGTCAATTTGTATGGCGCCGAAAAAACGTTCTGGTGCTCACAGCGATTTTGATTCTTTGGGTCATTTTAAGAAACTTTGCACAAGAAACTATGGGTCTAAAATGGATTTCGAGTTGCCCACTCTTTCAAAAGAGGTTTTATTCAAAATATTCAAAAATCGACTTAGACATTGCATTCACAAGGCCACGCTATTTGCTTTCTAGCCAAATGTGCATTTGGGGGTTTTTGGGGTCGGGGAATCCATTTTTGACATATGTATATTTTTAATTTGAGAGCCGCATCCTAATTCAACTTTGTCTATTGACTACTCCAGTGGTAGGCAGTCTCTCAATTTACATAACTCGCGAGGCTATTGCACCAAAATCTGCCGCAGCGCAGTTGGCTCATGCACAGTGAATTTCTCTCTCGTTTTTGCTTGATTGCGGTTCTTTCTCTCTCGTGCGCTTTTGCTTACTGCGCTGTTTACTCACACAAAGAAATGTTTGTTTGTATGAGTTTTGCCCACCACTGCACTACTCATAAGCAACTGATATAGTTTTCGCTGCTGCAGTGGCAGTAAAGCAAAGCAACAAGAGTCGAAGCGACGCATTATCAACTTCGTGTCTGTTGCTTAGCAACGTCAGCGTCGCAATACGTCACTGCGGCAGAAAAAAATGTGAGTGTATTTTGTGCCGACCACTGATTTAGAGATATAAAAGTATTCTACTTACACATTACTTACTTGTGACGTCACGAGTTTCAAGTCAATCCAGCTAAATTCTTGTGCCTTAATCAAAATTCTTAAATACAGAGACTTGTGATATTTTGGTTTTCCATATAACGTTACAGATTCTTTATTAAGTTTATTCTTTTCTTCACTTTTCTTTTTTTGTATTTCATTTCTTTTTTTTTTTTTAATCTCGTTTAATATAATTGCAGTTGTTTTTTTGTCCTTCTGTCCTTCTGTCTGTCTGTGTGTGTGTGTTTGTGACTGTGTATATAATTAGCCTTAAATTAACATCTTAAAGTTTTTTTTTCTCATGAGTTTTTATAATTAAACCTCGTTCTCCATTTTTAGTTTTAATTACGACTGCAAATAATTTTGCATAGCTGCGACAATTAGCAGGCCTTTTGCACTTTTACCTAATTAATTTTTTGTTTATATTAATTTTTTTTAATAATACTAGTTTTTTCTTCGGCTTTGTATATTTAAGTAATTTTACATATTAATGCATGTACTTACTTATTTAATGCAAATTTAATCTTAAACTGTTTTTAAATGTGTTTGGATGTTTTCGTTTTTTTTATATATAATTATTTTTTTTGTGGTTTACCATTTGCTATGACGATTTTCAAGGTTTTTTGAAGAGAATTTTTTTATTTAGTTTTTTTGCTGTTCAGTTGCAGTTTGGTTTTGTTTTTGTTTGTTTTTATTTTGTTTTTTTGATGTTTTGTAAAAAATGCATACATAATAAATAGTTATCAAATAGTATGATGTATGTGTGTGTGTGTTTGTGTAAATGTATTTCAGTTTAAATATGTGTGTGTGTGTGCATTATTTATATATGTGTTTATGTATATATATGCTTCTAACTTACATTAAAAAATATATAACAAATATGTGTGTAAATGAGTTTATAATGTTATTTGCTTAGTTTTTTTTGTGTTTTATTTATTTTTAGCAATATAAAATGGTTTGTTTTTTTTTTTCTAGGTCAGTGTGTAATTTTTTTTATGCTGCTGTTTGTTTTTATATATATATTTTTTATATATATAAATAAATGTGTGTTTTTTTGCTGTTTGACTGAGCTTTTGTTTAAATAATTTAATGCTCCATTTATTAAGTAATTACTTTTGGCTTTGCTGTTGTACATAAATTAAAAAAAAAAATGTTAAATAAAAATATGAGTATGCCAAAAAGCAGCAACTTAATTGCAGTTTTTTCTTTAGTATTTAATTTATGTTAAATAAAAGTTCGTTGAGTTTTTTAAATGTACTTGACTTCTTTTTAGTTTTTAAGTCTGAGGAAATAAAAAATTTAATTGGCAGTGTTTTTTTTTTACATATTGCTGTACTGTGTCTCGAAAATGCTGCAAAACTATGAAAAGCTTTAAAAACAAAGCTACAGCGCAAAAACTTTGTTTTAAGATTTTTTTTTTTAATAAAAAAATTAGCCTTTAGTGTGTAAATGCTTGTTTATGTTTTATTTTTAACAACAATAAAATGTGCTTTTAAAATTTCTAAGAATTCAAACAAGTACAGCAAAATTTTATTTATTTTTTAAAATATTTTTTTATGTTCGCTGTATAGTTTAACAATTATGTTAAAAAACTTTGCACTTTTCAATAGTCAACTTTTGTTTGCAGTTTTGTTTTTGTTTTTAACTTTTTTTTTTTTTTTGTAAATGTTTCATATTTTATGGGGCAGGATTGACGGAACTACTTATTGGAAGTTATGTTTAAAACTTTAAGAACAATAAAAAATTTAAAAATAAAAACAAAATATGTTTTGGGCTGCTCACTGTACCACATTTGTTATATGTATGTCTATATGCTGTATATATGTATAAGTGTTGTTATTATGTTAAATATGCTTGGAAAACTTTATGATTTTTTTTTTTTTTATTTTACTTACACAATTGTTTTTATTTTTATGGTTTCTATGCCAGCGATTTGCCATTTGGTTTTATGAGTTGAACAAAAAACTTTAAATCACTTGGCTGAGTCGATAATAAAATAAAAATATGTATATATGTTAAAGTTTATGTATATATGCACATAAAAAAAAAAATATTATTTAAATAACAATAAATCAACATTTATTGTAGCTGTTTGCGTAACAAATGTTTGTGTGTGGTTTTGTGTATATGCTGGCAATAAAATAATAATAAAAATAAAAGGCATATTAGTTTATGTATTGCACTTGAAACTGTGGCTAAGCTAATAGCTAAGGGTTTGTTTTAGAGATGCAACGACTAATCGAAAACTAATCGTAGTTTAAGCTAATTTAAGGCAAGTAAGAAATATGAACAAATTTTTTCCGGATAGAGCTTATAAATGGCTTTTATGAGAGATGTCATGTATTTTTGGGCATTATTCGGCATACTGAATACGATTTTTAAAAACTAACGCTGCAGATTGTTTCATAGTTTTAGAAAAAAATATTTTTCGTATAGTCTCAGTTTTTAAGCTTCATGCGTTCGGGCTGAATTTAGTAAAATTATGTTATTCAGTAATACAAGAAAGATACAATTGCTCAATTGGGCTATTTGTTAATTCGGCCGAATATCGAAAAAGTGAAAGAAAATACTCATTTCTATTAAAAATGTTATGGAGATATGCTGGAAAATGAGCAACCAGCTATTTTTGGAGCAGTGCCTACGAATGGGAAATCCTTGACGGAAATTAAGAGAAATTAGTTCGTTTCAGGAATTTTCGAAAGCAAATATCGAATATATATCGATATAGTCGAAAATATCTTAAAGAAATAGTCACAAATATCCTAAGAAAAGTTTATGGACCTGTCAGACTAGAAGATGGATCGTACCGAATTAGATATAATCAAGAACTTGAAGCAATGGTACAACAACAAAATGTGATACGATTTAAAAAAGTCAACGTATAAGAGGGCTAGGCCGCCTTAGTAGAATGCCTAAAAACAGAGCGGTTAGCAAAGCATTTCACGGACAACCGATTGGAAGAAGAAGACGTGGACGTCGAAAGAAAAGGTGGCTGGATGTAGTGAAAAATTATCTTCGTTCTCTTGGTGTCTTGAACTGGAGGAATGCAGCGGTCGATCGATGGCTAGGAATGCATAGTTGCGGCAGCTATGGTCTGCCCAAGACTGTAAAGCTAGTCATGATAATTATGAGACAAGACTATCAAGTGAAACGCTTTCGAATGTATGCCCTTTTCATAATACTGTCTCTAAATGAATAACATTTTAAAATTAGGATACAAAATAGAATTGAAAATCAAGTAAAACGCTTACTGATATTAACACACTTTAAGCATTATTTTTAAATGTGCAGACCAATGGAAGAACCTCTTAGCTTTTTAGAGCTTCACAACTTTGAGTTGGCAACACTGCTTTATCTGACAACCCATTTAACAGCTGATAATTTCTTTACGTTGCGTTTGGTTTGACAAATTCATTATGGAAAGACTTACACGCAGAGCAACGCTTGCAAATTGTTGAAATTTTTTATCAAAATAATGGTTTCGTTCGTCGAACTTATTCAAAATTTTGTTCTCCGATGAAGCCCATTTTTGGTTTAATGGATACCTAAATAAGCAGAATTGTCGCATTTGTAGTGAGGATAATCCACAAGCTTTTGTCGAAACACCATTACATCCACAGAAAATTACTGTCACTTGTCTACGTCGATAAACCAGAGACAATTGAACAACTGGAAATCAATATTCGAAGAGTTATTGGCGAAATACGGCCGCAAATGCTGCGGAATGTTGGTGAAAAATTGTGTTTTCCGGTTTGCGCCTTGTACGCGCCAGGCGGCCACAGGGCCGAAATCATATTATAAACATTAATGTCATAAAATTTTCTATCCAATAAAGCCCTTCTTATTGATATTACAAAAATATGTTTCTTTGTTTTATTATGATTTCAACTTGTGTAACTCTAAAAAAAACACCCTTTAGTGTAGAAATCTTAGTGAAAGGAGTTGACTTTAACCATCTCTTTATTAAAACAGCATTTTCTGTTGTGATTTTTATAAATAACTTGAAACACTGTAACGTAAATCCAGAGAGACGTCATTTTTTTAGAAGTTGCTGAGAGCAGTAGGACAACGAATTAATGAGCGAATTTAATGCCGCAAATCTATGCAAGAAATTGAAATGGAAATCAAGTGAAACATTTTCACTAGAAACGAAATACAAGTGAAACGCTTTCGTATGTGTTCTTTCCTATTAATTATCATCTAGATTTCTTCTTTCTAAAAAGGAAAGACCAAGAAAGTTCTAAAATGAATCTTTACTTAATCAAATCTTCGATTTCAGGTCGAAATTAGTTTTTTTAGTTTTTTCTTGAAATTTTCGTCAAAACTCAAATAACGCAAATGAAGTGAATCGCCTTGTTATTAGAAATCACTGGAATCATGAGGAACAACGAACGCACAGAAGTAGTTACAGCAATTTGTCGGCGCAAGTGAAACGGAAAGAAAGTGAAACACTTATACAACAAACGGAATAAAAATGAAACACTTTCGTATGTGTCTTTTCCTATTAATTATAGTCAAGGTTTCTTTTTTCTTAAAAGAGATGACCAAGAAAGTTCTAATATGAATCTTTACTAAATCGAATCTTAGATTTCAGGTCGAAATTTTTTTTTTTTATGGAAGAGTAAGAAATATTAAATTTATCTGAAAGGTTTGACAAAACTCTTCGTAAGTGTCGATTAAAAGTTCAAAAAGGAAATGACCAAAAAATTGTAAAATTAATACTTAGAGATCAAACTTCGATTAGGTTGAAATCATTTTAAATTTTGTTAAAAAAAAAATCAGAATCACTGGAACATAGGAACTTACGAAAGTAGTTCCAGCAATATGTATGTCGGCGCAAGTGGAACGGAATGAAAGTGAAACGCTTGCGGGTTTGTTGCGACTGACTCTTATTAATAAACTGGGCCTTTCTGTTCCGACTTTACTTTTTAAAGTGAAGAATGCTTTAAAATTCAACTACAATAAATAAACTCCGGTTCATAAAATAATTTAACCAATAGTTTTTCCGAAAGGAACTTTCTGTAGAAATTTTTGTTAAAACAGAATTTTCTTTTGAAATTTTTGTCAAAGTCTTGTAACATTGTAACGTAAATCAAAAGACACGTAATTTTTTAGAAGTTGCTGAGAGCAGTGGGACAACGAATTAATGAGCGAATTTAATGCCTCAAGTGAAACACTTTCACTAGTAACGGAATACAAGTGAAACGCTTTCGGATATGTTTCGTCTTTCTAAAAAGGGATGAACAAGAATGTTCTAAAATGAATCGTCACTAAATAAAATCTTTGATATTAGGTCGAAATAAGTTTTTAATTAGACATCACTGGAATCATGCTGAACAAGGAACTTACGAAAGTAGTTCCAGGAATTTATCGTCACAAATGAAATGGAAACCAAGTGAAACGCTTTCGGCATTGTTGCGGCTGTTCTTTTTAATCAACTAGTTACTCCCCTTTGGACAAAAATGTGAAAAAATAAACTCATTTTTGCGATAGGCAAGAAAGAAGAAAGCGCCTTAGTGCCGAAAATCACTGAAATCGTGCCTATTATGTAATCCACGCAAATAGTTCGCGAATTTTGGAGCTCGGGCCAACTGAAATGGAATTCAATTGAAACGCCTTCTTTGAAATTCCTATTTCTTGAAAAATAAAAGTTACGAGCCTATTAGTTGCCCAAAAACTAGTTCTTAAGCCCGTTTAAAATAAATTATTCACTTCGATTTGGCCTTATCTCTATTTGTTGCATCTCTAGTTTGTAACAAGTTTTTATTTTCACATTTTTGGGCCTAAAAGCATGCTGCGGCTTTTATTGTTTTAGGGCTGAAAAAAATAATTGCATAAATATTTGTTTTTATCATGTGAAAAAATTGTTTGTTCATGTCTTTCATGTGGTGTTTTTTTTTTTTTTTTGTATAGTATAAATGCAGTTGGTTTTTATTTGTTTTTATTTTTATTTGCATATGAAATGTGTTTTATTTATTGAATGTTTTAGTTTTAGTTTTTGCCATAAATTTTTGCTGCTTTTTTCTAGTTTATGTGACTTAATGAGACTTTTAGGTTCTGCTACCAAATTTGCTTGTTTTTTTTTTTGTATTTGTTTTTGTTTTCATTTGTTTACGTGCTATAACTAATAATATATACAATGTAAAATACTTTTTATAGTTTTATATATATAATTACTTTTTCTCATTATTTTTTTAAGTATTTTTATGTCATATCAATTGCGCTAGGTTCATCTAAAGGTAATTTTTTTACTCTTTACTTAATGCAAATTTTGCCTTTGACTTGGTTTTTTTTTTTTTAGTTTTGTTGTATACGAATTAGCTTAGTTTTTTTTTTTTTGTTTTAGAATATGTTTTTAGTAGTATTTTTTGTTGTTTTGAAAGAAACTGCTGTCATTAAAAATTTTTAGTTTTTTTTTTTCGATTTTCCAATTCATTGATACACAACTTTTCGTTTTAAAAATTTTTCATAAATGTTTTTTATACTCTTGTATATATGTATGTTTTTATGATGGAACGAAAACAGTCTTTGGGTATTCATTTATATAAAAAAATGTTCATTTATGTTTAATACATATGTATATAGAAATGCTAGAAAGTAATTGTTTGCAAACAAAAAACAAACTAAAACTAATACTTTGTATATTAAAAAATATTTATTAAAAATTAAAAATATTTAAAAAACTAAGCGTGAGAATTTTGCTTGGCCTATATGCTAAATGACTCGTTGTTGTTTGTTTATGTTTTGCGACGCCTCAAGCAAAACTGACACTAAATAAAAATTAAAAACTAAACTTAAAAATAATAATTACAGTTTTGCAAAAACTTAAAAATTAATATGCACAAAGTATATCAAAGTTTTTTAATTATTTTTGTTTTATAAAATGTATAAATTCTCGCACCTAAACTAAACTTTGGTATGCTCTCTCTTTCTGTACCCTTTACTCTGCTCTATACTCTATAAACTGCTTCTTAAAAAAAAATGAACGCAATTCATTTCTCAATATTCACTTTGCACTTAATAAATTAACTATCATAAATTGTTAAATTTAAATGCTGATGAAGTATTTTTTACAAATGTCATTAAAGTTAGGTGTCATAATATGTGTGTTTGATTTTTCCATTTTTTTTTTCTTAGTTAATTCTTTTCATCGTCTTTTTTTTTTTAATTTAAAATGTATGTTTTTTTTTTTTAATTTACCAACATTAGCTTGTTGCTGCTTCTTTGGTTGCGCTTTTTGGAGTTTACCAGTTTGGGGTTGGTTTTTGTTTCCTACAACTTCCTTGCCTCACTTTTAGGAGCTCAACTCGTTGAGTCGAGGCTCGAGTTTAAATGCAATAATGTGGCTACTTTTAGGCTGTCTGTCTGTCTGCAACTTACAATTCTAGTTCGGTATTATGGTTAGGCGCCTCCGGTCCATACATATTGGCCAGCTTGTCAAAGCGTGGCCCCCATTGACCTAGGTAGTCGTACTCCTGCTGCTCGTCATCGGTACCTGAAATATGTTATTAAAGCAAAATAATTAGAAATTGCAGCCAAATGTGTGTTCTAAACACTTAGTACAAAAAATACCAGTTTTGGTATTTTTAGTATTTTTGGTATAATTTTTGGTATTTTTGTGTTATATATGTACATAAGTTTACACCCAATATTCTGCGGTATTTGAGCGTCTTTTTCCTGTAAATGTTGAAAAAGATTCATCAGTAAGACAAAAAGTTTGCTACTGGGGGTTTGAACTAATTTTGTAGCTTACTTCTTTGGCATTACGCAGCGGGGCAAGGCTACTACTTTTCTAAAATTTAAATTTTACTTTAAAATATTCGAATTGACGGCAGCCAAAAACAAAATTGAATGAAACCTGTTCACTATATCGACTTGGAATTATCGATTAAACAATGGAATGCGACACTGGCATCAAAATCGATTATCTTAGCTATCGTGCTTAAAGGTCCTACCTTTTAAAAACGTGTATGGTTGTAACAGTATCAAAAAACTAGTATCAAAATCTTGCTCAATAAAAACAAATGATCAAATATAATTTCAGAACAAATGAGTTTTCAGCCCGGTAACCAAGAGGCCCCAGATGATTGCTGTCTTTTGGCAAATTAGTAAAAAAATGTTAAGCTTGTAAGTCTTTTAAAGAGAAATCAAACAAATAAGGAAATAATTTAAAAGAAAATTTTCGATAAACAGCATTTTAAATTGAAAACGGAATCAAAATCTTGAACAAGCATTTATTATGCAAATCACTTTTTAAACGAATATTTTAAACTGCTATAAGTCACAGTCTTACAACAAGCTGTCCTGAAATTTAAGTTTCATCTAATCGATTTTTTTTTTAATAAAATATGTCAAAATGTTTGTGAATGTGGAAACTAAAATCATGGTGCACTAAAGTCCCTCGAGGGTCCTCTTATCAAGAATTTGTCGATAAATTACTATATGTAATAGTCTCAAAGGTACTCCGTAACTTATAAAAATTAATCGATGCACAAACAATCGATTTCGTAGTTAACAGCCCCAAAACCGTGAGTTTTTTAAACTTACAGACTTAATCTATTAGAAGCTGTGGAAATAGAAGCTGTAGACTTAATAATAATAGCTTTGTAGAAGTGCTAAAAGCTTGCTTTTATATTAATCTAAGAATTATCGATAACACAGCCTTGCAAAAAAAAATCGATTTTTGTGTTCGAAGATCAGATTATACGTTTTTGAGGCCGCTGAATGCAAATGCAAGGACCAAGAAAGTTCGCCACGTCAGGAATCGGACATAACCTGGAAAACCCCATTAATCGTGGTATTATAAAGCTTTTTGTCAGAACTCTGGAGTGCGAGGGGCTTTTTAGGGCACGCCTTCGGATGCAGTGTACCCCAAAACGAATATCGAACATCGTCGGACACCTGAACTTCAAACAATTTTTTGAAGGTGCTTTTTGATGTTATGTCAAAGCAATGCTTTACATAAAAAAAATTATATTCGGGCTTGACGGACAAATTGTTAGCAATCCGAATTACGATTGATTTTTAAAAATACGTACATCTGTGCATACAAGGATGAAAAAGATAGAGATATTCTTAGAAAGTCAGGAGTGCTATAATAAACAAAGAACCAGCTAACAGATGCTCTTTATCTTCGTCCAATATTTTTCTGCCTATAACATTTAGTAATAAAGCAACAAGCTTTATGAGCGTCAGGGTTGATCTTGGTGTCTTGAAGATGATCCCCAAAGTGATCATCTTCTTTTCGATTTATTCATTTATCTTCTTCAGAATGAATATCATGAGACTATATGTTCGAAAACATAAATCTCTTTAAATTATCTTACAAAAAACTCCTTAAAGCATATTGGGTGCAAAACTAAGTATATGCTCTAAATATTTATATAATCAGAAGTGTGCCAGAAATCTCTTCTAATCAACTCTTTACTCAAACGCAATCTTTTTGTCATAGCTATAAAAGTTAAGTTATAAGTTCTAGATGTAATTATAAGTTCTAGATGTAATTATTATTTTTCAAATTAAATACAAAATGAAAGGGACTTGGGTTTAGTTACTCGTTGCCAGGGTCGTAGAGAGAAAGTCCGGGCCCGGGGAGAAAATGGACCGGCCCCTCTATCACACCTTTAGCTTGACTCACGACAGTACGGCACCGGGTTCCTGAGTAAACTTCGGGCCCGGGGAATATAAGCTTGTAAATATACGTACACTAATATAGAATTCGTCGTAGTCGTTACGACGAAGTATAAGTTTAGTGTAACTCAAATAATTACAAACCAGAAGCATTTCATCAATAAACGAGAACTAACTTAAAAATTTGTATGACCATCTAAATTGAGCTCAAAGCAAACGGTCTAGAGATTTCTGGCACATTATCGAAAAGCTGCTACAGCTACAACTAAAACTATTTTACGATAACAAATCAACTCCATACACACCTGATGCCAATGAACTGAGCGAACCGGCTGTGCTGCCGCCACCTTCATACGCATAATTGCGCAAATCATCGAATGGAGGCGCATTTGGATCACCATCGGCACGTTTTTTATGCTCCTCAATGAACATGCCCACATTGGGCTCCTGACCAGGCATTAGTGTCATGACAGGATCTGCAAAGAAGGTCATACAAAGAAGTGTTAAATAAAGTTATAAAAATTTAGAGAGTGTTTTATAAGGCAGTGAAGTTTCCGCAAATACTTACACATAATTGGCATTTTCATAGGCGCCAACTCGGGTGGCATAGGACCACCAATAGGAATTTGCAAAGGTGTTATATCAAAGGCAGTCATATCATCCTCACCGCCGCCCTCATCGTCATAATTGATAATATTTTCGCGCACATCATCATCAGGTCCAGGATATTTGATGTGTGCCTCACGACGTCTATTATAGACGACAAAGACCAGGACGAGTACTAAATAGATTGAAAATAAATGCGGGTTATTAGTAACTGAGTTTATAAAGGCTTTTAAAGGCAACAACAACAGCTTTTATAAACCTTAATCTCTAAAAATTTATTTAGCATGCAAATGTTTAGCTTAAAGTCTAAATAAATTCAAACATTTAGTAGAAATAAAGATTTTCAACGCTACTTAAAGTTTAAAAAACTAAAAACAAATATGCTTAATTAAATTCTAGCTAAAATGAAATAGAAGAAAACTGCCAAGAGCAATATAGGAAAATGTGTGCGCAAGAAACGAAAAAAAAAAAAAATTATATGTAGTATATCTGGTATATAGAAGAAGCGCTCAAAGAGTAAACAAACAAATATGGCGCACATTGTCCCACTTTCTCGTTGCATTTTGTAACTGTAACTGTTTGTAACTGTTAATAAAATGGCAGCCATCGCAGCAGCAACGCCATTTTGCCGTTTCGCAAATAAGCAAACAGCATGCACTGTGCAAAAACAACAACAATACCAGGAAAAAAAAAAGGAAGAAGAATATGAGAGCTGGAATATGACGACTGTAATATACCCTATAGGCACGAGTCTTTTGGGTTAATGGGATATCCCAAATGGGATTTTTTTTTTTTTAAATAAAGTTTTGTCATTCCGTGCGTAATTTTTCATTCTGCGTATGGACCTTAAAAGAGAACTAACCGAATGCAGAGATGCAACCTACAGCGGTTCCAGGGAAGCTGAGGACGTTAAGTCTGTTGCCAAATTTCAAATTTATACGCCTAAAAAGTTGTATCTGTTGCGAGTGACTGAAAGCTGGTATTCTCAGAGAGAGAAATTCATTTACGAACTTATTTTGATGACTGTAGTAGGTTCTCAGATTTTATGAAAAATGCTATCAATATAAATATATTTTTCTAAATTCCGGCTATTCTATCAATTCGAAAATTTTTTTGATTTTTGCTGAAATCTTTTTCACAAACTCACACACTGCTTACACTTTGAGCACAGTGTATAAAAAAAAAAAATAAATAAAATAAAGCAGTCAGAAAAAATAGAACCAAATCAACCTACATATCGCACAAGGACACAACGCCGTAAGACTTTGTCGTCCTTATCTTTGCGCACTTTTCGCCAACTTGTTTGTCCTTGTTGTTATTGTTGTAGTTGTTGTTGTCCTTGTTCTTACTGTTTTCTAATTTCGTGTACGCGTATTTCAGCGTATAATATTGTCAAGTACAACAAAAACGAACATATTGTGCCCCAAAGTAGAGTCTAGAAAGCAGTCCAGACCAAGCCCCAAAACTCCGCAACAGCAACAGATCCAACAATTCCAGTTTCAGCAGCATCTGTTGCATGGCAAAAAAAAAACTTTGTTGTTTTTGTGTTTTGTTGTTGTTTTTTTTTCCCCCAACTCCACTTTTTGGCAAGTAAAGCCCTAGAAATTGCCACCACAAGTTGCGCAAGTAATTTGCTTTGCTTCACGACACATTTCGAAAGAATCTTAACTTTTTTTTCTGTATTTTTATTTTTTTTTTTGTCAAGATACAGACGAGACAACTAAATGAACAGCAAACTTGACTGCTATGTAAATGCAATTATATTTATATAATATAAACGCATACATTTTGTTTTATATGATGCCATATAAAGCAAGAGGTCTTGAATCTTTATAAGAATCACTTAAACGGATAGAGGCTCATATGCATTGAAGTGTTATAATTAAATGCTTTATTTAGTCGTTTAAAAGATGTATTATTTTGGATATATGTATTGTAAGTACTAGAACTAACCCAGTAATAGTTTTGTAGTTTTAAGATTCCCTTGAAATGTCTAAGAAATTGTAGAGTTTGATACTCAAACAGAAATTGTAACGAAATTCAGACTTCTTTCAATTTTTGTCCGAATCTTTTATTCCACAAGCTATTTTTTTTGGATATTCCTAACGAATTGCGATTTATAAAAATTATTTACTATAGTACTGTTTATTGGGTTTTGAAATTGCTAATGATAATTGGGGTTCTAAAAAAAAAAAAAAAAATTTTTTAATTTTCATTTTCTATGCACTTAAAAACAAATTGTTAATAAAGGGGCTACAAAAACCTTGGCAATGGAAAAAAATCTTGAAAATTTTGCGGGAACGGGGATGAAATTCGTAGATGCTATGGCATTATGAACTGACTCAAGAACTATGTAAGTGTGCAGGCCCTTCTAGAGCATCTAATACTTTTTTTCTTTATAATATTTTTACACTAAGTCGTTACTATTTTTTTGACTAAACTGAACTTTGGAAACTGCCTAGAACATTTCAAAATAAGAAATTATTAAGTTCCAATTATTTGAAACATAAAAGTTTTGTCCTTGATCTTTTCCAAATATATGTATGTATGTATTCTAATCCATCATGTAGAACTTTACTGATTATAAAACTTTTTTGGTATTTTTATTCATCTGACTACATTAACGACCCAACAAACTTATCTAAATGTTTATTGAGCTTTCTAACACTGTTCAAGTCGAATCGATAACATCATTTAAAAAGACTTAAAAACATGGCAAAAAAAATGGCATGATAAAAAGTTTTTTTTTTGTTAAAGATTAGGACTAAGGCTAGACTTTTTCTATTTTTGCTCGTTTCCTATCCTTTTTAATTTAAACTGATGTTAAAATTTCCATTGCTTGCTTTAAATTTTTATACAGTCGAACTTCTTTATAGCACACTCTCAACGGAGCAGAAATTTGGTTCGAAACATAGAAACTTTTATAGACAGAAAAATTAGTGTACTTGAAAAAACATGTTATATAAAAAAAATTGCTTTAGAGAAGTTCGTTGCGGCGAAGTTCTACTGTTGGCGCTTTATGGCTTGATCAGCAAAACGAATTTCGCGCTCTTCAGCATGTTTCAAAATTCTTCGCTAGAGGGAGCAATTAAGAAATGGATATGACGCCAAGTTCCAAAATTGTCCGCAAGAGGGAGCAAGAAAATCAAATTGAATTATGGACGGAGAAAAGAAAATTTGTTATATAAAAGAGAGGTAGTAAAAAATTACCAGTTTAGTTTATTTTCTCATTTAGTATGCTAAGCGATTGGTTTCTTGATTACCAAATTTTTTTGTTAGTATTTTTATTTTTATGCTGTAAGTAATATTCTTATATTTCAAAAAAAAAAAGCTTCAAAAAATTTGTTTTTTGCATATGTATTTTTTTTTTTTTTTTTTTTTTTTTTTTTTTTTTTTGTTTTTTTTTTTTTTTTTTGTTTGGTTTATTTTTTTTTTTTTTTTTTTTTTTTTTTTTTTTTTTTTTTTTTTTTTTTTTTTTTTTTTTTTTTTTTTTTTTAAATAAATGGGGTTAAATAACACCTCTTGTGAAATATCTAAAATAATTTTCTTAAACGCAGTTTTAAGCTAAAAAATATTTTTATCTAATTCTGGATCTGTGGACAAGCTTTTTTTTCCGATTTTTTAGTTTTCTCATTTCAATAAATTGAAAAGTTTTGAAATCAATGCGATACGTGATTTAGGGATCAGATCGGTATTTGCGTTTGTCATACTTTTTTTTTGCCAAAAGCATCGAAAACAAAGTTTGATTTAGATAGTTTGCTTGTTTCTATGACATGTCTTTATTTTATTTTTTGCATAGCTTTTGCAACACTGAATTTGAAGATGTGCTGTGAAAACAATATTTTTCGGCATTTGGGAAACAAATCGATTTTCTTGAGAATATCATAACTGAAGTTACATTTGGAAACTTTGAGTTTATTTCTACAGATGACTGTGAACATGCTGTAATTGAGCTTTTCAAATATGTTTTGCAACACTGAATTAAAAAGAAAAGTTCAAATATAATTGATTTTAGAATCAGTACAGAATGTAAAAATTTGGTTTATATTTGTATCTAGGAATATCTGTGAGCAAGATAAATTTTGTTCTTTTTAGAGGTTTTGCAACACTGAATTAAAAAGTAAGCTTTAAAAATTATGGTTTTGGTGATTTTAGTATCAGTTCCAGTTTCAGATTTTGTTAAAAGTTTGTGAATATTTGTCTTTATAGGTATCTGTAAACAAGCTAAATTTAGTTGTTTTTTATAGGTTTTGCAATACTGAATGAAAAAGTAAACTTTCAAATCACTTTTCGTGATTTTAGAATCAGTTCCATTTTTGAGATTTTGGTAAAATTTTGTATATAGTACTTGTTTTTAGGGATATCTGTGAACAAGCTTAATTTAATTATTTTGTAGGTTTTGCAACACTGAATTGAAGAAGTTAGCTTTAAAAATTAGGGTTTTTGTGATTTAGAATCAGTGCCATTTGACAGAAGTGTCCTTATTTGTTCCTAGGGATGTCTGTGAATCAGATTAAATTAAGTTTTTTTTTTAAAGGTTTTTCAACACTGATTCGAAAAGAAGGCTTTAAAAATTAATGGTTTTGGTGATTTTAGTATCAGTTCCAGTTTAAGATTTTGCAAGAAATTTTGTGTATATTTTTGTCTAGGGATATCTGTGAACAAGCTTAATTGGTGGTTTTATATATAGGTTTTGCAACACTGAATTGAGTAGTAAGCTTTAAGAATAATAATTTTTGTGATTTTAGAATCAGTTCCAGTTTCAGACCATGGTAAAAATGTGTATGTATTTGTGTCTAGGGATGTTCGGTTTTTTTTTAAGGTTTTGCAACACTGAAATAAAAAGTAAGCTTTAAAAATAATAATTTTTGTGATTTTAGAATCAGTTCCATTTTTCAGGTTTTGGTTAAATTGTGTACTTACTTATATATTGGTTTCTAAGGGAGGTCTGTGAACAAGCTTAATTGGTAGTTTTTTATATAGGTTTTTCAACACTGGATTGAGTAGTAAGCTTTAAAAATAATAATTTTTGTGATTTAAGAATTAATTAATTAATTGAGGTTTTGCAACACTCAATTGAGTAGTAAGCTTTGAAAATAATTGTTCACGAAAACCAGATGGTTTTATCAATTTTCGTAATAAAACTTTTTTCAATGCATAGAAAACGAAGTTTCAATTTTTGACAGCATATTTGCACTTTTTTTTATAGGTTATGCAACACTGAATTCTAAATATTAAGCATAAAACAGCTTAAAATTTAATGTTTGAATAAATTTTGAAAATTGTTGAACTGGTTCAAATAATTTTTGAAAGAAACGCGAAAGACCTTAAAATTTGAAATCAAATGCGACCGGAAAATTTTGTTTATCAATATAAGGCATTAAAAATTTAATGCAAAATTGGTCAAAACATTTAAAATTTTTTTTGTTAAGTTACAAAAAAGTTAAATAATTCACGAAATTTTCTCACAAAGT
Source organism: Chymomyza costata (assembly GCA_018150985.1). NCBI lineage: Eukaryota > Metazoa > Arthropoda > Insecta > Diptera > Drosophilidae > Chymomyza > Chymomyza costata. Next base: position 433,120 of record JAECWU010000698.1, on the reverse strand, counting down.
CTTGAAGTGTAGCAAAAAAATTAAAACTTATTTAAGAAACCCAATTTTTAACATTTTAAAGATGCTCAAAGCGTATGTGTATCTCATTTCATTTTTATCTGTCACTGCGGAAATGTGGAAAATGTTACTTAAAATTTATGTCATTATTTCAATCCATATGAGCGGAGTAATGACATTCCGTGGGTTTTTTTTTCGTGGATGAACTTTAATTTATGTGTAGTCGTCTTTTGTGCGCGCTTTACGTAATGCACGGAAATGACTTTTGCTTTTAATCGTCGTTTCCGTTGCACACACAGATACACGTATACACAGCTATACTTATCTATAAGTACGCACACAGACAGACAATTATATAAAGTAAACTTAATTGCATGCTTTAATTAAGTAAAATATGCTGAAATTTCATAAATATTTAAATAAGTTTTTTAAACGATGGCATAAAATTTAAAATATTATTGAAAGCTGTTCATCAATACAATACAATAAAAAAGAAAAAATGTATACTTTATGTTTAAATATTTTTTTGCCTACTTACATTTGTGGCAGTTCCCAAGCTTACTTATTTTACTTTTTATTATTATGTTTTATTTTTATTTTATTTTTTTGAGTCAAGACATTAAAAGCTACTTGCAAGTTTGAAGCTACTTAAGTTTACTATATAGAAAACTCACTGGAGCCATCATCTAATATCTTACCGAGCATTTTGTTGTTGTTGTTGTTGTTGCTGTTTTTGTGTACTTACGTATCAGTGTGCTCAGGCACAGAACGAGGGCTATGATAAAATCACGTGAAGGCGTCAATACGCCCGAGGCCAATAACTCCAGTTCACAGTGCATGCCCGTAAAGCCCATGGGACAGTGGCATTCGTATTTCTTGGGCGGATGATGATCGCGACAACGTCCACCATTGCGACAGGGAAAGAGCAGGCACTCATTGTCGTTGACACAAGTGCTGCCAGATATTTTATAGCCAGCGGGACAGCTGTATATAGGTGTCAGAGTAATCGGAAACGGGTACAAGCAGTGTACGGCGTAGACAACGACCCGTATCGAAGTTGACAAGCAAAAAAAAAGTTTTTGCATATATATATATATATGAGTGTGTGTTGTCGTGTAAGTGAGTGTGTGTTTTTGTGTAAGGCAGTGTTGAAAAACAAAAAAAAAAATTGATTATTTAAAATTTTTTTTTTAACATGTCGTATATGTGTGAATAGGTGAGTGAGTGGGTGGCTGGGATGTTGGGTGTACTATGCGTATACGTATTTGCCACTGGATGCTGTTCCTGTGGCAAAACTTTTTGCATATTGTTACGCTTGCTTTTCTGCTTCGTCTTCCGCTTCTTCTGCTTTTTCGTTATTCATTCTGTTTCTTTGGTAGAAACATTCTGTATTTTGCATAGTCATAAAAACGTTTTATTTTCCCTGGTTAAATACTCTTTAAGTATAGTGTGTGGTGTTAAAGAGTTTGTCAGTGAGTTTATGTAGTAACCTTGTAAACCAAACATTTCAAAAAATAAAACCAAAATCTTGTTCTAGCTCAAATATCCCCAACAAGATTATTGTAGTGAAGCATCCCAAAATCACGCATCTTATTCTCCATTTTGGAAAAGTTTTTTTGATTAAATTGAAACTTGTAATACCAAAAGTAGAAAAATACACTTGAACGCTGTTACTCTGGCGCAACTCTAGCAAGGATCTCACAACCATACACCTTAGGTAACACTTATTTAAAAAGAGCTTGTGACAATATATATTTTTTGCTTATAAGCGATATTTGTATAAAATAAATCATCGCTTAGAAAAAAAAATGAGTACATTGCTTCACAAAAGTAGCCGATAATAAAAAAGTGTACTTATATGCAAAAGAGCAGATAACGCTTGAAAAAATATTATAAAACAATTTTAACTTCAAAATTGCACTATTTTTGCATACAAGCGATAATTGCAATTAAGTCATAAGCGGCTAAAGGTAAGATCTTCCTTATGAGAAAAATATTGTAGTACAGAAATTTTTAATGCATTTTTTATATTTGCATATAAGAGATTAATGTAAATAAGTAATAATCGGCTATATGCAAGCAGCTTTTTTGAGCGAAACCGCATACCTTCAATATAGACTCAGATGCTAAAAGCTCAAAGTAAAAAATTAGAGTAACAATCAAGAATATTTTTATGTAATATTGCGTAAATTGCAATAAAAATTTTTACTACGTGAGTATAACTTATAAAAATTTTCATTTTTTTATGAAGAAATTTATCATAAAAAGCCATTTTTAATTAGTTTTTTTTTGTTTGGTTATATAAGCGATAGTTTAAGATGATTTAGAATCACCTGTAAAAGAGAAACTTATAAGCAAACTCAAGCATTGCTTAAATTGCGAATAAGTACAAAGCAAAAAATTTTAATTTTAGTCCGAGCAGAAATTTTGTTATAAAATGTAAAGTAGCTTTTATGAAATACAGTAAGCATCGTGCTTATGAAAATTTTAATAACAATATAAATTAATCCAATCAACAGGCCTATAAAATGACAATAGTTTTGCATATAAGCGATGTCTGGTTATTCAGATGAATTAATAAAAGCCTATGAAATGACTAAAAATTTGTTTTTTTTTTAAATTTAAGATTCTTGCAAATAAATTGAAATTAGTTGCAGCCGAACCTTTGCTTTTATATAATTTAGTCAACCTAAAAATGACTAAAAGATTGGGTTTTGCATATAATTTAAAAATTGGTTGCAAATAAAGTCTATGCATTAGTTACAAGCTAACAACTTTGCATTACAATCGATCAATTGTTTATGAAAGTTGTTTTGCATATATGCGATTTTTGTGCGTATTCAGTTATTGGATTTTCATATGAATTAACAAGCCTATGAAGTGACTTAAAATTGACTCTTGTAAAAATTTAAGATTCATGCAAATAAAGATGAATTAGTTACAGCCAAGCCTTTGCTTAAAAACAATCAGTTGGCTTTTTACGAAATTGGTTCCACGCAAAATCTGTTTTTTGAAAATTTTCATATGAGCGACTTTCGCAAATAAGCAATAACTGGTTGCAGGCAAGACTTGTGCATATAAGCAATTAATTGGCACTTTGCAAAAAATTTCTTATAAGTGATTTTTACAAATAAGCAATAATTGGTTGCATGCAAAATCTGTGCATAGAAGCAATTAATTGGCATTTTGGGAAATTTTGGTATAAGCAACTCTTGCAAATAGTCACTTATCGATTACACACAAAAACTGTGCACATAGCAATCCATTGCCCTTTTACTGAATTTTCAGCAGATCCTTAAATATTCAATAAATAAAATAGTTTAACTATATTTCTGATCATATTATACATAGGCAAATGAGGTAATGATCTAAGCAATTACAGTCAATTGGCTTTTAATGAAAATTTTCATATAAGCCATTCTCGCAAATAAGCACTTATCGGTTACCTAGCAAAAAGGGTGCATAAAGTAAATTGTTGCTGTTTTTGAATTTTCAGCCGATCCCTAAATATTTAAATAAATTATTATAATTAGATAATATTTCTAAATATATTATACAGAAGAAAAGTGAAAATCTTGCGCAAGGTGATGATCTTAGGCAAGATTTTTATATTTAAGAGCTAAGCGATTTTTTCATTATTTTTTTTTTGTGTATTTACAGAGTATTAAGCTATCGTTGAAAGAATTAAAATTTTCCTGAATTTTCTTTTTCTGTTTCTGTTTTTTACTTCTGCTGTTTCCAACACTTTTTTTTATTGTTTCGGCATGCGCAGGAGAGTGTGAAAAACTGTCGAAAAGTCTTATAAACGTGCGCGTCTGTTGGGTTCGTCTGTTCACGGCTTTATAAGTAGCTTTAGTGGGTGTTGTTGTTGTTGTTTTCTTTGCTATCATTGTTGCATTTATTTTTTAGACGGTTTTTATTTGCAATTTTATTATGTTTTTCTTTTTTTTATATATATTATTTTTACACACTATTTTTTGTAGTTTTGTGCACATAACAAACTTTTTGCATTTGCTTAGCATGTAGCGGTATTCACTACCTAGATAACTGTAAGAGTGTAACTAACTGTATCTAGCAGTAGCTTTATCTCTTACTGCAGCTGCTGCTGTCTCGTTCTTACACACTTGTGCTAGCTATACGCATCTTAAGTGCTGTTTGTTGCACTTTTGTTTTCACTTTACATGCAAAAATTTTTGTTATGATTATTATTATTTCTTAGTTTTTCTTTTTCTTGCATAGAATTGAATAAAGTTTTTCGATTCTTGAGTTTTATTTTGTTCACACTTACAAAGTGCAGGCAGGTATATGTATTTGTAGTTGTTGCTGGCATTTTGAATGTTTTTTTGGCTTAAGTTTGTTTTGATTAGTTTGGTCACACACGTTGTGGTCCACAAGTTTTTTTGAAGCAATTGGGGGAGGACTGCAAAATGACTTAAAGTTGAAATTGAAAAGCGTATATTAGGGTGACACAGCTGTAGGGTGGCTTGGCTGTCAAATTAATTAGTTAATGAAAAGTTGGTAACCACAGCAGGGGTTTTCTTGAGATCTTGATTTGAAAATTTCTGTCAACAGCTGCATTGAGTTGTTTCATGCACTTAACTTGACAAATGGACTCTTGCTATCTTCTAAAGCTTTTCTCGACTTGGAAGTACGTAATTTGGTGCAAATGCAAAAATAATGAGCAAAATGGTTTTGCATTTCAAATTTTTTATTGCACTTTTTTGCAATGAACTTTTTATAGCAGATGCTGTTGTAAATATTTGAAGTTATTCGCATGTATACCAAAGGTAGAAGGAAAAAGAAAAAGAGACTTCCAATAGGTATGATCGTATTTGGGCAGCAAAAAGCAGACAACTCTGATTATCAATTTTAGGAAGTTGAAAAGCTAGATTAACTATGCTTCCTTTTTTGCTTTGGCAAAAAAACGCGAAATTGGCAACTCTGCTGATTATTTTAAATGGCAATGCTGTCATTTTATGATGCAAATCTATTCTCCAATACTCAACATTTTGCCATAAAGCTTTTTATTAATAATTAGTTACGTCTGAGAATTTTAAAAACTTTAGTAGAAGGATAAGTTTTTGTTGAAAATGTAATTGGCAAAATGAAGTCATTATTTGGTTGAACTAATTAAAATTTTGGCTTTAATTGGACATATTTCCGGATTCTTGGAACCGCAAAAAGTTATAGTTGCTGCAAAAAAAAAATGCGGCCAAAATCGTGGGACTTAACATCTTAAGACTTTTTTTATGTTTTTTGGTAACACAGATAACCAAATTTGGGGAGATTTGGTCATAAGGAATTAGACATTTCCTAATAACCTTCTTCAGCTAAGCCGCTGAAGGCATCTGATTTGATAAGCCTAGTATATTTACTTGAATCCACAATTAAGGCAATATTGTTCACACAATTCTTCTGTTTAATATTTAAGATTTAAGATGAGCTTAATGAAAGAGCCTTTATACTCTGCCATTTAAATTGCCGATGCTACATACATTCTTCTGTCTCTAAGAACACTGGAATCTGGGAGACAATAAGTGCTATAGTCGGCAAATTTGATAAGCCAATTCTTTTGCTAAGCAGATGAAATCAATTCTTCTTGATGAAGAGAACATATTCTTAATCTGTCATCTTACCAATTTTCGTAACAGATGTTGTACGATGTTGCAAAGATATCGAGTTAAAAGTTCGATATAAGACTCCCAGCTGTCTCTCTATGTAGAATGTTGGTAGATGAAATAAATTCTTCTAAACTTTTTTGGTAAGATTTGGGCAAGATATAGTAAAGATTTCCAGTTAACAGTCATGTATAGCCTGTCTGCTTCTGTAAAATCTAAGCAGATGAAAAAATTCTTCTTGATTACGTAAACTTAATCTATCATCTGATTAATATTCGTACATTTGAGGCAAGATTTAGGAGAGATATCCGTTTAGTAGACAGATGTTTGGCTGTCAGCTTCTGTAGGATCTAGATAGATGAAATAAATTCTTCTTGATCACGAGTACGTAAATTTAATCCATCATCTGATTAATTTTCGTACAATTTAGTTAAGATATGGGGGAGATATCTGGATAACAGACAGATTTTAGCCTTCCGGCTGTCTGAATCTGTAGAATCTAGGCAGTTGAGATTAGTTATTTTTTGATCACAGGTACTTGTACTCAATCTGTCATCTTAACAATTTTTGACACAATTGGGTAAGATATAGCAAAGATATCGGGTAATCTCTATGATTTCTTTAGTATCTATGCATTTTAAAGTTATAGTCATAAAGACTAACATACAGGCTTTCTTTCTGTTTTCCATCATATCTTCGATACAATAGTATTCAAGAATATTTGCGCATGGGTGTCATAAGAATTATCGCCTAAAGTAAGCAGTGCGTCAATTTTTTTCAGATCAGAGTATGACGGAAGTAATTTTTGTATGGTATAAGAAAATATTTGCAGCTTGGCAAACTTGATAAACTTGAGCCTAAATAAACAAGAGTCGAAGCGCTGAGCACATTTCAAATGCAGATATAAGACACTTTTGATATATTGAATATTATTGGCAAAAGCAGCGGGCAGTATAGATAGAGAAGCAGCAGGAACTGACCAATGAACCAACAAATCGACGCCCAGCCAGGACATGGCAGGGGCAAACAAGCGGGCAATAGTTGCTAGACCAAGTAAATGCTTGAAAAATGTTGGCTGCAAAAAAAGGATATAAAAACTTTCACACTAAATCAGCGCCAGTTGAAAAGTTGCATAGTTTTTTTTTTTTTTTTTTGAATATATTTTTTCCACCCTATTTTTTTTACGTTTTGTCTTTTGATTGCTCCCAAGTGCGTTGTTTGAACTGATCAAAAGTGGTGCTTGAGATTTCTAGTATTTGACTTGGCAGCGGCTCTAAGCCATGTTTGCCATATTTTATGTCATTAACTTTTAGCTAAACTTAAACTTTGCACAGGCTGACGCCAACATAGCGCCCCAAACGTAAAGACACATATCGTCTCAAATATATACTACGAGTATTATATGCTGCATGCCATATAGTATGCACTATATATTTTATATATACATTATTTTGGGCAGCCTCCAGCTGTGATTTGGCTTTAGACTCTGCCATTGAACATTATTTACTTATATAGTACAAGTGTTTGTGGCAGCATGCTATATATAAATTTTACACTGCTCCAAACTTGAAGCAACACACTCTTTTTCGATATCAAGTATACGTTGGTTACGCCCCAAACATTTGCACCAAAAAAAAAAAAAACTAACAAGTTGTATTTAATAGAAAATTTGTAAGTGCAAAATAAATGTAAACGTTGTGCCTGTAAGTTCTCTCTCTCTCAAAAAAAAAATAAATAGACTTTGCAACTTTTTGTTGAACTTGATTTGTTTCTACTTTATTTTTGGCAAGTAAAATTTAGTGCAGTTGCATACTATTGTTTTTGGTTTAGTTTAGCTGCAGTTGCAACTGACTTGGGCCTTGGCGTGATGTTGCCAAGGTATCTTGTATCTTGTTTGAGGGCTCATTTGTTAAGCCACCTGAAGGTTTTTGAAGTATTTTTTTAGCCAAGTTTTTAGTTTATATACACTTTGGAAAATGCAGATAAAAGTTGTTATTGCATTCTAGAAACCTATTTAAGCAATATTTTTTTTTTTTTCGAAATATAAAGTATAAATTTATACCAGATTTATTTCAATTCGTAAAGCGGGCCATTTTCTTAAACGATTTTTTTTTGTCGACTTTGAATATTTTTATTCATGCATAGATCAACACCGTGAACATTTTATATTTTAAAAATTGAAAAATTAAAAAAAAACTAGATAGTAGAGATTATTTTGAAAAGTGGAAAAACTTAAAGAATTTTTTTTTTTCAATTGAAATTAAACTTTAAATTAAAAAAAATAAAAATCCATATCTTAAATCTAAAAATTTAACCGAAATATTTTTACGAGAAAAATATTTTTTTTTCAATTCAATTTTATTCACTAAATGTTAGGATTACGCTTAAATGTGGAGCTTTATTTTCTTAAAACAAATATTTAAAGAACTTTTTTTTTCGAATGAAATAAAATTTGAAAAATTTAATCGGAAAACATTTTTATTAAGCCTTTTTTAATCAAAAATTTCAAGTTTTATCTCAACTTAAAAAATACTCTTCAAACTTTATTTTTTAGGCGTATACGATAAAAAAAAATTATTTATTATTATTTATTTATTTATTTATATAATTATTAAGTAGAAGTTAATTCTAAATAATAAAAGGTTTGTAGCCAGAGCAACGTAGGCCTTCAGGCTGAATTGTTTTTCTCAATTGCACGCTTTACTTTATGAAACAAAAAATTGATATTTTGAGCAAAAAAATTTTTAGTTGTTTACGTTAAGAATTGCTAAAAAAAATATAGCTCTAATTTATTGTAAAAAAACTTATTTTTATAACTTTTCCCGAAAAAATTATGCTAATAGCGTATTCGATTACAAACAATAAATTGTTAGAGAGAAATCTCGCTTATACGATGCGATAAGTTGTACAATGTTTTAATTTTTCGATCGTGTATGGCTTTGGCTAGTAAGTAGATCTTGATAAATCGATAAAAATCAAAATTTAGAAATCAAACATCTGGCGATGACTATGTTAAAAAATCATAAATTATTGTAGATATCGATAACTCAATAAAAAATCGAGGTTTTGGAATTTGGAATGAAAAATCTGGAAAGTTAAAGAGATCGATTTGAAAAGGTTTCACGTTTCTTCATCGATATAAATTATTTTGAATTTTTTTTAAAAGCTACTAAACTTCCGTTTTGTAGGTTAATCTATTTTTTCATTTTTTATAGGGACTTGGGCTATTGAAATATTTATCTATGTATTTAGATAAAAAGTAAAACAAAGAGATTTATTTAATAATCTAATACTTGGGAATTTTTAACTAAAATGTTTCCAAATGAATCAAATAATTTTTTTAATTTAAAATTCTAAATTGTGACTCAAAGTAGGTAATAAAAAAAAAATATTTTTTTGAAGAGTCAAAGCATATTAGTACAGTAAAAATAGGTTTTGACCAGGAAAAAATTTATTGCTGGACTTTCTCTTGCTTATTATATTAAGGACCATCCAAAAAGTCTAAAACAAAAATGGTGACCTTCTGCCCCCGTGGGGGTTTTCCGTTATTTATCATTATTATTATCATTGTAAAAAATGTTTGAAATTGAAATTAAAATTTTATTTGTAATGGAAGTTATGCCCAGAAGTTCATATTTTAGGCGGCAGAGGGCGCTAAAGTTACTACAACTTAGTTTTTCGTAATTTTCACCATCCCCCTGCCCTTTTTTGTTTTTGGTTTGTATCAAAAAATTTTAGATCTCAAAAAAGTACACCAGACTGGTTTTTGAATGATGTAAGTATCTCTTGTGGTTTCCAAGTTATAAAGCTATAAAGTCTTCCCACACCTTGAAAAACAAGCAAAATAACCCACGGGGGCAGGAGGTCACTATTTTGGTTTTAGACTTTTTGAATGGTCCCTAATACAATAAGCAAGAGAAAGTCCAGCCATCAATTTTTTCCTGGCCAACCCCTTTTTTTTGTCTATTTTTACTGTACAAGCAGCTGTTAGTCCCTAAAATACATTGAAGTGCTGCCCGTTTTTACAAGAAAATATTCAAAAAACTTTTCCCAATACCTCAGGCATTTGAGTAGGGTATCTTTTATTCGATAATTCGATATGGGGGTACTCACTAACACTTTTTCTACTCTTATTCAAGAATTTGCAATTTTTTCGCATTTTAAGTGTTGGGCGTATCACACGTCTGAAAATAACGAAAATTTATTATGTTTCCATTTTACTTTGCATTTTCCAAGGTCGTGATTTTCATTTTGAGATTTTACTTTATACACTTAATGCTCTCAAGCATTTGAGACACTTTGTGTAACTTTGAATTGCCAGCTCATTAAATTAATTGATTATTAATAGTATTTCTCTAATTATTTTTTAATTACTAAAGAACTTTCTTAACTTTGTACATACCTTGCATGTTGTTTTTGTTGCATTGTCGTAATTTAAGCTTAATGACTTTATAACAAATTGGTCTTTTAAATGAATAAAATATATTGCTATGTATATTTACACACACACACAAAAACGCACAAAACAAATACAAACAAAGAGAGCGAGGACGGTTGATTATATATTTTCGGAAAAAAAATCTACTTTGTGAGAGGCTAAACAGAAAAAAAGTGCCACAAAAAAAAATCATTTATATATCGAATGATGTGAACTAAATGAGAAAATCTGCTTGATGAATATTCAAATGGTAGTTGACATTTTATTAAAATATGATATTTATAATTCAAACAATGTAGAAAAAAACGGTGTATATATATATATATATAAAAGCTATAAAATGGAAACTCATTGAACTTTGTGCTATATACGCAGTTATGTTCGAATAGTTGCATAGATTAAGCCATGATTGAATGCATGATTGAACGTGCTATTGACAGATGCGCTAAATGAAATATTGGTTGCAGACTAGTTGAAATTTTTTTGAATAATTGGCAAATGGGCAAAATAGAAATAATATAAAATATAAACTTTGTTGTATTAGCAAATATTTTTGATGAGGCAAATATAAAAATTGTTTTTTGTTTTTTTTGGTGGAAAAAATATTTATGTTTCAGGTGATATTTATGTATGATGATGATTGAATTGACAGAAAGTTGATTGAAAAATATGGATATTTATTTTACAAAACAACAATATTTCGATTTTAAAATTTCTATTCATAAAAAAGTTAATAAAAATAATGCTGTGTTGAAAATAGCTTAAATATTTATTTATAATAGTATTGATTCGTAAAAAATTTTCTTTGAAATACATTTAACAAGCTTTATAGCTTGGAAAAAAAAATTCAACAATTTCTAAGAATTTTATTTGAACTAAGCTTTTCATAATCTGAAAGTAAATAATATAAAAACACAGTAAAATTAAATTAATTAAAATTAAAAAACACTAGTATTCAAGTAAATTATATTTTAAATATTTTTAATATAATTTATTTGAAATTTTCACGAACTATGAAAAATCTTTATCAAGCAATAAAGGGTGCATATAAAAAAAAAAATTTTTTTTAGCTATTTTATAAAATGAAAAAAGTATTTTTTTATATTTAATTATCGAAGTTGAATACAACATTTTTGTTTTAATGGAAAAATCTCAAAAATGTAACTATTGTAACTTTCAAAATTTTTTTTAAATTTATTTACACTTGCAAGTTTACATACTTCCTACTTTAAAGATATAAAGAGTGTTTTTTTTAACAGCGTGCGGATTTCCGAAAGGGATATCTCTAAAACAAGTTGTTACTTTTGACAAATTTAAATTGCATTTTAATCAGTAAGGACTAACAATTCATCATGGTAAGACTTACACCGCAACACCGTCTTCAAATCTTCGAGATTTACAATCAAAATCGGTGTTCTGTTGTGAAAACTTATAGAGCTCTTCGTACAACTTATGGACCGAATAATCGTCCATAAGATCGTGCTATTCGTCGTGTTCTTGATCATGTTCGAACTCATTTGACATTCCACGATGTCTGACCAGCAATCAGAATGAGAACAGCACGATCCGAAGAAAATATGGCTCTTGCAGAGGCCAGTGTAGAGGAAAATCCAAATTTTTCGATTCGCAACGTGTTACCGTCAATGGTGATCGATGCAGAGCGATGATCAATGAATATTTGTTTCCAAATTTACGTGACATCGATGTCAAAGAGTGCTAGTTTCAACAGGCGACCGCAACCATTGATTTACTGAAAACTCAATTCGGTGAGAAAGTTGTTTCAAGAAATGCGCCCAGCAACTGGCCGCCGCGGTCGTGTGATTTAGATTATTTTCTTGAAGGATTCGTCAAGTCGTTGGCTTATGTAGACAAGCCAGCAACAATTGATGATTTGGGAACCAACATTAAATGTGTCATTACTGAAATACGGTTCCAAATGCTCGATAGTGTGGTCAAAAATTTGACCCACAGGATGCGCTGGTCGCATGCCAGAGATCTTTTTCAAATATTATATGATACGAAATTATCTAACTTATACATCATTACATTAATTTTTCTAAGTTTTATTTAAGTTTGAAATCCGGACGCGCTTAAAATAACACCCTTTATAAATAAATTATGTTTTAAAGTTATTTGAAAAAAAAAAAAATGTTCTTTAATATGAAAAATTATATTTATTTATTTAAAATTTATTTTCAAATCATTAAATGGAAATTTTTTTTTAAATAATTAAAATTTTTTGTTTTCATATTCATTTGAGAAATTAATGTTATAAAAATTTTATGTTTTTTTTTTCAAAATTAGAATGGTATAATGCCAAAGGCATGACTTTTTTTTTAATAAAATAATATTTAAAAATTTTTTTGTTTACTAAAAAATTCAAATTCTTGTGTTTTGTAAAATAATGAGACATATTTTTAAAAAATGCCATGAATGCGAATGAATGAATTTTCGAATGAGTTTTTGTGAGCAACTAGAGAGTAGAGAATTAAAAATAAAGGACAAACAAACACTCAAAGGACAAAAACGACACTAAAGGGTATATTATATGATATATGGTATATAAGAGTAGAACTAGGCAGGCGCTAAAGCATCTAATACTTGATATAGTTGATAACAGTTGTTGTAGCTGTTGTTGTTGCATATAGTTGAACTAAAGAGTTTTTTTTTTTTTTTTTGGTTATGCTCACTCAGTATGATCAGCAAACAAACTAAGATGGCTGCCAAGGCGCCCATGCTTAGTTTCAGGGTCTGACCCTCCTGCACCAGCTCACAATTCTCGCCCCAGAAACCATCGGGGCATATGCAACGATAACGTAAACGTGGTTCTAGATTGATGCATGTGGCACCATTCAGGCAGGGTAAATCGAGGCACTCATTGCGATCCATGCAGCCTTTGGCATCAGGCGACATGATGCGTCCTTCGCCGCAGCTGTTAATGGGTGGGGTGTATTTTTTTTTTGAGGGGTGTACATAGAATACATAGGTTTTTTTGGTATTTTTTGGGTTTTACAAATTATTTGTCGAATTGTGTGGAAAATGTGTGTGTTTTTTGAGGGGTAAGAGTTTGCAAAGAGTTGAGAAAGTTTACATTGATTAGTGATGTTTGATAAGCTAGAGAAATAATATTTATATGTATATGGTAAGTTATGAAATGGATCAATGTTTAAAAAAAGACTGATTTAAAGCACTGTGCATGTAGGTCCAAAGTAAGTCGGCAAATTTTTGGTATGATAAACAAAACAAACTGAACTGAAGTGATTTTGAGCGTGCTTAAGACCAGCTTTAGTACGGGTTCAACAGCTGCACTTGACGCTGAGCGGCAAATAATAAGCCAATTTGGTAAAGGCTTTAACTGCAAAGACGTAACAAATGTAAGGAATTTTGGTATGATGCATGAGTTTTTGTACAGTCGAGACCAAGGCCAAAAAGCGTGCTATGGTTTTTACGCTTTGCGTATACGTGTTGCGCTATACAGCCATCTTTTCTTTTTTTTTTTTTGTGTGTCTAAACAAAAGCGTGAATATGTACACGGCACCAGAAAAAAAGAGAGAAAAATTCAACCGAACGAAAAAATAAACGTGTAGGAAATGAAAGACCATTTGAAGTTTGACAACGCTCGTTTGGTCGAGCCTAAGCCTAAGCCGATTGATTTGTCACGCAACGTTTAATGTTAGGCGCTCCGTGCTCGTTTCTTGGCTTAAATAAGCTAACCATAGCGAACTACGTTCCGCTGACTAGCAGACTTTGCTGGACCCAGACCAGCTAAGCCGAGTTCGAGTACTAAGCACGACGTTTGAAGTGATGACTACGTTTGATGGACAGCAAGAGTCGACTTGCTCTTAGTCCAAGCACACACACACACAACAACAAACGTAAAACTCCATTTTGATTTCATAGTTTGCTACGCTTTTTGTGCCTGCCTTTAATTGATTAATCCTATCAAATGTTGGTTAGCTTTGTTTGTTGATTGTTGGTTTTACCATTTTTCGCGTTGTATGCCGATTTTCGTTTTGTTGATTTTCGCACTAGCATATATGGCGTATGCGCAATTTTGCCAAAACTTAAACTTATATAAACGTTGGGTTATTTCATGCCAAAGCATCAGTATATAATAATTTTTTTTTTTGCTACAAAATCAATTTTAAATACATAAAATATTTCTCCTTATTCCTAGTCAATTTGAAATGTAATAAACGCAATGCAAATTAGTTCAGTCCGAGCTGTCTGCAGTAATACTCTGTGTTTTTTTTTCGTAACTCTTTTTCTTGTGATGAAAAACGAAAAGCAATGCGTGAATGCTTAAGAATGTTGGGGATGTGGAAATAGATGATAATTGTAATAGGAAACAGAATACTTACGTGCACTCATATTCATTCCAAAGATCCACACATTCAAATGGATCGGGGCATATAACATTAGAGCAGGGCTTATTCGAGGGGCAATTCTTTTCCAAATTACGCGCCATTGTGGCCTGACCCCATTGTGTGCCATTCATGGCCGGTGGCAGTGGCAAATGTTTGCCCTCCAGTCTGTAAATAACAACTTTATATAAACAACTGCAGCACTTAAAAGTGCTCATTAAGCATACGCACCGTATGTCATCCAAGCAGCTCTTTTGATAGTCTGCATACACCTCAAAGGTGCGCACACCCGTGTACTCCGCCTTGCCACCTGCATAGACACCCTCCTGCTTGTCCACCAGCAGCCATTGATGACCCGAGAACTCAAAGGTTTCATTATACCGTCTACCCTCACCGCCATCTAGCTCCAAAGTGGCTGCCGAACCATAACGATTAATGCGCACCACATGCCACTGGCCATCATCTACAGCCACGGCATTTAGCCATAGATCCTTCTCTTCCGTGCGCAGTGAGTTAAGATTATAGCGGAAATGCAAGCGTGCATCCTTAATCTCCAAGATGCCATACTCGCGATTGTGCTGATCACTGACACGGAACAGCTCGCCATGTTGCTCACGAGTGCGGAATCTGAGCTGAACCTGCGTGCTGAAACGATCTGGTTCAAAGCTCAGCGCATACTTGACATAGCTCTGTGCCTTAAAGGTGGTGGGTATGGTTGGTATATTGCAAGCAGGTCCCGTCCAGCCAGGTCTGCAATGGCAGCGAGCCTCAGACAGAGAGCCCACACAGTTACCATGTTCCCAACAGCGTGCGGTAGCCTCAGCCTGTGCACAGACCTCCTCCGTTTGAGGACAGCCCGCAACACTATTACGTGACAGACCCGGATGCGCCAGATCGTACAGCTTAGAGTTGTGCACCAGATTGCGTATGCAGCCATCGAAACCCTTGGCTGTGGGCATATAATGCCAGAAGTACAGCGATTGTTCAAACTGTTCCCTATAAAGACCTCCAACTTGCAGCGGCGCATTTACATTCAAATACTCATTAAAGGCAGGAATCTGTCCGCGAGCCTGACAAGACATATCATCGAATTCAGGCGGCGTGCCATCCTCCATTTCGCTAATCTCGGCGGATTTGCAAAAGTCCACAACCATGCGCACATTTTCGGTATCCCAAAACAAATCAATGCGATGCCATTCGCCATCCTCCAAAGTTTTCTTGGTCTTGACGCGCAGCTCCAATGTGCCCGAGCCAAAATCGACAAGCAAACGAGGATAACCGCGTTCCAGCTCCAGGGCTATAAAATCAGATATAAGCATCTCATCACGCTCGGGAGGCACAATTGGTCCATTGTAAATAATTAAGCCATCTGGCTTACGCGTAATGAATTCCAAACTCAAATGTGATTCATCGCACATTTCCAGCGGTGGATACCAGGCCCAGCCATTGCCGCGGAAGCTGCGCGTGGTTTGCTGACATCTGGGACCAGTGTAACCCACAGGACAAGAGCAGTGTGGACCAAAGCGCGTATCCACGCAGCGTCCGCCATTGTGGCAGGGTGTGGTGCGACATGACTCGGGTTTGGAAAAGTTGCGTGCACCACAGGTGCAGTCGGCCAAAGTGTCCACACGCACACCCACCAAAGCCGTTTTATTAGCATTGACCATATAGGGTAGCGGACTAATCTCCAAAGCATTGGTGCAGCTGCCCTCACACATTTGATTCTCATAGAGACATTCATCAATGCCCACCATGGTAATGTTAATGCCCACATCCTTTTCAATCTCCTCGCGATGCATGAGCACAATGCCATTGAGTCTGACGGGTTTGTAGTAGGGTGAGCCATGTGCGGAGAAACGCACATCGGTTAGTGGAGGATGGCGACGTTTTAGCTGCACGCTAAAGATGTCCACATTTTCGCGTTCGGTATTAAGCAAGTCTGCTAGTTTGTCACGGAAACGATCCAGTTTGGAGCGGCTTAAGCTTTGAGTGCGATAGTTCCAGACGCGAATAAAGTCCTCATCAGAAATGCCCGAAAGACGCACTGAGCCTGAGTTAATGACAGCCTCGTGCGGAATCTCACGCACGGTGACAGTGATGTTAGCTGGCACATCGGTTTGGGTATGCTTGCGATCGTAGACCTTGAAGCGCAGATGATAGCGACCCTCACGTGTGCCTGCACGCATGGTAACCATGCCGGTGTCTTCGTCTAGCTTGAAGCGTGAATGCTCCTGTGCCTCCCAGTAGAACTTCTTGTCGGGCAAATCCCAGTCATCGAGATCATAAACATAAACACGACCAATTTGTGTGTCTGGCGATTGGCCTTGGTAGTTGTAAACAAATATATCCTTGGAACCAGGCTGCATTTTGTTATCATTCACATCGCCTATGATGACTGTCAGTGTGCTGGTGCCCGTCATGGCTGGCGAGCCATGATCCTTAATAACAATAGGTATCATATATTCCTTTTGTTGCTCACGATCAAAGGAACGTAACGAAGAGATGACAGCCATGCCATCGCCATTGGCGCCCTCTGTGGAGTGGAAGTAAAAAAGTGCGGGATTACAATTTGTCTGCGAGTTACAAGCGGTTCATGTAATGCTCAACTTTGCAGCAATTACAAAACCCAAAAACCCTCAAAACTCACATAACCAACTAGTGTGACTTTTTGAGCTTTTAAAAGCATTTGCTAGTTACCTAAAACTAAACTAAGCTCCTTTATTACTGACCATTTCCGGCTGATTGCAGTTGCAACTTTGTTGTAATTACGCCTTTGAGCCAACAAGTGTTAAATCTACACGAAAACTATGGCAGCTCCCTAATTCAGTCAACCCCGCCCTACGGAGCTCAGAAACTAACCAACTAACTGACAGGCAACGCTTGCATATTTCAAATGTATTTTTAAAGACACTCCATGGTGTGTTTTTAGGCAAATTGTATGCAAATACAAGCTGATATAAGCCCAGTAGTCAGAGTGAGAGCACTCTCTCTTTCTATATATAATCACATATATATACTATATATATATATATGGTATATGTGTATATGCAGATAAGTTTGGCTGTAGCTTTGTAGCCTTAAAGTCAAACCGCATGCAGACACTCCAATTTACATATAGCGCTTATAAAAAATTGGTTTGCCGCCCACCAAACTCTAACGATGAGAGAGCAGGAGCAGCATGTTGCTACCGAAAGCGCATAAGAAGTGCTCAGGATTGTTCTGGGATTTGTTTCGTAGGGTTTTTTTTTTTTCGTTTTGGTGCACAAAGACACAGCTCACAATATATATACGATATGCGATTCGTATATTGTATACGATGTATAGTATGATGGGTATGGCATGTATTAGTATATTTTTATATATGTAGAAACTTGCCAACTGACGAAAAATGTGCCATGGTTGGAATGGTCTTTGTGCCGTGTTTCATTGTTGTACTACAATTTTGTTGTAGTTTTCGTCCTGTGGGCAGCATCCTGACTTGTTGCCTTACTCTCTCTCACTCTTGCTTGCTCTCTCTAACTGGGTAATTTAATTGAAAACTTGTGCATTTGCCATTTTAGTTTTGCCTTGACTTGTCCCGTCTTACCTAGACATGCGGGGGTACATGTCAAACATATGTTTGTAAAGGGTGCTTTTTTGAGGGTATGTATGGCTTGTAGGCTATCAAAAATTTATAAACATTTAGATAAGCTCAATTTATCTAGGAGAATTAAGGTGTAAAGGCTGCTGCCAAGGCTCACAACGGAGCGCTGAGCCGTCTGCAAGGTCGCTCAATCACTCCCAGCTGGGTACTAGGTACTCTAACTTTCCGCTTAAGCGTGGGCACATAAATGCGCCACCGGCTTTTTTTGTGGGAAGGATATAAGAATACATCTTTAAGAAATCATATTTGAAATAACAAACATAGGGACACTGTATTTGGTTGGCGCAGCTTCCAAGCACTGTGGACATGCCAACTTCTGTACTTCCTCAAGTACAAGACCAGGATGTTGCTAATGGTTGTAACTGAGTACTGTACCGTAGCCATAATGGCCGAGAGAATGCATATTTTCCATCACGACTGCTGTCCTAACAGCCGAGATCAGAATGAGATTTTCTACCGCTTGCGTTTTTAATTCGTCTAAGGCTCCTAAAAATACACCCTATATATGCAGCATATAGGTGCCATAGCATATAGCTTTTGCCTTGCTTATTTTATTTAAATTTTCAAGGTGGTCATGTATCTATGTGAGTTTGGTTATGTGTGGGTGTATTGCGGTTTAGTGTTTCATTTTATGGCCTCAACTCGGTGCTATTCATTTCGGTTTTGGGGTAATTGCATTTTTATGCCTTTGTTGGCCTTTTCACATACTGACACCCACACACCCACATGTATCAAAATGTAGACAAAAGTCCCAGTTCCACTTTTATTTCTAGAAATTCACCAAAGTTCCATGTTTGCATATGTATATGTGTATATAGTTTTTAAGGAAATTTCAATAATAGTACAAACAACAATGCATCGAATAATGTTACTCTTGTGCATTGTCTAAACTTTGACCCAAATATTTGTCTAACTTTTGTATTACAGTGGCTAAAAATTAATTTTTTTTTTTCGTGCTTAAAATGGCTAAATGGCCAGCACTGGCACGTACATGTTCTGCAATTTGCAAATAATTGTTGTGTTTTGAAAAAATTTTAAATGGCTTTTAAATTTTTTATAGGTCTGGTGGGATGAAAGTCCACAAGAAATGCTTTGAAGCAAAGTGTTAGACCACAGAAATTCTTAAACGATTTGATTTTTGTTGTCAAGTTAAATTGAAAGCTATTTTCTTAATGCAATTCAAGCATTGAGAATACATTGTGCTGCAAAACTAGACTTGGCAACACTGTTATTGGTTGCTTGGCCGCACTTTATTTTAGTGTGGCCCAACAAGCGTGCTTAGGTCTTGCTACGAAATTAAAAATGGGACTGGAGCCCACAGTGAAATAAAGTGTGGCCAAGCAACCATGATGAGCTCTTGCTTAGAAATTAAAAACGATTCTGAAGCCATAAAGGTGCATGATTTTATTTATTTATTCTACGATTCAAAATTTTTAAGCAAATATATGAACTACTCCCCCAATAAAATACCTGAACTAACTGATCTCCAAAAACAACTACTGTGGAATTTTTACCTCTTATTTACTTTCCCCCCAATTTATAAAAAAATGTTTACTCACTTTGATCCTGTTCGACCTTGAAAGAAGCGCGTATAATATCATCGGCACTGGGGTCCAAGCGAAACTGGAATGGTGGTCCATTGCTCTTCGAGCGATCATCATCATCCGTAGCCAAAATTTCGACAACTTTACGTGGTGGCACATGCTCTGGCAGCACTGGACGATAGTCTTTCAAGAACTTGGGCGCATTATCATTAATATCCTGCACAATGACAGTAAGCGTAGCTGTTGCAGTCTTGGGTGGTGAACCATCATCAATGGCCAAGATCTTAACTTGATGTCTGGGCACAACCTCGCGATCTAGCGAACGTTGTATGGTTACCGAACCATTTTGATTAATGGCAAATTGACGCTGGCGATCGGAAGAGCGATCAATGGAGTAGGAAACCTTGCTCTTGCCACCCTGATCAGGATCGGTAGCCTTGAATTTCTCTAGCTCAGTGCCCACTTTGGTATCCTCGTACACAGACACCTCTACATTGGCGCGCTCAAAGTGCGGCTTATTGTCATTAATATCGCGCAGCTTAACTACCACCCAGGAATAGGCTACATGATATTTATCATTGTCGTTGTCCTCACCCTTGTCATTAACTTGAATGCGAAAACGGAAGCCATTGCTTTGCAGCTGATCTTCATAGTCCAAGGGCTGCACTATCTTAAGCGAGCCAGTGCCATCATTGTTGCGCACCATAGTAAACTTATCCGCACCATAGCCGCTGTTATCGATAACCTTGTACTGGAATTTATTGGTCTCATCCTCATCATGCACTGTCACGGTTAATATGGGCATTTCTGGCAAAGCGGTGCCATCCGTTTCATCTACCTCGGTAAACCACTCATCTTTGGTAAACTGCGGCGGCATATCATTAATATCCTTGACACGTATAGATGCCGTGCCCGTGCCCTTTAACCCCCCGCCATCCATGGCCACGACTTGTATAGAATAATCCGGTGTGCGCTCGCGATCCAAACAGCAGACGGCAGTCTTTATAACACCCGTATCTGGCTCAATTTCGAATATAGGTGAACCCGTTTCTTCTTCAATGACATTTTTCTCAATGGAATAGACCAGACGTGCATTGGAACCCTCATTGGGATCATCATAGTCCACAGCTGTCATAGTCATGACCACCATGCCAGCGGTGCCATTTTCGGTTACATTGCCAAAGTACACGCCTTGCGGAAAGATGGGCGCATTGTCGTTGATATCCTTTAGATTGACCTGCACATCGGCATAGCCTACAAGTCCTTCGCCGCCCTCATCCTGCGCAAACACGGTAAAACGCCATTGTGGTCGTCCATTGGGCTGATCACGATCCAGTGGCTGCAATCAGAGAGACAAAGTTTAAATTATGCATGTGACTAAAAGTGTTTCTGTTCTAGGGGGCGTGTGTATATTTGTGTGACTGCGAGTGTGTTTTGTGCAGCATGTTGTATAATTTTAGCTGTCATAACCGCAAAACCGATTAACATCAGTGAAAACATTGTTGTTGCAGTGTCATAAAAGGCACATGGGCGCATGTAAATCCCGGTTACTTGCCTTTAGCCAACAGATGGGTGTTTTTGGGTGGCTGCAATGTCCCCCGGCAACCACTGGAAAATTATCCAGTACATGGCACACATATACGCAAACACAATGGACACTTCTTGCCTTCTTCTCTGCCCAAAAACCTTTTGGCTCTCCTGTACAGAGTTGCCACCTCTGCGGTTGATGTTGATTTTGACTTTGATATGCATTCATACCGCACAACTTGAGTGATGGTCTTACCCTTTACGGCGCATACCCTACTTACGCCGTAAAAATGGGTGACGAGTGTAGGGTGGGGCAAAGAAGCACTCACATATGTACACTGAGAGAAAATTTGGGAACTTTGTTGTTTATTTTATTTCATTATGAAAAACTTATGGGTTGTCACTTGTAAATTTTTCAAAAACCCACAGCAAGTTAAATAAGATATTTCAACATCAAAAAAATACTAAAAAAATTTCGTGTTGGTATTCTTTTTGGTATTTTTTAGCTAAAAAATCTTACAGAAGTCATCATCTTTTATTTATATTATTTAAGATAAAAGAAACTCTAAACAACAAAAAATTTTAGCCAGCGCAATAGAGAATTTTAGGCTGGTCATCATCTTTTAAAAATGCAAATAAACGAAGCTTGAGAATATATTTTTTTTTTATTTAAATCGATATTTGTTTAATAGGGCATGTAAATGTTTTAAGCAATTTGCATTTATATATTTGCTGTAAAATCATCTTCATCTTTTAACAAAGCAAACAAGTAAAATATAGACAAAGATAAAAATATACATTTAATATGTGGCCCAAAGAAATAAACAAAGTTATCATCTCTTGAAATGGCAAAAAGATTATTTAGCATTTATGTGTGCGGTTTTGGAACTTTCAATACTTTGACCCATTTTAGCTTTAAATATTTGGTTTAAAAAAAAAGACAATGTTATCATCTCTTGCAATACAAATGAATTAAAAATGGCAAAGACGTGTTTTGGCTATTTTGTCTTAGTTTTGGTTTTAAGACCAAAAGATGATGTTAAAAATCTTAGTTTCATTTTCCAAATTTTTTTTTGTAGTTAGTAGACTTTAATAAGAATTTTGAACTTAAAAATATATAAAAAAAAAGTTATATTTTATTCACAGGTATTTATTTATATATTTGGAAGGCTGCATTTGACATTTAAGACTAAGAAAAATTTATAGCCTAAACAGCAGAATATTTTAGGCTGGTCATCATCTTTTGAAAATGCAAATAAACAAAATATGGGCAAATATGCAAATATTTATTTATTAAATGTAATATTTGCTTAATAGAGCATGTTAATGTTTTAAGCTTTTGGCATTAAATGTTGTTATAAAGTCATCATCTATTAAAGAAACAGCCGTACGAAATAAAGCTCAAGATGTAAATACAAAGTCTTTAAGTTAATGAGCTTAAAGATGTTAAAAACGGCTCTAAACATGGGAAATAAACTATATGAGTGCATATAACAAAATTTAATATGATGTTTGCTTAATTGGAATCTATTTTGGGATGAAATATTTAATTCAAAGGTAACAAAAACCACATAAATTCATCATCTCTAGTAATAAACAAACAAATAAACCACATAAAATATAGCTTTAGATAATTTTGACTTAAGTTTAATTTTAAATATGTTGAATCGACCCAAAGCCCTCAAAGATAAATTTTCTAAGGCTTTTGACAATATTAAAATGGAGTAAGAAAAATTTTGTTAAATAGTAGAATAGGGGGAGCTTTGCTCCGAATAAGATTACAACAGATTATTTTGTGTTTATTAAAATAATAATTTTAATGTCATTGAAGTAACTGTCAAGGAGCTAATAGCAAATAATAATAGAATTGAAGGCTTACTCTAAGAGCTTTTGAAGCAATGGAAATATTGTCTAGACCATTAAAAAACTACTATAAAAGCTTCTTACTTGAATTTAACGAATATTTTAAAACTAATCTAAAAAGTCTAAAACATCCAACATGTTTCTTCTAACTGTTTAAAATTTGTAAGAAAAAGACTTCTGGCATAATTTTGATACCAAAGATCTAAAGCCAAAATCTTCAAAGTATTGTGTTATACATTTTTTAAGTTTTTTTTTTTTTATAAATAATAATGATAATGCAAAATCAAAATTGGTAACGACTTCGGAGAGTTGCAATATGTTTTCATCCAATTTATTATTGTTCAGAAGTTTGCGGTAGGGTTATGTGAGGCCAATCCGAGCTAGTAATGGGTTTTGGCTATAAAATGCTTATTTGTTATCGTTCAATATACCAAATTAAAGCTAACGCATTGCCGTCAATTTTTAGAGCTACTATTTTCTTCTATGATATGAATATTTTTCAAAAAAGTCAATTTTTGTCATTTTCAAAAATGGTGGGGTAAACCCGACCGCCTATTTTTTGGCTGATTTAGCTAAGATATGACCTAAACTAAATGGTTTTTCGATTATAAATTAAAAGATCATGTTTTTACATAGCTAAATGTATTAATTTAAAAGAATCGTACTGCAATGAACATATAAATCGAAATTAAAGTTGAATGAATGTCAATTAAGGACGATTGCATTGAATAGCTAAGTAACTAGCAGAGTTATTTGATTTGCTATCCAAATAGCTTGCTGGCGTATTTTTGGTTCGAGCTGGACGTTTTCTTAGCCCCAACATTTTGAGGTCGGATTTGCGTAAACAAAAATTTACACCTCTCCAACCAATACTGTTCAAGAACTACATAAAATCGCAACGCCAAAGATGGCTTGGGCATGTCCTGTGAAAGAGCGATGATAGCGCGCAAAAATAATTTTAAAAGGTCGGTAATACGGACTCAGAGCGAGAGGTGACCCATAAAAGCCGCTGACTGGACGCAGTTAAGGGCGATCTCTACAAGATCAATGTCAAAAGCTATGAAGACAAAGCTCAGCATCGGGCGTTTTGGAGAGGTATTGTGATGGAAGCTTTGATCCACCAAGAGTTGTAATGCAAAATAGAGTGAGACTGTTCATGCACTATATAGGTCCTTGTTTATAGTATATAAGACTCTTACCGTTTTTTTCGATCACATTTAATCAACAAGAATAAATGAATAAACAAATATTCACTAGAATTAAATTGAAAATCGTAAAAATATGCTTCTTGACGTTTGAGCATCTAAGTGTGGATTGAAAGACAACGTTCATGTCGCCATTTTGGTTATTTTTAATGCTCTGCACGACAACACTAATATGAGCTCGATGGGTATTGCCGTTTTTGAGCAACGGTGGGAGGCCGGGTTTACTCACACTGTCGGGTTTGCCCCACCTTACGCTATGTTTTCTTTAGCTGGCTTTATAAATTGCAATAAGTGTTATAAGTTTTATGAAATCCATTGTTATTGGTAAACTGTGGACCAAAAGAGACTTTTAGAGCAGTATGAAGCTCTATTTTTGAAAATTGTTTATTGTTTAAACTATCATCTTTAAACAGGCGATCGCTTTGCCTATTTTCCTTACTCAGCAGACAAAAAAAAAGAAGAGGGTTCCTGTCTTGTAGATACCTTGCACTTTGCTTGCGGAGCAGAAAAAATGTCTTTGAAGAACCTTCCTTTAAGCCTTTTCTAAGATTTGTAAGCCTACTCCACTTGCTTTTCGAATGTTAAGCCAAAAGTTCTTCGAGTGTTTTTTTTTCTCTCAGTGTATAACACATGTGCATCAAACACAAAAAATAAGAACGTGCAAAAAATGTTTTAATCAGCACTTTGTATCTCTCTTGGCTCATGTCGTAACGCTTATGTATGTACCTACATATGTATATATGTATAAACCCCTTTTGGACCCACACATTACAACCACAACAACAACAATACATTAACACCCTACCCCAACCACTAACCCCTCTCTTTTGTTGTTATTATTGTTGTGTTTTGCATGGCGTTGACATTGGTTGGGTTTTGTTTGTATGTTATTATATACATATGTATGTACTATATATGTATATAAAAATCTTGCCACTCTTCTGCTTTTTTTTTTTTATTCAGCATAAAAAGTTTTGTATGTCGTCGCTTTAATTTGCATGACAAATTTTTCGTCATTGTTATGACATATTCAATTTAAGGGATTAGTTTAGCCGTCTGCGTCGTTAGGTTTCGTGGTAACTCTTTTTTTCCCTTTTTTTTTTTTTTTTTGGTATACGTACAACCCTACTCTTTGTGCATTAGATTTAATTTTTTGGTTATTTTTTTTTTTTTAAACATTGGTATTGTACAACATTATTATAGTATTTGGCCAGCACTTTGTCGCATATGTTGCTTTACATATGTATGTATATAAACATTTTTGTTACCTCTTAGTTGGTAAAATACATATTTTTGTTAATGGGCAGTCGCCATTGCTGCTGCACAATTGTGGCAAGCAAAATGGCCGCGTGTTCTTTTTCGACCAATTTTTACTGGGCAACTGGGAATTTTACAAAACAATATTTTTCGGGGTTTATATTTTTAAGCTTTGGGAATAGAATTTAATTTGCAGAGCTTTTTGTTATTGTAAAGTGAGTTTTTAGTAGTAGTTTGTTTTGTAATGTGAGTGCAGCTTATGGTTAGTAAATTTGGCATGCATTTGAATATATAAACAAATATGTATTGTTTGTTTAATCCTGGTTTTATTTTGTTCTAGCTATTCAGCTGCAAAATTGTTCGTTAATGAGCTAATTGAAATAGCTTTTATGGGTTTTGATTTTGCGCTGCGTTAAAGCTGTTTAATTGGATGGAAAAAATCAGACAGGGGCGGATTTAGAAATATATTTTTGGTTGCATGGGGTAGATGCAATGCTGATATTTAAAGTTATGACAGCTTTGGCTAGAGATGCAAAGTCTATGCTATGTGTAATAAGTGGAAACTTATGTATTTGTAAAAATTGAAAACTAATTTTTTTTGTTGATGTCTATGATGAAGAATCACTTCCAGTAACTCGCGACCAGGTTGACAGTTCTTCTCAACAGGTATAGTACAGTAAACGAAGGCTCAAAAAAGGCATTTATTGGAAAAAATTACTTAATTGATGAAAATTTCAAGTATCGTTGGGGACCTTGTTCTAAATCTCAAACCGAGTTTTCGTGATTGTGGGTATGGGGCGTAGCACTGTCCCCTGACACTACATATTATGAGTTTCATCCATTAAGTTTTTTTTTTCCAAATGAAACTCTAGATTTAATGTACTAGTACGCCATAAGAAGGCTTCAAAGTAATTATTTCATCATCTTATTTTCGAAAAAAAATATTCAAATTCAAATTTGCTTAAAATCCCAAATATACTAAACCCGAGTGCCCTCCATAAACTTGGGCTTAGCAGTTTTTCAGTTTGCTAGCTTTCAACAGACATGTCCAATATTCTACCCAGGACTGTTGGGAATTCATCTTAAATTCTTTATATTGACAACTTTAAAGTCATTCTTCAACCATTGCGTCTTTTTATGTTTTTCAACTTCAATATAAAAAATTTATACAAAAATATATCAACTTAAATGCAATTATTTTTTCGCAGAGTAAATGTATGTCAAGTGGCTGCTGACATGCGCAAATCAATACAACTATTAAAACATTTATAAAGAGTCCGCCAAAGTAACATCAGGAGCCCACTTCTCGTACCTTTTCAGGTCCCAGCTTGTTTCCGAGCAAACCTCAAAGCCAAACCAATTCCACTTAAATGTTAAATAATGAGCACATTGACAATTTCGCACGTTTGTTACGGTTTTAAGTGCATAATGATGGGCTTAATCAGTGTGTACATATAATTTTTATCTTGCAACAAGAAGAGCAACAGCAGCTGTGCAACAATCCAACTTGTGGCATTGATTGCAATTTTTATTTTTTTTTTATGTCTTTATGCGTTTTTTACGCCAAGTGGGAATTTTTCGTACAGCTGCTGCGGTTTGCAACAAGTTTGCAGTGTGGCCGTATTGTGTTTTTATTGGGAATGTGTCAGATTTAAGAAAATGTTTTTCAATTGGTTTTACACTCACCTTTAGCACGAATATTTCACCGGTTGTGCGATTTATATCGAATTTACTGTTGGCTGGATTATCGGGATCGATACCTTGACCAGTCAGAAAGTAGACTATGTTTTGTGGGCGATCCTTGTCGCCATCTGTGGCGGTAACCTGTGGTTCCAAAGCAGTGCAGTTGTTGTTGGAAGTTAAAGAGAATATTATAATATTAGTTGTGTTTTTTTTAATGAAGTATATAAATTTTATATGAAGTGAAATAATATACAAAAACTGAAGATTAGTAAGAAATAAAGCTGTGCTTACAAGCACTAAATGTTTTTTGAAATTTTGTTTAACTAAACATGGAAATTTAAAATGATGTATAAACACAGCTGAAAATATTATTTTTCAAATAAAATAAAGTAAAAGTAAAACATGCAATAAATGAGTTAAATATTAAATTTTGTAAGTAAAAGCATGCAAAAGTTTTGAACTACAATTTTTTGTTTTTCTTCTAGAAATACTTATTAATTTTCATAATAAAGAATGTATAAGTAAATAAAGAACAAGTATTCATAATTTAAGAATGCTATTATTCATGTTTCCATTTTCGATTTAATGCGGAGTGTGTGTACCGAAGCGTATACTGAATAGTAACAGTCGAAAACGGAACGGAATGGAATTGGAACAGCGTTGTTTTTATTTCTTTGACGTGGATGGATAAAATTAGCATATGGGTTGTGTTCACTTATAAATGAAAAGATTTACATTTTTTTTTTAACTCTGTACAGAAAATTAGCTAGAACTGTATCAGGTTTTTGATTGAAATAGGTTTGCCTCAGAGCAATGCTAACACAGGTCGACAAATACCGGGATCATGTTAGGGGTCATATCCGAATTAATTTGTTGCGTAAAATCCAAATCCGGTATCAGAATTAGCCCATCACGTCAGGATTTTGAGATATTTGAAAATATGTACACGAAAAACTGCGTTTTTTCCTACTTTTGAGGTTATGTACTGGGTGCAAAAATTTTTTCTTCTTGAATTCTTAAAAATTTTCACTTGTGGGTTTATTTGTCAGACTTCATATTCGTTATAATTTTCAAGAGAAATTACACTGTAAAAAATTAGTGTCTCAAAGGCTTAATGCAAATACTAATGACGTCGAAGGGACATACTTCGTAACTTCGAATAACTTAGCTAAAAAAATTCGTTATTATTTTCGTGAACTCCTAAATTAAAGGCTAAAAGTGTAAATGATGTAATTGGAGAGACAGACCACAAAAATTTTTTGCAACCTGCACATAACCTCAAAATAGGAAAAAACTCAGTTTTCTGGTACATAACCTTAAATTTCTCAAAGTCCTGACGAGATGGGCCAATTCTGACCCCGGATTCGAATGCTATGCAGCAAATAACTTCAGAAATGACCCTTAGCTTTCCCACAACTAAACCATGCTGACCTGTGTAATTCTTAATATTTTAAAAATACTAAAATATATAATAATATATTGGGTCGTTCACTAAGTAATTTCGTTTGATGACAACAGCTGATCTTATTGAATTTTTCGCAGCCAACTTCACACTTAACCGCTTTACCGTTATATATTTGAACAGCTGATATAGTAAGGCTTTTTTGTAAAAAATTTTGTTACATTTTTTGGAATAGTTTTTGTTTGGTGCCCTATCGAAGATAGAAGATCGGAAACAGCATTTTCGGCATATTTTACTGTTTTACTATCAAAATGTAAAAATGCAGTTCATGCAAGGCGAAAATTATGTGATGTGTACGGAGAAGATGTGTTGACCGAACGCCAATGCCAAAATTGGTTTGCAAAATTTCGTTCCGGCAATCTCAATCTTGAGGATGCACAACATCCTGGAAGGCCTCTTGAAGCCGATGTCGATAAAATAAAGTCGTTGGTCGATGCAAATCGTCGAATAACAACTCAAGAGATTGCTGAAAGATTAAATTTGTCTAACGCAACCGTTCACAAGCACATGAAACGTCTAGGATTAATTTCTAAGCTTGACATATGGGTTCCTCATGTTCTTACAGAACAAAATTTGCTTCGTCGCATTAACGACTGTGATTTGCTTATCAAACGTCAAAGAAGTGATCCATTTTTGAAGCGCATTGTTACAGGCGACGAAAAGTGGGTTGTTTACAAGAATGTAAAGCGCAAGAGATCATGGTCTAAAATGGATGAACCAGCTCAAACCACTTAGAAGACTGATAGTCATCAAAAAAAGGTTATGTTGTCTGTTTGGTGAGATTTCAAAGGGATCGTTTATTTTGAGCTTTTGCCCGACAATACCACGATTAATTCTGAAGTGTATTGCGATCAGCTGGACAAATTGAGTGATGCACTCAAACAGAAGAGGCCAGAATTGATCAATAGAAAAGATGTAGTGTTCCACCAGGATAATGCGATTTTGCGGTCTCTGCAAAACTCTTTGGATAGGCGAACCTTCACCTCAAATCAGGACGTCAAAAACCACTTAGACCAGTTTTATGCCTGCAAGGATCAAAAATTGTATGAGCGTGGAATCAATCTCTTGCCCGAAAGATGGCAAAAGGTATTGGATCAAAATGGAGAACATATAATTTCATAAAATGTACTTAGTACTTAGTGAACGACCCAATAAATACTAAAATTTTTTGTATTGAGACATTATTACTACACGTTTTTGGGGGAAAATTCGCGTCCAAGGTCCTAAAAATTTCACCTCTTCAGGCTGCTGCCATAATCTCAAAAATTCCATAAAACGAGGTAGTTTGAAGGTTATGTCAGAACAATAATATTCTTAGATTACAGAATCCTAATCCAAGGTCCCAAAAAATATCCTCAATCCACATAAAACGAGGTGTTTTGAAGGTTACCTCAGAACTCTAACTTATTTGGGATCACAGAATCCGAATCCAAGGTTCGAAAAATTCCATCATGTCATGGTGCGAATATAATCTCAAATCACATAAAACGAGGTATTTTGAAGGTTATGTCAGAACTTTTTTTTCAGCGATTCCAAAAACATGTAGTTACCAATATCTGATCTCGGAACTCAAAAATGGAATTTTACTGATCAGCTGTCAGCTTGCTCTGCTTTACAATGATTTCGGACAGTGTGGCCAGCTCATCGTTCCACTGGCAGTATGGCCATGGGATATCTTATTTGGGATTTTTTTTTATAAAAAGTTTTGTCACTCCGTGCAAAATTTTTCATTCTTCGTATAGGCCTGAATAAAGATATATTTCTATCAAAAATATCGATGTACATATTCACTAATTGTCATATGGAAACTCTCATTATTAAGCCCGAAATTCTTAATTTGTTTCTCAGTGTAAATATTTGGCTCTAAAACTATCAAAAACTATCCATATGCATCTTAGTTTGTAATTCAATTTTTATTGTTATTTTTTTTTTTTTTTTAAATATTTGATAGACAACAATTTTGATTGCCAAAATGTTTTAACAATAAAAGTTTTTTCCGTATTTATTTTTTTTAATAGAATAGAAAAATTTCTACTGCATCAAATACTGAAATTTTTTTCTAGCTCATGCACATAGCAGTGAGTACAAAAATATTGTAGTTCCTTATATTATTTATGTTTTAATTAAATTGTTTAACTAAATGGTTGCCCAAAAGCAAATAAACCACAAACAAAATACAAAATGGCGCTTAACACTACAAACAATAAAAACCACATAACAAATCATTACAAACAAATAAATATATAGAAAAAATAAAAATTTAAAAATTAACATAAACATGCTGTGACTTAAAACGCACAAAATATGTTTCATAAATAATTAAAGAGCAAATTATATTTAATTGGGAGTGCTTATAATTAAAAAGTAGCAAAAATTGTATATACAATTACATTTATGTATCGAGCTAACAAATAATAATAAATACCAAAAAGAGATCAGAGTAAAGACCAAAGGTAATTGAAAATTAAATTAAATTTGACCTCAGCAGCTAATTATGTAGTGTAGTTATACTCTATATACCATATACCAATATGTACATATGTTTGTTGTGACGCACAAACGGTTCAACTGGGATTTCTTGTAAATATTAATTCATTTGTTTTGTAAAATTGCATTGTATTAATTTGAATTGCTTTACAACTTTACAGCACTGTGTGTGATGTTATTATTATTATTGTAATTATTATTCTTATTTTGATTAAATTACTATTTACACAATTTTACACCAAAGCGTAGTAGAGCGACAGAGCGCGCATATTATGTACTATATGAGTAGTGAGAAGTGAGCTGTGTTAAATTAAATACAATACGAGATGAATGTTTGTATGTACATAAATATGTGTTATATAACGTATGTACGAGTGTACAAGTACGAGTATTTGAATGGTATTGCATAACGACCTGCATAATGGTAAAAGGCGTGGCCATTTCCTCGTTCAAGGTACGCTCATATAAGGTTTGTGGAAAAACTGGCGGCAAATCGTTAACATCTCTCACATTTATGACGATGGTTGTTTGATTTTCATTTAAACTATCCGAAGCAACCAATTTCAGTTCGTACTAAAGTTCCATAAATATTATACGAACGTACAAATACAACCAAATGCACACATATAGTACAGAGGTGGGCGAATTGTAGCAGGGCGTGGCATATACGCGTTGTGTTAACAATAAATAAAGCATATTGACATAAATAAAAGAAATGTGAAAAAAAAACAAAAGAGAAAAAAAATAATGATAAAAAATAAATCAACAATAAATTTTAAATACGCATAAATTACATAAATATAATATATATGTACTTATACTATATATGGGGAAAAAAAAAACCATTGCAGCAATTTAAAAATTAATATTAAATTTTAAATTAAATACATACAATGTGTGATTTACAATACGATATAAACTTAATACATCACTGCAAATGAGATTTAAGAACTTAAAATTACTCGATTACTATTTTATTTTTAATTTTAATGTAGGCTGTATGAGATACCTGATATTTTGAAAGCGTTCAAATGGGGCCATAGTTCGATTTAAAATGTGGGACATTGCTGCTGTTTAAAGGGTCCCACAAAATCGTTTATACCAGCAAGTTTGCTTTTACATATTTATCGATATATTTTACTATTTTATTTAAATTTTACTGTAGGCTTTTAAATGGAATTTGCTCTAAAACGTTATCGAATATTTCGAAAACGTCAAAATGAATAATATGCGCTTTTTTAATACAACAAGAAGTACAAGGGAGCCACGAAAATGTTATCGATAATTTTTCATTGCTTTTCACTTGAGGCTTTTGAAATGGGTTTGCTATTAAATATATCTCGATTAGTGAGTCTCTTTGATTTTAATTATTGTCAGGACTTCGCAGAAATGTTCTTCACAAGCAAGTTTGTTTACTAAGTAGTTATCGATATATCTTCTCATATTTGGTTAAATTAAATTTGCGTGTTATCTGAAATTCCGATAAGTTTTAAAATATCACAAATGACTCCCAGTTTAGTTGAATATTTGCATTTTCCTCATAAACTAAAAATTTCCTTAGAAAATGTTTCATATCTGTTTGTAACTGCATATTTATCGATATTTTTATATTTCAGCTCTATATTAAGAAAGACTAAAAATAACCATAAATGAATATTAAGTGAAATGTGGCAATATTTGTTTGAATCTTTCAAGCCGAATGATATCAAGAGTTCCTTAAAAATATTCACCACACTATGTTTGATTAACGTGCAGCTATCGATAATTCTCTATTCCATTTTAATGTTTCTTTTAATGGATGCTTTGATATTAGATTTGCTTTACAGCGATACCTGACGGTGCAAAAGTGAAATGGCTCACTTTCCGATTGAATTTTGCATTCATATATTTATTATCAAAAGCTCACCATACCATGTTTATTTGCCGTGGCGTTATCGGTATTTCAGTATATCGTCTTAATATTAATTTAAAATGCACTTGCATTACATTGCTATTTGCTATTTTAAAGGGAATGGGCCACTTTGCCTGAATCTCCGTACTTTTTAACATTATCAGGAAAACTCCAAAAATTTTCACTACAGCTTGTTATCGATTTTTGCTTTTAAACGATGTATGTATGTATGATGTGCTAAAATGATGAAAACAGTTGAAATGGGCCACTTTTCTTTGGATATTTTCGAGAGTCTCCCAAAAATGAATACTAAAGCAGTCCTGCAATATTCTACTATTTGGTTTAAAATTAATTTATGAAGAATTTTAAAATGGATTTGCATTAAAACGATTACTGACTGTTGTGTGGTGTCTCGCCCACGGTGCCAATGCGGTCCACTTATGACAATCCCCTCGTACTACCAAAAGCAAATGCTGGATTTTCAGTTCAACAGTCGCACTCGGAAGGAAGTGTGGCTGAATTCTTTATTATTTCATTAATTATTTACTTCAATACTCAACAATTTTCCATACTCACATCTGTGGTTTGCCTGCGCCTCAATGCGGTCTTGACTGTACTCAATCAAGTTCTCTCACTAACTGATTTGAGCCGGTCACATGCTTGACTGCAGAAGCTATTGCAGTAGCTGCTACAGTCCAGCATGCGTCTGGCTCAAGCCGCATTTCGTGCAGGTGCGAGCGAGACAAACACACAGTGTATAAGATCCGTTACTCGAACTGCTACTGACAAGCACCCCAGTAGGAATTGTTGGAACAGTCGACGCGTTGCGGAATACTGCATTTTTGCGACGCAACTCTGACACTTTAAACGAATAAAAAGTAGAGGATACGGGCCGAAAAGACTCCAAATGGTGCCATGGCATGGAATTCTCTCTTTAAGTAAAGCCAGATTTATAGGAATTTAACAAAACTGCAAAGATGATGCCACTTTTAAAAATGCATTCAGAAGTTCCATCTAGAAATATCTAGACGCATTTTCTTAAAATTTAATTTAAAATGTTTTCAAAAATTGTTCCATTTCATACCAGCTAGAAATAAAGAATTATTTTTTTGAGGTGCTCTCTGTTTAAGTCACCAGATCTCCGAAAATGTATCCTCGTATTAAAAAGAATTTAAAAATTAATGGAAAATGGATTGATTCCATCTTTAAAATTAATTTCAAGTTAAGGCCAATACGTAGCTATAAAAATTTTGCACGGAATGACAAAACTTCATATAAACAAAGAAATCCCAATTAGTGGAACTTTTGTCAATCCAAGCGAAATTTTTGCATGCTGCGTATTGACCTTTAGGATAAAATTTTTTGAGGTGCCCTTAATTAAATCAAAGCAAAAATTTCCGCTCAAGAATATGCCAGAAATCCTGAGTGGGTTTCGCAATAAATTTTATTAATGATATTTGGTTAAAAAAAATCTCATAATAAATAGTTTGAAATTATATTGAAACTAAAGTGGCTTTTTCGTTTAAAATAAGCAAAATTTGAAAATTCGTTTATCTATAAAGCTTTCCTCATAAAAGAGAGCAACTACTCTCTGATTTTATGAAACATTGAAACTATTTGACACTTTAATTATTTAAAATATTTATACGCCAGCTGAAGATAATGAATTTTCTATTAAAAAAATCATTTTATTAAAAATGTATAATAATATTAATGATACTATCATTAAGTGACTATAATCAACTTATTTGATTGAGATAATATAATTATTTAATCAACTGCAGGAGAGTATAAGCAATATTTTGATATTAACTCATTTTCTGTGACAAGTCAAATATTATTAATTTTTTTGCGTCATTTTTAAATTTATTAATTTATTTTTGACATTTCGACAAATTCACAGCTTAATTGAAAAAACGTGATTAATGGAATGTATTATTATTACCACAAAAAAATAAATAAAACATAAAGCTGAGAGCAAATCCTATTTTTGAGTGAACCCAACTATGCTCAAAAGGTCAAAGTGCTTTGGGTTCAGCCCTGTAATTCCCCCAAATATATATAATGGTTTTTTTTTTTTAAATTTATTTTGTTTATGCACAATTGAGTAAAACTGTCCCTAATAGAATTAAAATTTTTAAAAAAATTTCATTATACAAATGGCTGTAAAAAAACGTTGTAGATTTTATTTTTTGCTCTAACTTTTTATGTAAATGCTTGGAAAATTTATTTATTTACTAGACTTAATCGGATTAAAGCCTTTAAAATTGCCAAAAAAGTGTATGGCAGTGTTGGAATATGTGGAAAAAAGTGTAATTAAAAAGATGGCGTACGTTAAAGTCGGGCGCAGACGACTTTGGGATACCCTGTACCAACACATTGCAATTAATTCCGACACATTGCTTAAAACCTCCAAAAGATATTTAATTCGGAAAATTTGGTTACGATATCAAAAAAATAAAATAAACTTGTCTCCTATGGATTAATAAGGGATCTTATATGAAAGTTTGGTTGCTCTAGCTCTTACCATCTCTGAGATGTAGGCGTTCATACGGACAGACGGACATCGGTATATCGACTTCTCGAGTCACACTGATCATACTTTCGGTAACTTTGGGGGGTCTCCGACGTCTCCTTCGGTACGCTACATACATTTTCGGCTTGCACAAACACAATATACCCTTTGTACCATACGGTACAGGGTATAAAAATGTCATGACTTTAAAGGGTGAGATTTTTTTAGCAATGGAACTATTTTTAATAAGTACTTTTGAAAGCGAAAAGCTTAAAACTATGTTTACTGAAAGCTTTTAATGGGTTTTGAACATTTGAACTTTCAAATAAATATAGAATTAATGCCGAAAAAATAAATGGTTTTGTTTGGGAGTCAATTTTAGGCATTTGTCAATTGTTTGAGTCAAATTTTTTTGAAAACCCATTTGTTGGTCTCTATGAACGCATTTATCTTATAAAGTATGCAAGCCAGAGCTCTCAAGCTTGGTATTCAATTAACTATGTGACACTCCAGGGGGTGAGGGGGGCCTGGCGAAGCGTCACGATCATATGGAAAATCGTCAGAAATATTGCGTCACTGTGTCAGAACACATCCATTTATAGATGATCCCTTTTTTGAAAAGTCCAGAATATTTATCTTCAAGCTTCACGTCTCATGCAACTTTGAGACTTTTTGAGTATTGGAAATATTTAACAACAATGGGAGATTATTTGTTCACATTGAGACAAGCTAAAACACGGCAACGCACAATAGCTGTCAAAAACTGACTGAACATTCAAAATGGCTGTGATTGTCAACATAAGTGAGAGTCATGAGTAACAACATAACGCCACAAAAAGATCGAATTTCGAACTTCCGTAGCACACGAAAATTCAAAATTCGCGATACTTTTTGAACAAACCTCGTATATGGCGCAGCCCCTAGTCTGTCTTATGAAGCTGTACTAAGAGTTAAATACGTCGATAAAAAATCTGCTTAAAAAATTGGTTAACTAAAAGTTCTTAATATTTAAAATGATTATAGACTGTATTAAAGTCATTAAAATGTAAACATAAAAATATTATATTTTTATGACAAATTACTTTCAATAATTCCTTAATAGTTACAATAAATCTTAATAGCTACTTAAAATAAAATATTAAAAATATTTGTGCACGTGAAATTTCAAGCAAAATTTCAACAATAAAAACTCAAAACTCAATTCATGCAGTAAAATCTATTAAAACTGAGATGTGGGTACAAAAAAAAAACTGTTGGCAACGTGGCGTATGTTTGATATGCAAATGCTAATGCAATAAAAATGTCTAAAACTCAAAAAGGAAACAAACTATAAAATTCATTCAAAGAACTTTTTTTTTTGATTTTAACTATTGAACTAGTTCAACTAATTTTAATGACCTGTAAAACACGCTTGGGCAAATTTCGATCATCTTCTTCGGTAATTTGCGTACGATATGTGGGACGTTCGAACACGGGAGGATTGTCGTTGACATCCTTGACATGTATTATAACTGTGGTGTAGTTTTCCTTGAGATTATCGGAGGCAGCCAAACGCAGCTCATACTAAGGCAGCATTTTGTTAAAATTTTAAGATTTATGTGATTAACATTTACAAAGCATATAATAAATATTTCATATAACTACAATTGCAGTGCATAATTAATTTTCTAATTTGATTGTTGGCTAACTAACAAATATTTGCATATGTCAGGGACAAGTTTTCAGTAGAATTGTTGGCCAAGTCAATTCAATTAAATTCTTACAAATTGCATTGCTAACTCAACTTTTGCGCAAACATTTTGTGGCAATAAAAGATATATGTATGTATATCAGTGGCGTTAGTAAGAGGGGTCTTAAGAGGTCCATAGCCTGCATGCACCCTATAAGTCAACGAATGCTAAGATACATTAAAAAATACTCTGGCGTACAAAAGTTGACCAAATGATAAACTTTAAAGCAGTTTACTTTTCTATTCCAACTTTTTAAAATTTGGATTTTAAAAACAAAGAAAGCTACGATTGAAGCCGGAAATCGATGGAAAAAGTAGTGAAATTAACTTTGTGTAAATATTATATAGGGTGTTTTTTTGTTAGAAATTTTTTTTTTTCGTGATTTATAACAAATGGTTTGTAAAAAATGTTAAAATAAATTTTTAATCGAAAGCTGAATGAAAGAAACTCGTTGAATTTCTCCTAGGGGCCATAGAACGTCTGAAATTTTTAAGAGACCCAAGTCAATTTATACGTTGATTAACGTAGCTTCAAAACTGAAAGTATTTCCAATTTTTTATATTGTAAGACTTGCTTCGGTTGTGCCGGAAATCGTTATTGCATAACCTAATACTTAACAGACTTTTGTTGAGCACTGTATAGGGTGACATTTTAAGAAGTTTAAGAAGTTTAAGGCTCATTACCGTAAGAACTGTAAAATATGCGTTTATTCGAAAGAGAAATGTTTACTGTGAATGATGGAAAATTGTTTATTCCCAATAGGTTGAGAACCATAGATCAGTAGAGGTATTGGATAGACCCGAATCTTAGTTTAGTTTTAAAGTTTTAAGCTTTAAAACGATTTAAATTCGTAATACTTATTTCGATTATAATTGGAAATTATGTATTAAAAATAAAGTTGAAAAACCTAATTCCGGCAGTGTTTTGTATACACAGAATATAGGGTGTTTTTTAAGTTGCAGCTTTAAGTGAATTAAAAACACAAGTTTTAAGCAAAAGTACAAAGTTTTTTAATTTGTTAGATTAAGGTTTAATATGAATGATGTAAAACAATTCAGGTCCTCTCAGGGACCAAGAGACGTGGACGGACATAGATCTTAGATACAGCCAAATCCAAAGCTAGACTTTACAATTTTGGCCAATTTTCAATGAGTAATATTTATTTCGTTTACAACTGGAAATTGGTAAAAACAAGATTTTATAATCTATGCCTTAAAGTTGGTTTCAGTAAAATATAGGGTGTCTTTTTTAATTTAATTTTTATTTAAATCAAAAGACAAGGCATAAGCAAAAGCGTAAATTTTCTTAATTTCGTAAAAGCTTAACTTTAATGAAAAATAACTTCTACTAATGTGCCTCAAACCGTAAGAGGTTTAGGGTGGACCAGAATTTAAATCTGCTGATTGAATTTCATCAATGCGTATGCTTCTGGACAGTAGTACAGCCAATTGATTGATGATTTGTTGAATAAGTTGTTGACAAGGTCTGCTGTCAACTGTCGGAAGAGCCTTTCTAAGTTGCGGCATTCTGCTCTAGTTTAAGACAAATTTATGGAAACGTAAGCAATTCTTCTACTTTGCACAAAATAAATATCCAAGTTGCATAAAGCAGAACTTCTGAAGAAAAATGTCTTCCAAAATATGCCATCTTTACCCCTTGGTACAGGGGTACATCTACGCCACTGATATATATACATATGTATATACGCTGCACTTTGTTCAATTGTTCAAATTGAAATTCAATTAATGTTGCCAGCGCACTTTTACCTAGCATTCCTCTCTTTTACACACTATTTCTATCCCACTTCCTCTTGACTAAAAGTCATTCATTTGTGCGCTCATTCCAGTGTGGCCAATGGCTTTTGTGTCCATGCATTTTGTATTTGAGTTTTACGTATACTTTTTTTTTTTTGTCCGGGTTTTTCCTTTATAGCAGCAACCTCAACGTGTAACAAAACTTGTTGAGCTATTAAATATTTAACAAGCCTCGCGGTGTCCTGGCCAAAGGAAGCGTTATTTAAATTCAAAGAACGTCGCAGCAGCTCTTTGAGCAGTTTCTTAATGAATTTTATAGTGTCAGTGCAAAAGTCGCATAAACTTTTATATCGTATGGATACACCAGTTGTAATCATATTAAATTTAACTTAAAGACTGCTTCAAGCAGTGCTACCTTTTTCTCATTTTGCTTTCTAAACAAATCTCACACTTGGTTGATTCTAAAAAGATCTTATGTCATAAATATAACGCCCAAGTTGAGGGATTTGGCAAGTATTGTCGCCGTCTGATTATAAATAACAGCAAGCAACAAGATTGCCAGCAAAAAAAAAAAAAAAAAAATCAACTTACCCTGCGTCTCGTCTCGTAATCCAAGGCTCCGGCGACATAAATGGCACCCGTCATATTTTTAACCGCAAAAGCGCCTCCAATGTTGCCGCTGGTAATTTCATATCGTATGCGTGAGGCTGTTTATATACATATATATGTATGTGTGTGTGCGTGTATATGTGTTGGAAAAATAATTGAAGACATTTTTTTCGTTAGACCCACAAATTTTTTATATAGACACGAGCTGAGGCATGCAAATATGTAGTAGTACTTAATATATGTATGTATTATATATAGCTGAGAGTTGGTTTATGCGAGTCGGTTTATGTGGGTTTGATTAATCATGTATTCAACTGCGTTATACGGGCACACTATTTATAGAAAACAATAGAAAGGACTGCTTGACGTGGAACAAGTTGGGATTGCCAAATGACTGGACGTTAGAAAATAGTATAAGAACTACTTATTATAGTGTCGGGACAGCAGAATTTGCTTTTTTAATTCTTAAAAGTGAAATCCCAAAGGGAATATTTTTATAAAAGAGACAGCTCCAAACGCACAAATGAAAAAAATGATGAAAACTTTTGTAAAATGAGTATATACATACTAAGCTTGGAACAAAATTGGTCTAATTTTTTGTTATATAATATATTTCACAAGCTCAAAGGTTAGGTTAGGTTAGGTTAGGTTAGGGCGGCAGCACATAATCCAGAATAGGCCCGTTGTGATACCGCTACGGTGGACAATTCACCGCTCTTCCCCACTCAAGAGGTCCCCTATGCGAGATGGGTCCGCCATCCGGCGGCCTGGATGAACCTTAAAAGGCATTTTGGACTCTGTTCGGAGAGCTGAGACAAATCATCAAGAAAGTATGACTTTAGAAAACGGAATTTTGTCCTAAAAAGACCAGGGCAGTGGCAGAAAAGGTGTTCAACTGTTTCCAGCTCTTCCTCATTACCAAAACTTCTACAGAAATCATGGTGGGAAGCATTTAGCCTTGATGCATGTATCCTGACCAGCCAATGTCCCGTGATAGCACGAATGACAGTCGAGCACTGGGCTCGGTTCAGACAGCAAAGTTCCTTCGTTCTTTTGCTGCTGTATACCGGCCAGGTTTGCCGTGAGATTGTGCACGTGTTCGATGCCCGATTCCACGCTTGGTTTGCAAAGAGAGCGAAGTAATTTCGAATTCTCAGTTTGCAGCTGGCCATGGGTATACCCAGGCCCTCCTTGTCCTGAAGGAGGATGCTGGTAGTTCCTTGTCTAGCTAGTTCATCTGCAATACAGTTACCCTCGATATCCCTATGTCCTGGGACTCATATGAGGTGGATTGAAAACTGCTCAGCCATCTCCTCAAGAGACAAGCGGCAGTTATTCACTGACTTCATGCTCGATGTCACAAACTCAAAAGTATGTATGTTTTTTAAATTCCGATAATTTATCGAGCTATCAATAACTGACTATTTAGTTAGACTTTTCTTATTTTCTTTGCAAAACATGCCTATTAAATAAAAATACTTGAGTACTTCTTATCTTCAATGAAAAATATATTTTTTTGTAGTGGTGTAGTATACCGAAAATATTGTTCTGTATATATAGCGCTCAGATCAAGTTTAGCCCACAGCTCTTAAGTGATCAGTTACACAAAATTAATGTCTGACATTTTAATTTTAGTTTCCGTTTTTGACGGTTCTCGCATAAACGTAGTACATGGCATACATAAGTACTTTCTACAAGTAGTACTGCCTCTGTCTATATATTTATCAAATGTACTTACACTCATCATGATCCTTGGCGGTGACAGTCAACACTGTATGCTGAATATCCTCATTCTCATCGACTTCGGCCTCATAAAGCGATTTGTCGAAATAGGGCGGATTATCGTTTTTATCGGCAATACCAATGCGTATGAATTTTGTCACTGTGTAGGAAGAGAGAGATAGAATGTTACAAAGAGTTAGTATTCGAGCGAGTTAAGAGCTAAGGAGATTTGAGTTAAATTGCGTTTGGCATTAACTTGGCACTAAACAAAAGTTTTTCCGTGTAACGCGTGCGCTCAAAAGTATGCAATTATCACGTACTAGACACATGAATGAAATTTTCTACTGTCATGAAAACTTGTCTAAGCAGTCGTCACATTAACTGAGCAACAATTTGATGCCGCCATTTTGGGTTATGTATGTGTATGTGTGTGTATCTGTATGTTGACGGCGCGTTTTGCATATAAAATACTTAGTTGAACTTAAGTTAAATTCTTTTAGCTGAAGATGATGTAATTCATGAGCGTTTTTATGGTTTTTCAATGACAGTCTCTCAAGTAACTTGGGCTCAGCTGTGCTTAAATTTTAAATTTAATATCAGTTTTAGTAAGTATATAATATATAGACTCGGCTTGCTTTGCTATCAAGTCCCAGTGGCAGCTGGGCAAGCCAAGTTGTTGCAAAACAAAGTCCAGACAGAAATTGCAACTTGTCAGTATACTTATGACTATCAGTTAACAAGTAAACTACATAAATCATATATATAATTGTAGCAATACAAAACTTGACTAAAACAAGTCAAAAACCATGTTCTCTTTAATTAAACACACTCACATGCAAACACATATAAACCACAACTGATATATGCGTGTTTTCCAACACTTGCAAATATGTGGAGAAAACTTATCTAGGCACAAAATTTCTAGACAAAGTGCCTCAAATGTGTAGAGCAAAACTTTGGCTGTTAACTGCAAGCTGTTAAACATGGCCTATATACATGTACAACTACACTGAGAGAAATAGTCTATAGTCAGTAAGTGAAATTTCATATACTCAAAAATTGAACAAAGTTTTTTGTAACTTGCAATTTCGTCGCAGTGCAATTTTTTTTAAATAACTAAGATTTTGATTTTTTAGTTTAAATTATTTATAAATATTATTTCATTCGATTGTTGCAGAAAGAAAAGAGCAATAAAGTTGACTTCTTTACTTTGTTTATGAAATTGCATCAATTTTTTTCTAGTTTCTCTAATCATGGTCTGTATTATGGTTCCACATCCTCCTCTCTTCATTCACAACTAGCCCTTTTCATAAAAACAAGGATAACCAAAAAAAAAAAAAAATGTTGGAAAACGCTTAAAAAACCTATTAAAAAAAATACTCAAATAAAAATATAATTTTTTTCTCAAGCTTATAATTTATTTTCTAAGTTTTTGGCTTGATTGTTAGTTAAGCTTGTTTTAAGAAGAGATATTTTTCCTTCTGAATA
The DNA here is from genome assembly GCA_018150985.1 of Chymomyza costata. NCBI lineage: Eukaryota > Metazoa > Arthropoda > Insecta > Diptera > Drosophilidae > Chymomyza > Chymomyza costata. The sequence goes on along the minus strand of JAECWU010000698.1, from coordinate 390,323 downwards.
TATTTTTTTTAATTCGAGAAACTAATTTTAAAAAAAATATATATAACGAATGATTTCAAAGAAAATTCCCGATTTTTTTTTGGATTTTGAGGGGTTTCATGAACTTGTGGGATACACTTAATAAATTCTATAAAAAATCTATAAAAAAGTAATATAATAATCATATATTTTTCCGAAGCTTATAAATTATTTTCTAAGTTTTTGGCTTGATTATAATTTGAGCTTATTTTAACAAAAGATAATTTTCCTCTGAGTTTTTTTTTTTTATTCGAAAAATTAAAAGAATCCAAAATAAAAAATAAAACGAATTATTCCCAAGAATTTTACTGTGTTCTAATAGCGATTAAGTCGCTTTTTTCTGGTTTTTGAGGGGTTTATGAACTTAAGTGCTCGTTTTCTGTACAACATACCAGATTTTTTCTCCTTGTGTAGATATAAGTGTAGTTTTATGTGTTATTTGCATGTTTATCAATTTACTTATGGTTGCTTCTAACAGCAAATACAAATCGTTTGTGCATTTACAAAACAACAACAACAAATTAAAAGCAATTCTAACTGGCTGCTGAAAGCTCTAGCACATATATATATACGTGTATATACTATATGATGTGTATATGTAATGTGAGTGTTTTGGCATAAGTGTTTGCTATAATTTCTATTCATTATATTTGCACTGCAGTTATTGGCCATTTGTTGGGCTAACCGAATGTAAGACGCACTTAAACACACACGGCGTATGTGTGATAATTTGTATGCCATTAAAATTAGCTGATGTTAATACTATACTCATACTAATAGAATGCAAATGTTTATAAAGTCACATGTTAGTTTGTTTAGATCGATTTCGTTTGATTTGAGTTTGAAAATATTTTAATTAAAATGTAAATGTTTTAGTGTTAATTGAATGCAAGAAATAGATAAAAGGTCATACATACAAGGAGAGTACCTATATATGCTGATTTATGTAATGTGTTGCTTATGTGAAGCTTGGGCGGAAATTTGTTATCGAAAGATGGAATACATACAAGTAAAGATGGGGATACAAAAAATGTACAGAAAACTAAAACATAATCTAATAGAACATATATTTACAAAGCCGCTATGGTAAGTTCAGGATTGTAAAATCCGAGATTTTGCTAGATTTTTTTCTATCACATTTACATATTTATTAATATATGTATGAATATTATTGCATGAGTTTTAATTTTTTAATTTCTATAACACACTAAATTTTATTATTGTGTAGCGATTAATTTTTTCTCATCAATATTGGATCATAAGCCATCTGTCTCGGTTGATTGCCAATAAAAATATATATCAACAAAAAAAAAAAAAAATAATAATTTTTTAATTAAAAAAAAAAAAAATTAAAAATTTTGATTTAATTTTTTTTTTAACATGGTTGGACTTTAGTGATTAGATTCATAAATAAGAAAGCAATTAATAATGGTGAATAACAAATTTAAGGAGCACGCTTCAAAAAAATGGCAAATAAAAAATTAATTTAAATAAATTTTTTTTTGCATTTATTCAAATACAATTTTTTACATTCTTTGAATTTTATTTAAATTTTTTACATTTTTTAAATTTTATTTAAATTTTTTACATTTTATTTTATTTTTAAAAATTTAAAAATTATAAAATTTAAAAAATATTATTTTTTTTTAGAAAAACGCTATGTTTAAGTCGATTTTTTTAAGCTTTTATTCACAGATTCGAATTTTTTTATTTTTTGAAAATTTAAATAAAAGTTAAAAAATGTTATATTTTTTAGAAAAACGTTATCCTTAAAAAAGTCGATTTTTTTTAGGTTTTATTGACAGCTTCGAATAAAAAAAGTTGTTCTTTTATTTTAAGCCGTAGGCTCAATATATTATTATTATTTATTTTTAAAAATTTAAATAAAATTTAAAAATGTTATATTTTTTAGAAAAACGGTCTTTTTAAAAAAGTCGATTTTTTTAAAGTTTCATTGACAGCTTCGAATAAATAAAGTTTTTCTTTTATATTAAGTCGTAGGCTTTATATATTATTATTATTTTATTTTTAAAAAATTTTGAAAATTTAAAAAAAATTTAAAAAATATTATTTGCTTTTAGAGAAACGTTATGTTTAAAAAAGTAGATTTTTTTAAGCTTCGAATAAAAATTTTTTTTTATATTAAACCGTAGGCGACAAGTTAAGAACTGATATATTCCGAACTTTTTTTTTTTAACCTATGAATCGTTGGCTCAGTTTTTCTTTCTTTACAAATCTAGACCCCATAAGATGATTAAATAACATTTTATTTGATCATCTTGTACACTTCTAGAAATAAACAAATGACTGGATAATCAAATGATATATTTTATTTAGAAAATTTATAAGTGTATACAATTTTTTTTATTATTTTTAAGAATATTAAATCCGTAAATAAGTAATGATTACAAGTGACGATAACATTTTTGGGTTGCTACTTAAAAATATTTATAGCTTATTTAGCTTAGCTTTGGTCCTGCTGCACTTCAATAAGGTAAATATATATGTTCTAAAGTTCAATTTATATTTTTTATTATTATTTGTATGTATTCTAGCCTTATTCCTGGCTTATACTTGCTTGCACTCATAAAATACAATAAACTGAACTTATCAAAATTTTATTTCGAAAAAATGTTTGTTTGTATTATTGTGAAATGGAAATACTGTTTATCTCTATTTTTACTTTACTTTACTTTTTTTAAGTTTATAAATAATATTGTGTTTAAATAGTTTAAATACACAACATATTCCCAATCATTTTCATTATATTTTTGAAGCACTTAAAAAAATTTTAAGCCCACAATTTATTCAACAACTTTTTATATGCTACCATTTAATTAATCATGGCTGCCATGACAGCTTCCATATATTATGTACACACACATACTCATACAATACACACCAACATATACACTCATATAGCATTTTTACATAAACTTCTTCGAGCCTTCTCAGAAGTACATACTGCATTTACTTTTATACCTTTTCATTTATGCAATTTAATTTTTAATTTTTGTGCAATAAATACTTTTTATTTACTTGCTTGCTTGCCCTTTTTTAGTGTAATTTTATATTATTATTTATTTTACGCCTGAAACTGTCGTATATATTTTTCATTAAATCTGCAACTTTTTTCCTCTACTTTATTACATCAAAATTCAATTTATCTGTAAAATCGTATATATATATAGTTACTACTGTATGTGTATGTGTTTGCAGGGTTGTTTAATATTTATCGATAGCTGACGTTAAAGCTATGAAAATTTTATATTGCATAATATGTAGTGCAAATTTTTGTTGCATGCCACGTGCCAAAAGACTTGTCAGCTCTCAGGCCTGATGTAAATTTGTTGCATGCGGTTTTTTCTTTATTATTTCTTTTATTTTTATTTGTGCAACTTGTGTATTGGCATATTATCAAAGGTAAAATTGTAGAAAATTTTTCATTTTCTCATATGAAAATGCAAAATATGCAAGCGAAAAATATGACAAAGAAATTATGATGGTTTGAAAAGGTAGCAAAATTGGGAAAAATAGGAAAAAATTGATGTGGAACCAGCTGTGGTCAGTTGTGACAGGTATTTACTGAAAGTGATTGGTTCGAATCCTTTTTAGGCTATTATGTGTTTAATTAAAAATTTTGATGGGCTTAGGTTTTTGTGAAAAGCTTTGGACTGCCATTCATCTAGGATTGGCCAGAACAAACGCTGCCGCTTGATACATTACCCTTTCATGGTGCCCCCTAGGTACCACGGAGAGGTTCTTTCAAATTTGGCCGAAAAAAGGCGAAGTTTGGGAATTATTTGTGGCTTGATGAAAAGACATACCAACTTCCTGTTTTGATTGTTAAATGCGATTTTTATTGTAAAATAATTGGAAATTTTTTTCTCTACGAAATTCAAAATGGCGGCTGAAAATTGGCGGATCTTGTCTCTGCCTCTGACCGCAGAATATCGTTCCCGCATTTCAGTTCTCCAGCCTCTTGTAGTGAACCGAAATGAAAACTGTATTGAAGTTATTGAAATTGCCTATGCCTTATACTAAATCAGAATAAGTTTTGACGAAATATTAGCTGAAATGTGGACGTTCAAAAAAAAATTTTTTTTTTTTTTTCACTTTTTTTGTGATTTGACCTTGCTTAAAAATAACAATTCAAAACTTTTTCATGTATATTGTTAGTATAAGGCATACAACAAATTATTTCCTTTCCAAAATGGTTTAAATGAAGGCAATCGGACAAATAGACTCTAAGAGCGTCTGTCTTGAAATCGATGAAAACATACCAAAAACCGCGTTTAAAGTTTTGGGAATCGCTTCGACTTAAGTGCGTTCAAAGCTCTTTTTATAAATATCGATCGCATTGAAAATCCTTTGATACACATATTCTACGAAAACAATCTTTTTTTGTACCATAAAAAAACTGTTATTCTCACTCAAATTTGAAAGAACCTCCCTTTCAGGAAAATATAATAGAAAATTTTTTTTTAGCTTAATTGGTAAACAAATATCTTCAAATCATTTTTTTTGACAAAAAAAACATTTTTAAATACTATCGATTTGAAATTTGGACACAATCTTTATACAATCGTTTTATAGTCAACCACGTAGGATTAATTGGTAATTTTGGTCCATAGATTAAGAGGAAAATCGATGTCAGAAAGCTGCAGCCATGGAAGCCAAAAATTAGCCATGTCCTCATAGTTCTCTACAGGCGCCATTTTGTTTTTTATTACTTAGGAAAATTTAATCTTTTATTACTAAGCTCAAAATATAAATGTCGTCACCTATTTAGGATTTTGAATATAAAATAAAGTTTATTTGAAAAAAAATTGAGACATGACCCTAAAAAATCATGTTCCAAGCAGGTGTTCCCCTTAAAGGCCTTTGCGCAGAATGAAAAATTTCGCACATTTGGGATTTAATTTTTATGTGAAGTTTTGTCATTTCGAACGAAATTTTTCAATCTGCGTAATAGGCCTTAAGCAAAAATTTTGTACTTTTTAGAACACTCTTCTTTAGGTTGCCCCATAAAGAAGCAGCAAAGTTTTCCAAGAACTCTCAAAAGGTTATCATGGTCCTAAAAAAAATGTTGAGCCTGTAACATGTATAGCAGTTAAGAAGGTACTTCGACATGCATACCGAGCACTCTTTAGTTCAAAGACACAAAAATTGTGTGCAAAAAATTAAAAAAAAAATTCTTAAAAATTCCTAAAAAAGTATGAGCTTTAAAAAAATTTTCGCTGTATTTTATATCGAAACTATCACGAACCTGTCTCAAAATTTAAACCTAATTTAGGTTAGAGAGCTACAAAGCCTTTCGCATTTGCAGATTGAAATAATGAAAAATTATTTGCTTTAATTTTGACAAGCTTAGGAAAAAAAACACTCATAAAGACGACGGAAAAATCAACTTTATCACAACTTTTTTTTATGACCTACACAAATTGTGAATAACAACTTTTTCAAGAGTTGCATTAAAAATACTTGCTCTCAGCAGTTAGTCAGAGTGACCTTATCCTCAAAGTACGAAAAACAAAATATCTCAGTCAATAAGCATTATTGCCATCAAAAATTAAGAGCTAGTTTTTATGTTGCATCAATTTTATTGCTTTCCATTGCTATTTTATCTTAACCAACACATACATTTACTTTAGCTCAGCTTTTGAAGTTTTCCCACACTACAAAGTAACGTAAATCTAGGACAGTTCAAATTCTTGTTGTCCTTACATGGCTCATAAACTTTTGCCATTGATGCAACTGCAGTTTGTTGCACACAGCATATATATATATAGTGTATATGTATATATACGCTGGCATGCAACACTGAGTAGCGATATCAAAGTCAACTTTATCACTTACTTATCGAAACTTATAGAATGTGTCTCATTGTCAGTTCCGAATAAATAGTAAGTATTCAATATTTTATAGCTGCATTTGATGCTTTTTATATATATTTTTTTCAGTTTCCTTTTGTTGCGCTTTATTTGCCATACGCTTTGCTGTGCATTCGTTTGTCGCTTGTCTTTCAATTCGAGTGTCATAAATTTATGTAGCTACGCTTTTGCGTTCTTTGTTTTCTTTTGGCTTGTTCTTTACGCTCCCTTCCAGGAAAATTTGTGGAATCGTAAATGCTATATTTTTTGCACGCCTTTCTTAACAATATTTTTTTTTTTTGTCTGCTTTCGACAAAGTTTATCGTCAAGTTTTGCACTTGAATGAATTTTAAAATTATTAAATGCCTACCAAGAATGTGGTGTGTGTTTTCTTTTCATGCTCCTTTTGTTGGTCTAGGTATCCTTTAAACAGTGTTATATTTATTTTCGACAAATATAGGAAATTGTTAGCAAAAAAAGAATCGATAAAAAATCGATAATATTTTCGTAGCCCAAACGATACTCGATACTACTGCACGAGCAGAATTACAATCCATTGCATCGTGTGTGGAGTCCTTGTATAAAATTTTTTCAAATATTCAAAATTTTTGAATTTTTCGATAAATAACCAAAATGCAAAGTAGAAACGATAGATTCGATTAATTATATAGCAAGTAGTTAACGTTGCTTACTATTTATCATGCGTATCTCTTTGAAGCTGCATAAATTTTAAAGCTATAGGAAGAGAATCTGTCATATTTTGGTCAATTTTTGGCCACACAAGCCGAGCAGAAATATCGATAACAAAAATCGATTGAGCAAAATCTATAATCTCTCTTTTTCGCACAAAAACAGCAGACTTTTATTGCTCACTTTGTAAGTCTGGCACTTTTGCATTTCTGCATCGTTTCTAGTGTGGCTTAGGTCTTTAGTAGGGCACTTCTGCATTTCTGCCCAAACAAGTGAATACCCTTGATCTACACAAGGTAATTTCAAATGTCGTTTCCTTTGACGATTTAGTTGCATTTTTACATTCTGCAAAGTAACCTGCTCAAAGTCCAGTCCTCACAGTTATTACGAACGAATTGGAAGCGAAATCAAAATGTCCAAAACAGGCTTAACTGAATGTTTCTTTTTGTTCATGGCTTAAGCTGAGTATTTAAGCCTTGGCCAGCTTTAAGAGCTAATTGGCTACGTCTCCTGGCCAACATGTGGAAAGTTTTTAATTTTGCAACTTGCTTCAACGATTTGCTTTGTTCATTTGGCTCGAATGCAGTTTCTTTTTATGGCCACAATGTGTGTGTGTGTGTATATATATGGTTGCATGTGTTGGTGTGCATGTTTATGGATAGCCAACATTTTAGCTGCTTTGGTCGACGGAAATGTGACCAACCATTAATGGCGCTTAATGTGGCCACATAAAGTCAACTCTACTATGTCCACAGAGATATCAAAATGCTGGCTGGAAAGAGTGCGGCTGGGTTCGCTGGAGGCGAATCAGAGTCCAGCACAGAGGCTAATAGTGTTGGCCAAGTGAACAAAATGGCTTATAGGAAAGGTTCTGCTTACTGTATCTAAATTGTTGCAAATGTTTTATTGCAATTCTTAAACCCTTGCTGATGTCATAAAAATTGTTGTTCTTGCAACTGTTAGTAATGTGGTTGTTGTTGTTGTTGCAGTTGTGCTTGGCCAGCATTTGAAATGCATTTGTCGGTTGGACGAACGTTTGGTTGTCTCCTGTCTCTGCGTCCATCAGTCTGTCTGTCTGTCTGTCTAGTTGGTTGGTTGATTCTCTGCCTGGTTGAGTTTTTATGATTGTGGCCAACCAAGCAAGCATTGCATTGTGTCAGCTGCTCAGCAACATAACGAAGTTTTACAACACTAAAATACACACACATACGCACACACACGCACACATGAGCTTATACATACAAAAGTAAAAGCAAAAATTTATGTTGCATAGAAGGTGCTAGCCATATAACAATGTTTTGTGGTTACCACCATGTTGGGATATTATTTGTATTTTTGTTTTTTTTTGTTTTATTTGCATGATTTTTCTGTGTCATGTATATGATTGTCATGTTTGCGGTTTGAGGTTTGTCTCTACATTGTATACAATCTACATATTAGAATATAGATGTATATCTATTGTCAGTAGCGCAGATGGGAGCTTATGTTGGGGGGTATATAAGTTACTTTAAAATGTTCTATGTATTTTTTTCGTAAGCTCTAAATTGCTTCATGGAATCTATCTTTCATGTTGTAGTAAGGAAAGTGTTGTACACAGTTTTGAACAATTGTTGTTGTGATAAGATAGGAATTGGTTTTCTGACCATTGTAAGCAAAATATTTATCAAATTTAAAACCTTAAAGCTTTAAGTGAAAAGGAAAACAAATCGTTAAGTAACGAAATACGGGTAAGAGTGGAATATCGAATTTAGCTGAAATCCCAGATTCGTTGCTCAGTATATCCTTTGTACTTCATATATACATATTTTTTTTTTTTTTGGACATTTTTTTTTTTTTTATTACCATTTTGTTTATATTTTTTTAAAATTTATTTTTGATATTATTTTTTAACCACTATTCTGAATTATTTTATTTAAATAAATCCTGAAATATTAAAAAAAAATGTACACCATTTGTCTTAAAAAAGATTAAGTGGAAAAAATGTATTTCTTGAAATTTATTTTCAATATATTTTTTTTTAATTTGTGTTTTCAATAATTTTTTTGATAAAATTATCATACAAAATGATTAAGGGCTAAGAATTTTGTTCCAGAGGAGGAGGTCCCAGACTGAGACAAGTTTTTTTTGATAACCTTGGCCATGAATGCACGAAAAATATTTCTTCAAGACGATTTATATAGCGCCTCTTGGTAACATTAGGGCACGTTTTGAAGATATAAGAAAAGTCAGCTAGAGGTCCTTGGCTAAGACCCAAAAGTCTTCGAATAAATCAACTAAAAAACTTTAAGTGAGTAGCAGCCTTAGCTCCAACATTCCTGAAGAGTGAGTCTATAAATGCATTGGAAACACTCATAAAAATGTGACCATTGAATTTTAGAATTTAACATGTCAACATTTTGAGCATTTGTCTTCAGAATCTCTTGCATTTGTTAAGAAGTTTTTCATAAGCAACACTGGTCAACAGTGGATTCAGTCCCTTCAAGATTTCTATAGCCTCATATGACTTTAATTATTACAATCTTATATATAGGTAATTAAAAAATTGCTCCCCTGAGCACCAACTCCATCTACGTCACTGTCTATTCAAATACTTCTGTGCCAGCTCTCTGCTCACAGTTTCATTGCGGTTAGTTATTTCAAAAAAATGAATTTCTTAAAAAATATGCTCTAATCAATTTTTAGTACTAAATTCTGACAGCAATTAGCAAGTTCCTTGACATTTTTATTTATTTTCCTACTAAATTTGTTAAGGTATATATATATTTTTTGTAAAAATTGTCAGCAGCAGTGACCCTTTGACCCTGTTTAAGACAGCGTCCTTGCTTAGTAGACATATTATAAACTGTCTGCAGCCTAGGGGCACGTCAACTGCGTCTTCGTTGTACTTGCCACGCCCCAGGCACGTCAGTTACAACATTAACCGGAGGGGCTTGGGCCAGTTTTAATTAGTTTAGTTGCCGGCGACAGGCATTTAAATTTAAATCAATTGACAGAGACGCCCCAAAGCCAGCTCATTGCGTCCCTTGTTGCCACCAGATGAGGCACAGGCGTGAGGCAATGTACTTTATGTATTTTACCTCATCTTCATATTTTACTCACGTATGCGTGTGGTTTGAAGTATTGATAAAATTTGTAAAACAAAATTTATTGGAGCATATCATTGAATTAATTAAATTGAATCATATTTTACGAACTCGGAATAAACAATTCATAGAACAAAAAAAAAGCGGTTTAAATTAGTCAAATTAAATGTGAGAGAGTTTGCAAGAAGTTGTTTGCAAAAAAAAAAGCTTTGTTAGAAATAGTCAAAAGAAAAGCTGGGTTATTGTGCTTTAAAATTTCTCCGGAAGTAAAAAAATTTTAAAATGCAAATAAATCTTTTTAAATATTTAAAAGATGATTAAACTTTGCTTGATGTTCAATAGGCTGAGATAGAATGATAGCTTGGAGGGTATAAATCCATCCCTAGCTTTCAGGGAACCTTACCTAATGTATATTAGACTCAACGACCAAAATTTGGTTCAAAATATGCTTCTTTTTTTTAATATAATTTATTTATTTTTAATTTCTTGTTTATAAATAAATGAATAAAATAAAAAATTTCTCCTAAAAATTTGCTTTTGAGCGTAGAGAAAAAAAACTTGCACTTACCACAACATAAACATATTTTTGTTCCTTTTTTTTATTATCACTAAATATTAAGTGCTTTTAAAAACCAAAATATAGTTTAAATATATAAAGACTATATATTTTGATTTTTTTTTTAACATTTGTATAATTGTGCCTGATCTAAGCTCTGTACAAAATTTCTGCCGATTGCCTTAGATCTTAGATCTGAGCCCATCCAATGTGCCCGCAAACCAGAGCCCATGCGAAAATCTCTGAGTTTTACAGCACTGTTTTTTAGACGAGACTGTCTACTAGTGCTGGAGAAAACATCGATGATCGAAGTTTCAAATATCTATATAGCGATCATCGATGTTTTCTCCTGCACTACTGTGTACTGCTAGCTTGCCGGTAGATGGCGCCACATTGCCTTTAAACAATTAGCAGCTGCTTACATTATTTAATTTAAAAATGAAATCCATATTTTTTTGACGTCAAGTACGTAACAAGAATATTAATAAATACAACACAATAAAAAAAGAAAAACATCGCAAAATGTCTCTTGAAGTCATAGCTTTAAGGTAGTGGTCGGCATGAAATACACTCGCATTTTGGCTTGCCTTTGTGCGAGTTGTTTAGTGACGTCACGACGCTTCAATACAAGCATCGGCAATGCAACTTCGTGTGTGTTGCTGCGCACACAGGTGCATACGACGTGTACGTGTACTGTACATGTGTCGACGTCACTGCCGTCACTAATCCCTATAAACGTGAGACAGGGCCGTGTCAACTACCTCTTTAAGCTTTATAGCCAACATTCGACCAAGTCAGCTACACTTAGGCATGCTTTTTTTTTACGATTCGGACTTTGGTCTCAAATTACATTTTGCGATTATTTTCGATATTCATGGACGGATTATTAATAAGATTCAGCCTGAAGGGCTACGTTGCTCTGGCTACACAACCTTGTATAACTTAGAGCTAACTTCTACCTTATAATTAAAGTATATAAATAAAAATAATTAAGATTGGTGTTATGCGAAAGATTATTTGTTTTCCGCATTGTACCCACACAAAGTAAAGCTATAAGCTTAAAATTGCAAAAATATTGCAGCTTCAAGATAATTTTGTTTGGAAAAAGGGCGTGGCGAAAGGAAACAAAAATTTGATTGTGGCTCATATAAAGGGTGTAAAATTTCAAGTTTGATTATTCTAGCACTTAAAATCGCCAAGATCTAGGTGTTCATACAGACGAATAGACAGATCGACCTACTTTAATGTTTATATCAAGTGCTTTTGTTCTACTGAACTTATTCTTGGTAGCTTTGTTTGGTTACACTTGACTACTTATCAGTCCAGAATACATTCGCAACTTATAATGCCTACCCTTTGACTTAGAGTACAGGGCACAAAAACACTGCTGACCATATGTCCTTCAAAAGCAACAATTATGTACATATTTGCAACTTATAACATTTTGAGACAACTTTTAATATAAACAGAACAGAGAGCTGTACCAAAACCGAACCAAAGACCAAAAGTTCAAACAATGTCCATCATACTTAGAAATGCTGACAAAAAGCATGTTGAGGTTTTTGTGGTACTTTGGTATACAAAGGCAGCAGCTGTTACTATTTTGAGGCACTGTTGTTAATGACACTGCCAACAACTTGCGAAAATATGCAACACTTGTTGTTGCAGTTGTTGTTTGGCATTACAATTATACAATTACAATGAACATAATTTTGTAACAAACATGACACTTAAAACGAAAGTGCCGAGAAAATTTTGCTGTAGAGAACTATGTCTGTTTTTGTAACAAAAACAATTTGCACTTGACTGGTTTATACTATTTGGTGGCAAATAGGCGTTGCCATGACAATATGCCTCAAATGAAGAAGCTGCAACAAATTGAGCAAAAAACTTTTGCTTTAAATTAAGTGCCAGCTCTCTATGTCTCTGTATATAATAGCGCTCCCAACTGTCATTTAAGGAGATCTGGGCAAATTTGTACAATGTAAAAGAGGAAGTGAGCTCGAAGAGCTCAGGAATTTGCACCTGCTGCCGAACTCTAGGTGACCAATCATGCTGAACATTGCTGCCACCAAGAGTGCTGAAGTAGTGTAGTAGTGGGGCAACGACTTGGTGGCAAAGTTGTGCGGCCTTTGCAGCACTTTGTGTCATAGTTTAAATTATGTGAAAAACTTTGTGCAAAACTTTTAATAGCATCCAATGGAAAACTGTAAACATGTGCTCTACCAGGCTGCTAGTTGGGGCTGAGTACGTTCCACAAGTCTTTGGCATATGTTGCGCGTTCACGCATTGATTAGTTACACGGGTCGAGTATGGCCATTAGAATACAAGATGGATGGATAGCTGCAAAAGAAAACTAGCAAGAAAACTTACTAGAGCAGCACTGGAACTCGACTTGACTCGATAACTTTGTCTTGTGCCTGACGTGCAGTGCATTGTAGATTTAGCGCGTCAAGTGTTGCATTGACAAACGCTGTGAAAATAAGTTTATTCGACAATTTACTCAGGCATTAAATTGTATCTTTCAACGCAAAAACTTCTGGATTTCACATAGTTTGCATGCAGCAGTGTGTTGCAGGAAGAAAGTTGCCACAAGTCGTTGAAAGCTATTTGTTTGTATTTCAACGTACTATTTGCTGACAAAATATGCTCGTAGAACGAACTGAAATTTAGATTGAGTGTATTGTAGTGGAACTGCACGTGTCTAAATTAAGTTGCATGCAACTCTATAAACTACTTAATGGAGACCGCAGAGCTGCTGTTTATTATTATTTATAGCAATGATGACTTATATGACCTTGACACACATACACTTGACATGTGCGACCAAGCGGCAATGCGTGCAAATAATGATGGATGGCAACAAATGGCACAACAATATCAATAGCAGCGTGTGGCAAGGGGTGTGTGTGTGTGTGTATGGCACTCACAAACACTCAAATTGAGATAATTACTGTAGCCTTTTAAGCGGCCTCTGCGGATTGAGTAATACTCTATAGAATTGTAGACAGTGTAGTTAAGGCAGCAGACTGGCTGAAGAAACTAGAGACAAGCTACTACTAACAGCATTTGATAAACTCGCATTAATTACATTGATTTATGCTCTCACGCGTCTCAAACCCACACAGATACAACACACACACACAACCATAAAGTATATATGCCGCACAATGACACACTCAGACCTAGTCAAGTTGAAATGACGCCATTTTGCGTGCTTTATGTGTGGCAAACTGCCTGAAAGTATGCTACAATATGGCCTTGTAGCTATACTTAAGATACATGTACCCAAACACACACACACACACACATACGCACCAGAGATACACCTCCTCACTCACACACACTTGCATCAATCAATTTTGTAACACAATTTATCAAACTATAACATAGTGGCATTAAAAAAAAGTGACGAGTTTTTATACACTTTGTAGTATTCTGAAAGAGATGACTTTAGTAAAGCTACTCCTAAAGCTTTAAATACAAAGAAGATTACTTTATTCTTATAAAATTTGAGCAAAAAGTAAACAACTTTATTGTCTTAGGTCAGTGTGTTCAAAAATAAGTCTTTATGGTCATTAGTTAAATCTTACGAGGTAATGCGTAGAGATATGGCTTCAAAATGAGCTTTTGTACCTGAAGCTTAATCTGTTGACCAAACAGCTTTCTTACCTATTAGTCAAGTTTCATAGTGTTAAATGCATAGCAGAAAATTGGTAAAAATATTGCCATGGGCCAACCTATTTTATACCATAGCATGACATCAAGGAACATATTTTGTCAAATTTATCCACTTCTTTTTTTGATATTCATTTGACGATGTTATCTCTTCATCTCACTAACTTTAGGTTCATCATCTTCTACACTAAGCCTGTCATCTTCAAAAATTTATTTCGTTTTCATTTATGATAGTTTGATTGTGTGTGAAACTTATTTATAGTCAATTCTATTATACATTGTAAACCAGCCAACTTTGTGTCAACACAGTTTAACTTTTTCGTAATTATTTTCAGCAAAAAAGTCGTAACTTACGTTAAAACTTATCACTTAAAAAATTACAAAAATCATACTAACGCCAACGATACATCTTTCCAGCGTCATTAAAAAAATCACACAAAAGATAATGATATAATCGTCCCTGCGAAGCATTCCTTATGAATTTTTTCAACCCTAAAAGTTGTAATTTCCTACCAAAAAATAAATTTTAAAAAAATTACACTGACGTCTCTACGATGTACTCCTTGTTGAATTTTTTAATCTGAGCAAACTTAGAGAGAGAAGAAAGTCACGATCAAGGGAGAGAGAAACACAAAATTTGCATCGTCTTTGGAACGTCATTCAAAAAATCACACAAAAAAAAAAACGTTTCTGCGTATTTCTTGTGCATATTTTCAATATTGTATTTACTTAAGAAATAAAATGTTACAAAAACTCACGCTAAAGATAACGATACGTCTCTGCGAAGTTTTCCTTGTGCATTTCTTAGAATCTGCGTAAACTGAGAGGGAGAAGAACTTCACGATCGAGGAAAAGAGAGTAAAAAATAAAAACGTTCAAGTCTTCAATTGGTGCGTTACATTTTAAAGGGTGAAAAAGTTTACATCGAAGATAATGAAAGTGGTCGATCTCTTCTTCAATAATGACTCAGCACGAACATAATTTCGATTATTTCTCTATTTATCGAGAAATTAATATTTGGATAGACTTTTCTTTAACAACTTGTTTCCCATAAAAGATCCAATTTTGAAATCTTAACCCTAGATTGATAACCTTCGTCAAATCGATGACGAACATATTTCGAAGAACAAAAGTTTACATTTGCGCTTGTTCTACTGAGCTGTAATCGGTACAACTCTAGTTGTCGCAAAGCGGTTGAAGAGGGCAGTATAAGGGGTTTCAAAAATTTTGTCGTCGATTCGACGAACGACAATTTGTATGTGACTTTCTTGATTTTCTTCTGACTTATCTAAAATTTGTTCATATTATGATCAACAGGCTAAAAAAAGCGCCTCAAGATATTACTAAAAGAAGCTTTTAAGCTCTAATTAAAGTTGTTTCATTGCTTCTTTTAAGGAATTCTCAACAGAAAAATGTTTCCATTTGATATGCGTTACAAAGAGCATAAGTGTGAGATTTTACTACATTTAGTGAGAAAACAAAGTAATTGGTTTTTCTAATGTCTTCAATAGTCAAGCAATGTAATTTTTTTGTTTTATTTTATCTTATCATGCGGTTGACATTAAAATTGACGTCTTTTGCCAACTGTAAACGCCCTTAAATACCTTATATAGTCCCAGTTTAGTATTATATGTTTTATGTTATATACTTTTGCTTTGTCACTTAATTTCATAGGCAATTTTATGCACAACATGTGGCATACATAGCATATAAGAAGTGCGTTATATAACAAGAGAACTTGAACGAAATCGTATCAACAATGTCATGTGCATGTTTTGTCAATAATATTTTCTTTTTTATATATTTTTTTCTATTTCTTTCCAGAGGCTCTCACTTTTTTTTCATTTGGTTTGATTGATGTTGTTACTTGGCAGGGCAAACACATAAAAACCATTGAAATGTGCTTCAAATAGAGATACAGCTGCATATGAGATACATAGCAGAATTGTATCTGTCTGTGAGTGTGGTTGATTGTATGTATGTCCGTGTGTGTGTGTGTGTGTGGAACGACATTGATAGCCATGAAGCATGTTCATAAAAGTCTCGAGGCTTGACTGGAGGCATGCAGCATACAAATATATACATGTAAGCCTTAGTGTAGTCTGTGTTTATGTAATACATATATATATGTTATACATATGTATGCGTATGTGTGTGTGTATCTGTGTGTTGGCAGCTGCAGCAAACATTGTTTGGTTTTCATACAAACGCGATTTCATTGTTATGCCTGCGTATTGTTGTCTCTGTCTGGTTTTAGCCATAAATTGTTGCCAACTATTTTTCCATTTTACCAATGCAATTTGTTTTGATAGACTTGTTTTTGTTCAATAGTGTAGTCTGAGTGTAGATTAAGGTAATGAAGTATTTTATATGCCAACACTACGGTGCGTATACACAACGTTTCAATTAAGTGCCAAAGCTGTACAGCAACTTAAGAGCAATTAAATGTGGCTTTGTAACAGATGTTCTGAAGATTTTAATACAAGATAAAGATATTTTAATAGACAAATGAGAGTAACATGTTGCTTGGGATGTTGAGGCAGTGGCTGGCTTTGACTTTAACTCTATACTAATGGCATTTAGGGACATTTGATTTCAACAAGAACTAGGGGCTCAGCTAGAGCTTCAAATTTGCCTTAAATTTGCTTTGCTTATGTTATAATAATATTTTTTTTCTAAAGTGATCGTTTTTTCATTTCTTTTCCATTTTCTTTTGTGTTAAATTTTTAGCTCTACTTTGGAAATTTTTTTGATTTAAATTTTTTATAAGATTTTTTTTCTGTAGGCATTTGAAATATTTTTGTAAGCTTTTTCACCCTATACTTGACATTTATAGTTCTAAGCATTTGCAGATCTAGGATTTGGTCTTAGTGGCGGTTCTTCACTTCGAAGTGTTTATATATCAGAGCTCAAAAAAGACTTTCAACCCATTTTTTTAACCGTACCCGAAAACCTCCCCGTGGATCCGTCACTGGTTCTAAGATTATTTCGAAAAATATTTCTATTTGGGAAATGCAAGCATTTGTGACCCATATTTCTTACTTTTTAAATATCCATGAATGATGACCGAAGAAAATAATTATTTTTAATGAGAACCAGGGGATCTGCCACCTGACAGCTTCGATCACTAAACAACGTTGCGAAATCGTAATGCGATCGTTTTTCTTTTTCAATTTCCTATAATCTACGATTAAGTCAAAGATATTTTGGTCTTAAGACACTTTGCTAAAGCCTTTCTTACTTTTTATGGAATTTAGTAGTTGGAAGTTTTTTCTTTTCAGACATTTTGAACAATTTTTATTTTCCATAACACCTACAGTTCATTTCCGATTTCGAAGATCTAAGACTTGAAATGTTCGTAAAAGAATTCTCTTTTGGCTTAAATCTTAACATAATTTTTAAAATTTTTTGCGGTTATAAAAAGCAAACCAAAATTTTGTAATATTGAAAAATGGTCGAAAATTAAATTTTTTTCGATTTTGATTGCTTGTAACTTCTATAATTTTTAGTTAATCTGTACATAATTATACATCACTGTAAAGAGCACATCAACACCTTTCGATCTGATTTTCGATTTTATGTCGATAGAAGATTTTGATTACGAGATATTAACGAATAATTGAAATAAGTGCCCAAAAGCATGTATTTTGAAAATATCTCGAAAACGGTGCTAAGAAAAAAAAGGATACGATTTTCGTGTCTCTCGACCCAGAATTACATTGAGTATATTTTGCAAGCTAAAAAAATTGTTCACCATAAATGAGGCGAAATAAAAAAAGTTTCAAAAAAATAAAGCAAAACATAAATACTTTTTCAAGGTAAAAATTATAATAAAAATTTTACCGAAAAAATTTCCATACTAACCATTTTTTTTTTTGACACATCGTATTTTCTTAAAAAATAGGGATTATCATTGAATTTATGTAGTCTGCATGCTACAATTAAAAATGTATTTTTGCCAAAGAAAACTATTTTCTTATACGAATATTCGTTGAAATAAAAGTTATATAAATAGGCTGTATTGAAATACTATGCTCTAAGGGCACATCAAAACTTTTGTTGTTTATATGCATTGAAATATTTTATTTCATTAGATAAAAGTGTTTTATTTTCAGTTATGCACAAAATCTTGCTTAAGAGATTAAGCTTCACAGATTTTTAATTAATTTTGCTCTAAAAATATACAAACTGCATGCTTGTCTCAAAAATATCTTGTCTACAAAACTATGTTCAAAATAATTCCATTTTGCGAACAAAACAAAACAAAAATGAACATTGATAAACAAAAATCACAAATCGAATTAAAAATAACTAAATTGGGATCAATGAGCCAAATCAAATACTAAGTAAAATAAAAATAATAACAATTGTACATTTTGGTAACATGTCGAATATAAACAATAAAATATTTGGCGAATATTCATAGCAAATATTGTAACGGAAACATAGCTTATCTGGCACACACACACACGCACACAAAACATTCGATACATATGCATGACATGAGATTTTGAATATTATTGCTCTTATATGAAATTATTTGTACTAAAAATGAAACAATGCCAGAAACAAAATTTCCATAACCAGTTTATATTTTTAGACAACGCGGAAATCAAATGGCATAGATATATGCCAGAGTGTGTGTATGTGTGCGTGTGTAGATTTTCCAACATGGCGTAAAGCAGTGTTGACTTGGCTGACATTTTGGTGGCAAGCCATGTTGAATTTATGCCAAAGTGATAGCAAGAGAGCGAGAGAGAGCAATCGCTATCAAAACAAGTGTAAAGAAGTCACTTTTGTTTGTTGTTTTTTTCGCCATTTTGTTATTTTTAGCACACTGTTCGCCAAAAGTCTGCTGTCATTCCTCATGGCATCTGTCATTTGTATATGTTTTTTTTTTTTTAACGCGACTTCTCTCTGAGCTTGAAAGCCATTTTAATTTTTATGCAAATTTATAGAGACAAAAAATTGCATACGTAAATTCGTATGTGAGTGACTTCAAAATGGTCGTAACTCGAGGCAGTGCATAAAAGTGAGATACCTGGTACACTTTTGGTGCAAAAAAATGTATTTCTTCATATAGGAAACTGGAAGCTTCAGTAACTTTTTGTATTTTTAGCCTACTCTGCCGTCTGATTAAATCATTAATAAGACTAAAATTTTGAATGAAAAAAAAATATACCCATCTGCAAAAGCTACCCCCTCCCCGTTGCATGATGTTAAACGAACTCAGCATGCTGCTCTGTTTCATGAGTAACGTGCATAAAAATACTTCAAAGCATATTAGATACTCTTGTACTCGTAACACCTGACGTATGCGCAATGTTTTGCATATATTTTTTTTTCTTTTTCACTTTAACGTTGCATGTTCTAACAAATCCTTTTGCTATCTTATATATGTAGCCTGGGAAATTGCATGAATTTTTGTGCTATGCATATATATGCATATTTTTTTCACTTTAAACCAATTTTTGGACTACACTTTTTTAGTTAGTACCAGTTTTTTTTTTTTTATTCCTATGGCTGCTGCTGGGTTCTGTTTTATTGACCCTAGTATGCAGTACGTTAGGGAAAAAGCAAAGTTTTGGTCACTTGTTTGCTAACTGCAGTTGTCTTTTTTTTTTACTATGAGTTTTGTTCTGCTGCTTCTTCGTCTTGCTCTGCTGCTTCGTCTTTTTCCTTTTTGGGGTTATTTGTTTATAAGCGGCTTAAAGTTTTAGGATTGCACAAAGTTAACTGTTCTGTGTACTTGCCCTGAACTTTGAACCAGCTAAAGTAATTTAAGTTTTGCATACTTTGCGGCGTCGCTATCCAAAGTGCCAACAACTTTTGCATTAGCATGCATACAGTATATATAATAGTAGGTCTATGAAGGAATATTTGAATTTTTTGAGTTACCTGCAACGAAAAACAAAGTTGAAAAAGAAAAAATTAGTCATGGAAAATGGTAGATGGCTAATACAACTTAATTAATTAATTCAAGATTGTTTTTTAAGGACGCTTGGCTAATTTAAAGGTGTACATAAACTAATTTTAAGTTGACTTTATAATCTTTTGGGTTTTATTTTTATATTCTTACTTAGCATTTAGCTTGCTTTTAATTTTAGGCAAGCGGTAGAATTCGGTATAAGCCGATATTAGATAGAAATGCTTTAAAAAACAGTTTGAATATCTTGTAAATTTGCATCTTTTTAAGATAAAAAGTAAGCAGTAAGAAGTATTGGCTACAAATTTTATTTAAAATAAACACACATCAATGCAAAAAAATAAGAATATTTTAGTTTGAAGAATTTTTTACGCTATGCATTTTTTAAACATTCATATACTACCCTAAATTATTCCTCAAACTATTGACTACTCTCTTTTGACTTGGTGTAGATGTTGAAAAGCATATGTATCCTTACATGCATAGCGTATACGTATTTTTTTTTTTGCATATATATATCTTGCATGCAATATCGTATATTAGAAGCATCTTTGGCATTTACTAACTTGGACGCATGGCATGCAGCAGATAAGCTGCATCTTATGCAAATGTAATTAAAATGCAACACAACGCTGTTTAACAGTATTTTGTTGCCTTTTAGTTTTATTCTGTTTTTTATATATATTTTTTCTTTTATATTTTCTACTACTTTTACGACTACGGTGGTTGCTTAGGATTAAAATGGCTTTGTAAATGCAAAGCGTACACACAGATACACAGTACATGCACACAGCTATAAGAATACACGCATACACATAACGATACACACACACACACACACACCTACATAAACATTGCGCTGCTGCACATTTGTCTTTACTTCCGTGTCTGTGTGAGTGAGCTATTAAGTTTTGTATATGTATTTGTGAGTGCGCCATGTTGTTGTAGCTGCAACTACCGCGTTGCCTTGGCAATTTGGGCAAATAAACTGCATCGTTGCTAGCGTATCTAAAACAAAAGCAACAGCATCGTCATTTTCAAGTTTTAATTAAAACTAATTAAAGTTAATTAAATGCATATAAAATAAGCAGCAACAGGGACGCAACGACAGCCAAGCCCAGGCAAAGCCATAAAGCGTTCAGCTGTGAAATTATCTAAAGTTGATTAGAGGTGGAAGGTAACACACACAGATACACTAACACCTACGCAAATAAACATAGATATATTTACATGTATTTTGAAATGAAACTTTGCCGCTGATAAATGAGTTCATTTCAAAAATCGCCACACGTGTCACGGCAAACGGTTAACCGCTTTAATAAAAACGACAAATTAGTCTCACACACACACATGAGTACCCACACACTTATATACTTACACAGTTACATACTCACACTCTTACATACTCACATTCACTCACAGCTGTTGTTGCTTTTGGGCTTGCCAATTGCAGAAGCGCTTAAATGTATGCTATGAAATATTGACAAAAAGCAAAACATTCGCTCAACCCAATCACAAAAACCAAAAATTGTACAAAACACAGTAAATCCTTACATAGACGCTAATACACATACATTTCACTTTCTTCAGTACCGAACGCGTGTATCATAACTTAGTGCTTAGACTTTTTTTATTAGCAGGGTCAATTGCGTCAGTTCGTGTGAGTTGGTGTGAGCTGCCAAGTTTTGCATTAAAATCAATATTGCCGACATTGGAAGCATTGTGTGAATCTAGAAGGGAGTAGAGAGACAAAATAGCTTTCTTCAAATCTTTACAGATGGCATCCTTGTAAGTATGCCCTTGACTGATTACTGACATGTGTCTAATCTACGAAGAACGCTTGTCAATCATAAATGCACTGCTAGGCGCATTCCATGGACTGCACTTCCTTAGAGATTATGACAGGAAGAAGGTCATCGTCAATGGTCTTAATGATTCATTAAATTTGCAGCAAGAGCTAAAACTGGTCGACATGTGCCTTCAGCTAGATTAACCATAAACCTAAACCAATGTACAAAATAAATTCTTCGATAAGTTAACAGCATGTAAGCCACGAAGCTAAGTGGATTGGACCTCGGCCTAGAAAGACTCAGCCAATATGCTCAAAATAGGAATCATAGTCGAATCTTAATGACAAGAACGGAATAAGTATTCAGTGGTGGCAATTGACTCCTATATATATCTTAAGATAATTTTATAGGTGCTTAAAGATGTATTTTGAATGTGTTTTATAAATAAATAGTACGGTGGACTCCTTTGTAAGACTCAGCTACACTCATGGCGAATATTCTAATGAATATATGGTGGGGTGTTGTCAATTGACCACAACTATGTCTTAAGCTGTAATCATAGAGACTGAAGAAAGTTTTTTTGAATCTGTAGTAAAGTGGTGTCAACGACTTTTGAACTGTTATCAAATGGTGGCAGTTGACTTCTAGTTATGGCATTATCAATACCCAAGGGACTCAAGGATGTCAATTGATTCCTATACTGTCGCAATGTAATCAAGCGGTGGCAATTGAAGCCTATGTTAGATATTCTGACGGGCTAAAAACCTTTTGTTGTTTGCGGTGGAAATTTACCGATTTACATAATTTTAGGGATTGCATTCACCTAGGGATTGTGGACCGCCTGCTTAATATGAAGTTAAGTGAAGTTATTAAACTCCTCTGCGTACAGGACTTTTGAACAATCCATATAAAATGTCCTAAGCTGACAGCACTACCTGCAGATGTAAAAAGAACTAGTTCTCTAGAAATAGGAACTAACAATTCATGCGTCATGTACAAGATCGTCGTACTAAGGTGTGCCTACACACACACTTACTCGCACTCACACTCACGCACAGTAGCCCACACTCACACTCACACTCACAGAGTTGGCGTCCTGTCGCTTGGCTTAAGCTGATTACAAAGCATTTTTTGTTGGCTACTGTTTGTTTTTGTTTTGTTTTGTTTGCTTTGCGCCCTTTCTTCGCTTTTTTTTGCGCTGATTACTTTTTATTGCCATTTACATTTTGGCCTTTATTGTTGGCTGTTTTTTTTTTTGCTGACCCTCTTGCAGTGTCGTCTTCGTTTTATTCAAACAAAACTCAGCTTGAGTTCACTCAAAATCCAACTTTAACAATAGTCCAAAAATAACTAAGCAGCAAGTATAAAATTGAATAATATATTTTGTTTTCTATTTAAATTTTTTAATTAAAATGCGCACAATTTGGTACAATTATTTTTTTAATGAAGTACTTTTTTTATTTACTAATAATTTTCTTATATACATACATATTTTTTGTTGTACATGCTACAAAGCAAAGCAACTGCAAGTGTCAGCTACAGAAGTTGCCACTGGCTTTTGTACAATAAAACCAAATAAATGTTTAAACATATATATATATAATGTATTTATATACATATGCATGTATTTATATATACTGCTTTCTTTTGTTGCCTGCTGTTTGGGCCAAACATTTTCACAAAAGCAATACCAAAAATTTGCCTCTCTGTACAAACAAATATAAACAAATTAAAGCTGTATTATCAGCATGTTCAAATTTAATTACAAAACGAAATAAAAAAGATTGCCAAATCAGCGGGAAACCAAAGCTTTTCAATTTATGCAACACATATAAATGAAAATTTATATAAGCAAAATTCAATGGAAATGAATGCGAGATACAATTTCTAAATTGTTGACTAATTAAATAAAGACTTGTCAGTAAATTAATGGAGTGTTTTTGACGACAATACTGGTTTCAAGTTTTTAGCAAACGAATTTACAGTGAAATTAGCTTTGCTCTTTTTGAAACTAAATAGTATTATTTAAACAAACATTGTACATAGTTTGCAAAGCTAGTAGATAGGTGCTTATGAACCTAATTTAAATACTTAACGAAACTATATTTTAAATAAATACATTTTCGCTTCTTAGTTCAAGCATTTTAGACAATTTTATTGTATTTTTTTTTAGCATATCAGATTTTTTTTTAATCATAAACATTTGTTTTGTTTATGTTTCACAATTTTTAATTTGAAAAACAATTTTTCCAGTTTAATATTTGGCAAAAATTTCATTTCTAAAAGTTTTTTGCTTCAAACTCAGTCTATAACTGTATACTAACACTAAGCAGTCTCTTGTTCCTAATTCTTCACAAATACTTTCCTATCATGATCTTAACTACATAAGCAAGGGCATACCTTTAAGAAACAGCTGTTTAGTTTAAATAATGCTAATTTACATTCCAAGCATATTCAACACCTTCTTCTCAGTTTTCTTCTAAAAGTTAACGATATCTGCGTATACGCAATTTTATAATAGGTTACCTTTAGGCATTTAGTTCTAGCTGCTGCTAATTGCAAATAAATTTGGACTGTAAACTGATATTTGATTTCAAATTACAAATACACAGATAATTACACACAGCTGCAACAGACTTTAAAGTAAAGGACTTTAAATTGTTGCAACACATTCGGCACATATTTGATTTTAATTAAGAAAAAACAAATTTCAGAAATGTGGCTGAAATGTATATGAACCGATATCTGTCTGGATGTTTGTACGAGTGTGTATGTACTTGTCAGTTCGTTTGTTTGTGTGCGTTTTAGAGCAGTTAAGGCAAACAGCCGCAAACCAAATGCTGCGCAGTTAAATTAACAACATGGCAGCCACACAGGCCAAAGCTTATACAGATACTCACACACACACACGCACACACACTAGCGCACAGCTGCTGCACAGCTCACGCAGCCATTTTTAATTTTGGCAGTCACATAAAATGGCCCGAAATGAAAGTGCGCGACATGTGTGAATTTTTATTGATGTCACCAACTAGCGCTATCAGAGTTGTATTCTACTATATACTACATTATATACCATTGTTTATATGCAGTTGTGTATGTGTGCATTGCTTCATTTAAGTTTTTGTGGTCTACTTTTACATAGGTGTAGCCCTGACAAGTGAATGACAGGCGTATGGCTTTTTAAAATTGGGTTTTGAAAGCCAAAATGGCGGCTTACACATTATTTGCACAGCTCTTGCTTTTTGCACTCTCTCACTTTGTAATTTAAAGTTTTGTTTTTTTGAAAAAGTAATTACAAAAGATACTAAGAATCATTTTGGCAAATATCTTATCATAAGTATAGCGGAAAATATGGGCTTTTATAACACAGGTCCACATGGCTTAGTTGTTGGAAAGCTAAGGGTCATTTCCGCAGTAATTCGCCGCGTAGAATCCGAATTCGTGCTCAGAATTGACCCATCAAGTCGGGATTTTGAGATATTGGAGGTTATGTACCCGAAAGTCCGCATCGCTTGCACCCACTACATAACCTCAAAAGTAGGAAAAATATCTAAAAATCCTGATGTGATGGGCCAATTCTGACCCAGATTCGGATTCTACCCAGCAAATTACAGCTATTATGTTTTAATTTAATTGTTTTCCATTTTTTACTGCCATGGACAAATCCAAAAGGCTTTGTACTTAATTCCTCCTTTTAACAAACTTAAAGCACAATAAAAAAATTGCTTCTTAATGCAACATGATTATTTTTTGAAAGCCTGTCATCAATCATCACACGACTAGCTTTTAATTTATATTAACAACTCAAATACGCTCTGATTGTCTTTTTTTTTCCTCATATTTAACTTTTTATTTTGTCACATTTAATTACTTTTGGAATTGTTGCAAGTGTTGCATGCAATTTCCTGTTCAGTTGGCAGCTCTGTGCACTAGATATACCCATAAATACCCCAACAAACTTGATATTTCATAGTAAAAAGTCATCAAGCTGCAACAATCCACAATTGTGTGACAATTTTTTATACTACATTTTTGTCTACTATATGCAGTTTTTTTTATAAAAAATTTATCTTTTTTTTTGTATTGTGCTACTTTTTATATTTTTTGTGCGAATTGTTAAAAACTGTGCCCATTTAGCACAAATACATGCAAAATATTTGCCGCATTGTTGCAACAGAACAATTCCTGTGCAGCTGCAAATCGTTAAACAAGTAGCAACAAAAAAGCGCAGCAGCAATAACAACAAGAGTAGAGGCATGTCAACAATCTGGCAACACGTTGGCTGCAGCAGCAAGTGGCAATGCTCTTTTTTAAACGTTGCCGCTGTTGTTGCCATTGTTGGCCATAATTTGTGCACGTGCCGGCAATAGAAGTGGCAACAACTATGCTCTTGACTATGGCTGCCACATGGGTGTGGCACGTGCCGCTGATTAATTGCAGTTCAGTTGGCCAAAAAGTTAAGCTGTAAAATGTTTAACAAGAGTTTCAATTGCAAATCTCTAACCGACACGAAAGTCAAGGACTATAGAAGCTGCTTCTGGGGTCCATGGGTGTGGTCACTAACAAGCTTAAAAGGTGCCAGCGATAAAGATGCAGAGGCCAAGGCAACAAAAGTCATGCTGTGAGTGGATTCTATTTACCTACGTGTTCAAGTTTTAGTTTATTTCTGATGTTGGTTTTTTTTTTCCCACTTCTACAGCTTGTAGCAAAGAACTTGTTGTTTTTGTTGTGGTTTGAGTTGTTGTTGCTGTTGTCCTACCTGGCTTATTTCATTATCCCATCTAACTAGCAGCTACTGTCAGGTACTCGCTTCGAACAGATTTCTATCGATACTCTTTAAGAAAGCATAACGCTTGGAATGAGTGCAACAAAGTTAGGCCTATTTTTCAAAAAAAAAAATTCCATGCGTACAATTTTTGCTTAGACTAAGGGGTTTCGCCCTCCGCTCTTTGCCAGCTGCGTTTTCCCACTGACGTCATTTTTTCTGCATATTAATTGGCATCCGAGTTTTTAATACTTTTTCGTTTCCTTTTCATTTCTATCAGTCGTTAAAATTTTTTTTTTTTTGTAATTTCTAAAAATTATTTTTTAAAAATTTAATAAAAAATTTCTCAAATTTGTTTTTAATTTCTAAAAATTATTAAAAAAAAATTGTATTTAAAAAAATTAATACTTTTAAAGACCAACCACTCAGTTGAAAAGCCAAGTCAGCTAAACTCTGTATATATATTTTTATTTGTTAAACGTAAAAATTAATGCTATGGAATAAATTAAATTAAAAATTAAAAAAATTCTTCAATATTAAAATTTAACACAATAGTAGTTTTCAGTGGAATCTTGCTATTATACCTTATTTTATTTTATTATCTCAGTGTCTGTAAAATTTGGTTAACCCAAAATTTGGTTTCTTCATGCACCCCTCATGGTCGATTCGAAAGGCGATCCTTGTCTCGACCCCACTGAAATTTCTAAATTTTGAACAAACTTTTCACTTCGCCAAAAAAAAACTATTTTAGAAATACATACCTCTCATTAGTGCTGGAGAAAACATCGATCTATCGAAGTTTTAAATATCTATATATCGATGTTGGCCAACAGAGATGTTTCTCTAGCACTACTAAACACCCATTTGATGAGTGCAGAAGTGCTGGAGAAACATTTCTGTTGGCCAACATCGATATATAGATATTTTAAACTTCGATACATCGATGCATCGATAAAACATCAATGTTTTCTCCAGCACTACTTGGCACCTTATAATAGACAGCTCACATTATTAAAGCTACTTAAGTGTATCTAATATTCGTTGTATTCATAAATCCAAACCACTTACATTTTCTTGTATTTGTGCTGATAGTGCGGAATATAAAAGCGAAAACCTGAGCAAAATAAGTTGCCTAGGACAAGGCAGTTTGGATTGACTCCAATGGCTTGGTTGACTGGGCAGGCTTCTGCTGACCCATAGAACACTGATTTTTTTTTCTTCTCTTGATGCCTTTTCTCTTGTTTAGGTCAAAGCAATCAGTGCACACCTATAAAATTTAGTGCTATTAGTAGCAGTAGCTGGCCGTGTGTATTTGTAGCTGTGTGAGGGCGTAGCTGTGTGTGTGTGTGTATGTTTGCCAGCTTAGTCATAGCTACAAGCTAAGCCTTGTCTTGACTTGCTGCCTCCTGCTCTGGCTATAAAGCTAACTCTCTTAAAGATTCTATCCTGCTTTTATGCTGTTGGCTTATTTAGTAGTTGCTTTTACTTTGTGGCCTTGCTCTTTTGTTTGTAGTTCTACTCCTGGTAAAGTTCTTTTAGTTTTATATTATTTCAATATTTTTGCACTTTTACTAACCAACACTGGCAGAAACTGCTCGATTATGAGCATAAAGTAGTGCCTGCAAATGCATTGATAATTCTTGGCCTTCAAGCATGCTCCAATTGGCAAGAATAATAAAAGAAAAAATATATGAAAAGTGGCTTATAACCAGGGCTGCAAGAAGCTATAACTATTATGATGAGTTAATGTTCCTGGTTGTGAGTCAATATGATGCTTGTTTAGGAACTTGTTAGGGGAGACCGTGGACTAACACTTTGAGACAAAATTTTCTTTCCGGTATTTAAATTGAAAAAAATTGATATAAGTAATTAAATTTCGAGATCTAACCTTTCTAACCTTCAATCATCTTTATTCAGAACATGGGCCATAAGTTCTGTTCTGTTTTGAACTTTTTTAGAATATTTTTTATATTTATTAATTCTTATTTATTAATTAATTTTTGTCCCTTGCTTTTCGATAAGAGCTTATTTTTGAATATGCTTTATGTGATTAACAAATAAACCTTGATTTTTAATAATTTCTTGAAGTCTACATCTAATAACTAGTATTCTATACCAGATCTTTTTAAAATTTCAAAACCTATTTAAGACAAAATGGCTTCAAAGAAAACTTTTATAAGCTTCACTTATTCTTCTGTTATAAGCTTGTTTTGCAGCCCTGCTCAAAGGTTTCACAAATAACAGCTGCAAATGCTTCAAGTTCAATTCTGGCATTTCTCAACACTTGTTCAAAGTAAATTAGCTGCTAACTTTGGCCTGACCTTTGCACTCCACTGCCATGCCATTTAAATGCATAGAAAACTTGCGCCCAATTTTGTCAAGCATGCTTCAGAGCGTCTCCAGCAAGGTAATCATCAAGCTCATCATCATCATCCTAGTTAGGACTCAAACATTCCAGTCATTTTCGTGGTCTTTTCATTATAAACAAACGAAAAAGTTTTGAATTATGCGTCGTCTTCTTTGCAATGAACAGCAAATAAAAATACAAAAAACGTTGAGTAGAACAAAAGTAAAACAAAAAAAAAGAAGCACAACAAGATGAAGTCAAAAGCATAGAGCTAAACGCTGATAAAGAGAAGTATAAGTCAGCAAGAGGGCAAACTAAACTATGAGAGAATGTCCTGTGTAGCTACAATTGCACTCTTGGCATTGTAATTCGCTCTATGGAGTGTACTGGAGGGTCAGCAGCAATGACAATGAGCCAACTAGGAGCACAAAAAAATAATATACATGGACAAGCTCTTATTTATACAGCTTTGTATATGTATACATATATATGTATAAAATAACAATAGATAATAATAAGACTAGAGAAATGTAAGCAACGTTAAGAGCAAATGAAGCTTGTTGAGGAAGACGTTACAACTAGTTTATATAATTTTTCTATGTATATGTTTATATGAAGCTAAAAAAATTAAGCCCCGAGAGACTGAATAGTTTGCTTGTTGGACAACTGTGCGTATGAGCGATATTTGTAATATATGGTATTATGTGGGCTTGCAGATTGGGACAGCTAGTGGAAGTAGTTAGGGTTTTGTGTTAAAACTGAGTGACTTGAAAATTTTATTTTTATTTAAATATTAATTATAATACTATAACTAATAAAGCAGTAGGGCAATGAGTAACTAGAGCTTAGACCATGATTTGAAAATATTTTAGCTGGCATACAAGTAAAAATGATATAAAACCCTTTTAATCCTAAACATAAGTTGTTGATTTTATTGTGGATACATTTTTCAAAAACTTTATTTTTATATATAGTATAAATTTAATCAAAACTTCAATGATAATAAACTAAATGCTTTCGAACTTATTGTGCTCGAGATACTAAGCAGCAAACAAACAAGAGCCATAAGAAAGTAACCAAGCTCAAATATTCTAAACAGAGTTGCCAGACCAAAAATGTAATTACTTAAATAAAAACTAACATTAAGGAAAGTTACAATTCTCCTTAATTTATTAAAAAAACTTTTTCAAATTTTTATTTTTTTTATTGCTCGTTTCATTTTAAAGGCCCATAAGCAGCTCGAAAATTGTTGCAAATTATTTCATATGGAACCACCACACCTAGTGAAATAGTGGCGCCATCTAGCGTTAAGCATTTTTATAACTTAAAGACAACACTATTTTGTTTTGTTATCTGCGTCCACTTGTCAAAAATTTGTAATCGGAAGTTTTCATGACTATTTTTTTTATATGAAGTTTTTCATTCCGTTCGTAAATTTTGCATGCTGCGTATGGACCTTAAGCAAACATCTTCCATTTTCTGCGCAATTATTTCTTTTCCAACTATTTTTTGTTTTAATTTTCCTGTGGATTTACTGGAAAGCCTTAAAGTGTACCATATTTTTTGCTGTTGCCAATTTTCATGTGCATTTTTCTTTCAAGCTAAATTTTCTTTTACTTTTCTTCTACAATATTGATTTCATTTTCTAGAAAATGCATCATTATTTTAGTTTAGCTTGAAAAGGGCTTGTTAAAGCAAATGCTACTCTTCGAGAATATTAAAATACAATAATATTAGTGCAATTACATATGTATGAGTATCAATAAAGTTAAGTAAATAATGTAAACATAAGCCTTATTTAGCTATGTTTTAAAAAAAACTAAAGTATATAATTTGCTATAAGCAAATATACAAGCATATACATTGAAAGCTCTCTTATTAGAACGCTAACAAATTCGAAGTTCATGATATTAGAAACAGATTTTTGCTTGCATTGGAAAGCTCGAAAATTCATAAAATACTTTTCAATGAGATAAACCCATAAGTAAACAGTACACTGACAAAAAAAGTCAAATTTTTAACAAACAACCAACATTCTTGAACAAAATATATAATAAATAAGCATTTATTGGCTGTTGCTTTTAAATTTATTCATTTTAACCAAAGTTGCAGCTTTATTTAATGCTTAAAGGCAACACAACTTTTTTTTCTGTATCTTCAGAAAAGCAACTTTTCAGTACTTTTGCCATCGATTTTCTAGATTTCGTTGTTATTCCAATTTATATTATGTTTCATTTTTATTTGCATTTTGGCAGAAAACGCATAATTATAAAGTCTTTAAAACTTCAAGTTTAGTTAATTTATTTTTAAGAAAAACATTTTTTAAGCAAATAATTTACCTGCACCAAGAAAATTTCCCATTAGTTAATTTATGCTTTAAGACAACATTTTCAAAGTATAACTTACACATAATGTTACAAAAGTTGGTCTTGAACTTTTGACTCTTATTCAACATGTCTTTAATTCAATGTACGTACCACAGCGCGTATGCGTAATAAACTTTAAATAGACAAAACTCAAAGGATGCCAACATTTCCGTAAACAGACACACCCACAAAACTACATCGTCATCATACCACAACAGCACGTGCTTATAATACAAGAAAAAAAGAAGCACATAGAAGAAAACTTTTCAGAATTTTATTGTTTTTCCACCATTTTCACGCCCCGCAACTAAAGCGCCCTTATAACTATGTACACACAATTGTGTGGGCCTCAAGACATTTAAACTTGTTATGAGAAAAGTCAAGCAGGGGACAGCAACAACAACAACAACTACAACTAAAGGAACAACTACAACAACGATAACCACTACAACAACTGCAACAACAACAACATACTTGAGCTGAGCTCAATTGTGCGAGCGTTGACAATGCGAATTACAGCAAAGGACCAGCCAAGAGCAGTAACAACAACAACAACAGCTACAACTAGTGCCAAAACAGCTACACTGGGAGAAAAATTGAGTACTCAAAATAGCAAACAAAAAGTTGGTGTACAAATTCGGCTCAGACTAATTAAAATGTGCAGGATTTGGGCTCAAGACTGAAGGGAACTTGAAAAAGCAAAACCTTCTATAAAATATATACATATGTAGCATGTCTATTAATATTTATTTATGACTTATATGCTTCAATGCTTTAATAACTGTGGCTTTTTATTTTTACATAAACTTATTCACAGACTAATAGATTCTACAAAGGAGGTTTTGGAATAAAAGCTGAAAGCAACTAAACTGTGCATTTGAGCATTCTACAAGATAGGCTTAAAATTCTCAATAAATATCATGTAAGCGATTTGAGAAATTCTAGATACACGTTAAGCAATGTCGAATTTTCACAAATTAATTCCTTTTCTGAAATAATTTTTGGAGCTTAGAATACTCTGTGAAAAGTTATTCCTGCTTGGCTGTATGAAGTAAAGCTAATGGCTAATATATAAATAGTTACTAAATTTTTTTTACAAAGATGTCAAATTTTTTCAATATAGGTGCATTGTACATAACACTAACTCAAAAAATTAAAAAAAACAAACATTAAACTCAACCTGTTTTCTTCTACATAAGCGAAAATTAAACAAGTCTAGTTACAGGGAAACAAATATTACTCATACGCAACGTGACAGCAGATTGTTGAGTACACTCTCGATCGCAAATGACAGGGCCATAATTTTATTACTATTGTAAAATCAACTTGTTCTATTTTACATAAGCGGAAATTCATTAAAGCAAGTCTAGTTCCAAGGGGAACAAATATTACTCATACGCATCGTCACAGCAGCTTGTTGAGAGCACAATACTGTTGTTACTATCAAATCAGCTTGTTCAAAATTTTGTTCTTTACTTGCTTTTTTTCACAGTGTAGCTCTCTCAGCTTGTTTAGCTGTCACAAAGGACAGCACGTGCTGCGTTTTGCTCCTTGTCTTCTTTGCACTGCCCATCAGCGCTTCAGTGTCACTTAAGAAGAAAACAATTTTCAGACGGCTTAAGAAAACTTTTTAAAGTTATCTTTTAGCCACAATAAATGTCGCGGCCAAGAAACAAATGAATTTTCCCGGCGCCTTTACATTTAAATTGTTTTTCTTTTGCCAAACAGCTGACGTCAGTTTGGGCTTAAAAAAAAAAATCTTTTGCACCTATGTTTTCAAAAAAAAGCAGGGGAAATATATAAAAGAATAAAATACATCAATAGGCCATTAAGTGTAGCAGTTAGACAGGCGCGTGTTATGGCCTTAGGAGTAGTGTGAGCAGAAGTATCTGACAGTTTGTTTTGTATCTTAGCAACTGATCGATAAGTATCAAAGGTTGTCGCACTAAGGCTATAAAATGTTGCAGCAAAAGTTTGCTAAAAGAATTATGCTTTTTGCATTTTATGATGCTGCAAAGTTTTTACTTTTACCGACTGTTACTAACTTGCTTGGAAACGTCTACATGGACTATTTAAGTGTTTTAAATGTATGCTCTTTTGAGAGTGAGTAAAATATATAGTTAAAAGATGTTATTTAAAGGCAAAAGATTTTTAGTTATAAGCTTAAATGTATATTATTAATAATTTTAAAATATTTTTATCATGCAAATCATGTGCAGTACAAGCAAGTTTTGTTTTTTCAGTCTTTGAGCTGAAATTAAACTATTTGATGTCCTGACAAAAGATAAAAAATATTGTAAAAAGAAATAACCATTTCGTTTCCGTTTTTAAATTATCAATCTATCAAAGATTCTTCTAGAAAATAAATTCACTTGGAAAAATTTCTTTTATTTAATTTATGTTTCCAAAAATTAGCAGAATATTTTTAGTTGAGTGACAGTTTAACAAAAAATACTTTTAAAAAAATAAATTTGATTTAAGAATCACGTATTCGTTAAAAAAAAGTTTCTATGTTAAGATGACAAAATTAATTTTCTATTAATTTTCAAAAAAATGTTCAATCATTTTTTAAAATAATTTTTACTATGTGAGATATTTTGAATAGCAAAGAATTTGGCTAAAATTTAAATATTTTCAAAACACTAATCATATATAATTATATTTGTATCATCAGTTAAAAACTAATATGTATAAAATTAGTTTATTTAACATGTTTTTACATGTCTACCATAAAAATTATTATATTAATTAAAAAAAAAAAAAATTTAAAATTTTTTAAAATAATTTTTTTTTTTTTTTTTTTTTTTTTTTGGTTTTTTTTATTTACAATCTATCCGTGGATAATAAGTAAAGAATTACTGACAATTAACATAACAGGATGACAAATCAACAAAATCAAACATTGACATAAAAAAAAACAAATATGCTAAAATCTGCCAGGTAGGTCTAAAACATGGTGTCGTTTAAGATTAAAATAATTTGGATGTTTTTTTTTTTAAATCCATCTAATTGTATATTTTTATATTACTCCTACTCGTCATAAATTATCATCAAGAGTAAGCAGTTTATTCTCAAATTCGTTTATCAGAATTATTATTTAAAATCGTAAAAAAATGATCGAAAATGCTTTTAAGGCACAATTTCTTGCATACTGATGAATTGTTGTTGTTTCCAAAATAGCACTCAAACCTCTTAAGCAAAGAGTATTAAGACTTTGGTCCAACAAAAGTAATCGATTTTCTTTTCAAGTTTACTAGTTTTTCAATACTAATGGCTCTTCTTCTGCGATTGCTTTGCTATCTACTATGGGTTTTTGCACTTTGCTCTTTATTCTTTACTTTTTTCTTATTGTATCTGACTTTTATTTGCGCTGCCTTTGTTTTTGTTTTGCTTTTCATTGCTGCTTTATTGATTTCTGCTTTATTGAGCTAAATGCTTCAATGTTTGTTTATTTTGTTTGTGATTTTGCTTTTGTTTGCACATTTTGGTCTATAAAATTTGCCAGGGAAATTTAATTTGTTAGCCAGCCATTTATGGATGTTCAATGCGCAATTAGCCATAACAAAATGGATTTTATATGCAAAATGTGAGTAATATGAAAGAGCAGCAAACAGAGTGATAATGTACCGACAATAAATGTTTTAACAAAGTTTTTTTTTTTTTCCTTTTTCGGTTGGCAAGTCTTAATACTTCATAAATCTCATTAGTGCTACGCTTAGCAATTAAGCCAGGTTAAGTGTTGGCTGCAACAACTACAAAAATAAGCAGCTCTAACGCACTCACACACACACACACGTAATAAAACTTTAACAATTTTTAATTAGTTTGCCGAGTACTTTTGAGCATACATGGCGTATGCGTAATGCATAATTGCATAACGCTGCAATTAAAGTTTTTTGCGCCGTTCTTACTCCCTAGCCTAAAAATCTTAATTAATTCCAAATCTTTAACAGGAAACAACAATTCCAACTTTATCTATGCCACTAACTCACTGTCTTTGGCTTGGTTGTTGCTCTATTATAATAAACTCAATGGTACTCAAGACATTTTTGCTCAACCTGAGTTTTGGCCTTAAAAAACTTTGCCTGATAATGCATGCAGTCAGAAGCTGCTTGCTAATGCATCTTAATGAGCATTAAAACAAAAGCTAAGCTGCCACGATAGGAACACTCTAACAAAACTAAATCCAACTTGGTAGCGCTTCTAGAGGCATGTCTTGGATTTTTTTTTTTGGTTCCACTGCCACCAAGCGCTTTTAAGTTGGCGTGAAAAAGGTGCCGGTAAGTTTATGGCCAAGATAAAGGCAAGTTAAACATGCTCTTTGCCAATTTCTTTGATCAATTAGCGCAGTTGAAAATGTAATTCGTTTGGAAAAATAAAACAAATGAAATTTCTTTGTGGTATTCAACCAAGCGTAAGTTAATGTGATAATGAAATTGTCTGCGCCATTTTGAAGATTTTTCTTTGCCTCTGCAGGTCAATGCCAAATGATAACGAAAAGAAGCAGGCAAACATATTTTTTTCTATTTTTGGTATACTCTATAAAGCTTGTTGTGCAGATTTTGAAAAATCGTAGCATACTTACAGGGGCTACCTTGAAGATGCTAAAGAATGTGTTTAAACAAAATCCAAAATTTGAAACTTTGCGATTCGTAAACGTATATGTATTCTTGATTATTTGCATTATAGAATATAATTTGAAGAAACCCACAAAAAAAGTAATCCTGGGTGTTGATAGATTCAGATTCAGAGACCCCAAGAAACCAGAGCAAACATGACCTGTTCATTTGCACTTTTCTTTATATTTATTTTTGTAGAGCCTCCCATTCCATGAGACTATGACACTTCAAAAAAAAATCCGTAGTAGTAGTCAAAAGTCAAATTTTAAATTCAATCATTATCTGTTTATAACTCCTTTAGTAGCCATGGTTAAAAAAAACATTCCAAGGCATAGTTCGTTAGCTTCGTGGTAATATTCTCATTATTCTGATCATTAATTTCTTAAGTTTTTAGTTGCTTTTATCTTTCCTAGTTCTGTCTTACTTCAAAGAGCAAGAAAAATAACTGATTTCCAATTATATAATTATAAATTATATTTGCTGAATTTTTTTTTTTTTTTTAATAATTATAGCTTCATCTTTGGGTATGACTTATAAAAATATCTAATAATGACGAACATGTCATTAGAGAGTATTTTGAAAACAATTGAAAATTTTCTGAATGCTAGCTTTTCGTATAGTATGTCATTAAAGACAAGAAAAAAATGGTTTAATTTGAATAAAATGGTAGGCAAACTTTTTCTGGCTTTTATGTGCTTCGTTTACTTTTCTACGTGACATAAATGCAATTTTTTAGTATAGATAATGTTTTAATTGCAAAATTGCATTTGTTCGTGGCCTATATGCATACAATCTAAAGGGTCATTAATCTTGAGGTTTTTTTTCAATAGGGTTTTATTTATAAACTACACGTGACTGTACTGTCAAGTTGCCATGTGTTCTTTAATTCAGCTTTCATTGCCATTTCATCATGAAAAGTCTTACACACGAACAACGTTTACAAATTGTACAACTATATTACGAAAAAACCTCAAGATTGATGACCCTTTATTTCACTCACAAGTTTTTGCTAAGAATAGCTTGAAAAAGAAAAGCTTGGCGTAAAAATATTTTTGGCGATAAATTGGTCTAAATAATGTCAAAGTTAATTAAATGGGACTTTCTATTAATCAAAAAACTTTATTTTAGATCTCTTTGGCAACAAATTTTAAGAAAAATATCAGACCTAAATTTATATTATGCTCATGTACTTAAAGGAAAATTGGCTTTCATTCATAGATGATATGTTTATTTAACAAATTTTGTGGGATGTTTCTCAAAAAACGTCAACCATCCAGATAGCCTTTAAGATCTAAAAAAACACATAGCCGAGAAGATGTCATTGCAATATGCTTATTAGAAAATATAATCCAAAATGTTTAACCATCGTTGCGACATTTCTAAAAGCAGCCTTGGTATCCCTATTGGACTACCCCATAGTAAAAGATACAAAAGCTACAGGCTTAGATATATCTTCTTCTTAAAAGCCCAAAAAAATTCTGTAAGACTATCACGATCTCAGTAGCTCAAAATTAACACACACACAACAAAATTTTTCTGCTGCTCAAGCCAACTTGTGGTCAAGAAAAAGTTTTCATCGAAATAAACTTGTATCTATCTTAATGAATCTATATTCAGAAGGCCTGGGCATGTATCTGTCATATACAAAATGTGATAATTGCCAGCTGTCTGTTTTTATTTTTGTTCTTTTTGTTGGTATTTAACTTGGGTGTTAAATTCACTGAGCCGTGTATGTGAGTGTATCTGTGTGTGTGTGAACAGCCTCAACTAATTGTAATGAATTTTTCAATTTTGGTCTCAAGCACTCCCACACATACACACACGGACGCATACACACTGGCACTCAGCAGCAAACACGCCCAATTTGTGGGCGTATGCTTTGACTGTGCTTGTCGCTGATGAATGATTCACACTCGTTGTCGCTGTCATTCATCACAGTTGGCAGCTAAAACGCGCTTTTTGTGGTCAGAGCTGGCAATGCCAACACATACACACACACACACACACTCAAATATGTAAAGATACGCACACACGCATACACTAACACTCACGCATTCAAACAAACATGCATTTGTGTGAATGTGGTTGACTTCAATGCTGTTTGATGAAAAATTAACGCATACAAACACACATTGGCAAGCAAAGCTCACACAGATATACACACACACACATACGCACACAAAGGCAAAGACAAAAGCGAAGCTTATATACACTTCAAGTTGGTAATCTAAAATAATGGCGCTTGTAAAGTGTTTGTAAATGATGGCTGTATATGTGTGTGTGTGTGTGTGTGTTTGTGTACATGTGCTTAGTCATCCGCTCCACTCTCTTCTTACGCTCTTTTCGCACTGCCTCTCATATAAATTTCAATTTTTGAACTTGTACTCGTTGCTTTCTGATGAAAAGTTAAGTGCATTCGATTTTTGGTTGATTTTGGGTCGGGTTAAAAAGAGATTCAATCGGTTTGTATGGATTAAATACGGTTGGTCGACTGCCAGACTCTGATCTGTTGTCTGTTGTCGACGGGAAATGCTAACACGCATACACACACATGTAACTATATATTTGTTGGCAAATGTTGCAATAGTTAATTTCAATTACTTGAATTTGGTTGGGTTTCCATGTAATTTATACACTTAGAAAAATAAAACAA
Organism: Chymomyza costata; assembly: GCA_018150985.1. NCBI lineage: Eukaryota > Metazoa > Arthropoda > Insecta > Diptera > Drosophilidae > Chymomyza > Chymomyza costata. The sequence goes on along the minus strand of JAECWU010000698.1, from coordinate 351,956 downwards.
AATGAAACAAAAATATTTTGAACTAGATAGTTCTTGTAGAGGGGAAAGACGTTGCTATTGATTTTTTGATTTTTTTTTTGTTATGCGGATCAGTTGGGTATAAAATTTGTTTCTTTACTCTTTTGCTTTCAATTCTTACACGTACAATTTTTCCACTAGATTTCAAAATAATTGACAAGTAGTGACATTAACTCAACTAAATTATGAGGATTATTCTCTGTCAATCCAGCCACCCCCTACTCACACTTCAATTTTTAAGATAAATCAACATTATTGGGCTTAAGATTTTTGTCTTCTCGTCTACTTTTTAAGGCCGTATAGTGACTTTTGATATTATAAAATGGCGGAGCTATAATGGCCGCCAAAGCAAAGTCTCTCCATAATAGAATCACTATTTTTAAGATTATTTTCAGAAAAACATTATTGAAACCCCATTTTAAATATCTTATTAGATTTTTAAAATTTCAAAATGGCGGACCTAAAATGTTTTTTTTATTTTTGTGTTTATAGTTCGAGTTTGGGTATGCATATATGGGGTTTAGGGGTCGGTTATTACGAATCTGGTGCTAAAATTTCAAAAAAAAAAATGGGACGCTAAAAAACTCAAAACAATAACAAAATTTTAAAGGCTTAATCATTTGTTGATTTGAAGCGATTTTTTCGAAAACTGTTTCATTTGTAGAATTTCAGTCCACAGGCAGCCCTTCTAAATCTGGTTTTCGAAAACAAGTTCTATCTGTCCTTAATTTTTTGAAGTGTAATTGATACATTGATGTATTGTTAATCTCATTTGAGCGAAAATGCAATCTAATTACAACCACTGCATGGATAGAGTACAATGCCAACCATTCAAATGCATGGATCTGAATGTGAATGCGAATGTGATTGTGAATGTTCAAGGCCCCAAATACCACATAGAAAATTGTTTTGCCAACGCGTGCTAATCGAGATACATGCAAGTGGGCATGGTTAAAGGCGTATATGAGTATTTGTCAGAGCAAGTGCATGTATGTGTGAGTCTGTGCAGCTGTGTGCAAATAAGTAACAAATTGGAATAGCTTAGCTTGAAATTTGTTGTGGTTTTTGTTTTGTTGATTTTAGTTTTTCTGTTTCGTATTTCTATATTGGGTGTAGTTAGCTGTAATTGACATATGTGGGTTAAGGTTGATGTGAAGAGACAACATGCCAAAATGAGTGCCAAAAAAAAAAACAATGAAAACGAAAGCTTAATTGTTGCTGAAGATTGTGCAGTTTAAGACTTGGCATTAGTTACAAAACCAAGCACTGATTTAGCATAAAACAAATTTGAAATTTATCTTTTTTTTTTTTTATTTCTGCGTATTTTCCGTTTCCTATTTTCATTTGTAATGCCAATCATGGTTTACAAACTGCTGCAAATGAATGCAATTTGCTGCGCTCAGCAGCTGCACACAGCTTGGGCTGTGTATAGTTTTCCAATTAGGCAGAAAACACAAGGAAAAAAAATATGCAAAAATTGAAGCAGAAATGGGAACAAAAATAGGAAAACCATTAAAGTGGAGCGTGACCGACTTGAAGTTGGCAGTCAGTGTAACGACTTTTGAATTCACTTATTAAAAAAAAATATTTTAAAAATCTGACAAAATTAAAAAAAATCCTTTATAATTATTATTACTAAGTGCTTTAATAATTGCCCACATAAAGAAAGCACATTGTGTGGCGTGACAGAAATCTACAGAGGCATATATGCTCTATATATATTTATAATCAACTACAAATCTTTTCGATAATTTAGAATACTCTTCAAGATTTTTGAAAGCATTGACTGTTTTTCAAAACAAAGTAACGGACAGAATAAATTGTAAAACAAACCGAAACAAAAGCCTCAGAAAAAATTTGATATATACTTTATTGAAGAGCATATACAAAGTCTATTAGTCTTTTGTTCGCCCCACAACAGACTCAATGTACGTCTCGATGCATATCAGCAATGATTTTTTACTACCTGTTACATAAACTGGGATGTTCTCAAAATACCCTTTTAATCTAAAAGTTACAAGCATAAAGACAGGATCCTAAGCGCTGTCGACTTCGTTTACGGTCAGCAAGAAATTGTTCAGGCCAGCTACAATAATTGAAATGACAAGCATGAAAAATGAAAAGCAAGCAAGCAAAGAAAGAGAGCGTGGAAAAGAGAGCAATATGAAGCGATAGAGAGCGCAAAGTTGGCCCAAACGGATGCTCAAACTAGTTTGCTGTCTTAGCCGTCTGCAACTGTTTGTCTCCTTTCGTTGTTGTTGTTGCTTTTGTGGTTGTTGCTCTTGGCCAGCTTATGCTTAAGTTATGCATAGCGCTCATTTGCACATTTCCGTTAGTTCATTCGCTCTTTCGTTTTGGTTTCTTTTTCGTTCGTTCGTTTCGTTTCGTTTAGCGGAAGTGGCAGCAATTGCGCGCACGCCATGTTGCCAAACAGCAATGGCAGCTGCAATGGCGGCAGCAATTGCTTAAGCATAAAAGAAGCAAAGAAAACGAATAAAGTAATGAAAAAAAGGCAATTCAACAACGATGCAGCAGACAAAGTGCAACGTTGACAAAACAAAAATCGCTGTGACATTTCTTTTGCCTTAAATGAGGCAGCGACAACTGCAGCACAGCCCAGAAGCCCATCCCTATCCCCAAAAAAAAAAACCCAACTTGAGCTTGAGGTATGCAACAAAAGCCAGCAGAGCGGAGAGAAAAACAAGCTTGTTGTGAGAGCAACGAAGCTTGGATGCTCTAAAAGTGGAAAAAAACTTAAGAACTAGAGAGTCTTCAGCTAAAGATATAGTATAGCTATCCCAACTTCTCGACTTATTTGGTCAGAAATTCGTCGGTAGAAGATATCTAACAGCCGAAAATGGTTTCTAGAAGTACTCCAAACTGAATTTTACTCAGTTTGCAACAATGAAAAAAAAGTTATGGATTCTTTTTTAAAGATATCTGTGGCTTTTGTTTCCAATGCGCTGCACGACATAGTATAGTGTGTGTCACAAACTTCTTAACAATTTGTTTATGCCCTGTGCGCCTATAGAGCATCGCAGCAGACCAAAAACGAACTAAAAAAACACTGAAAGCCAGTCAGGCAACGCGGCATCTTGTCGCCGGATGTGAATTTATGCGTATTCAGCTCAAAAAATGCACTAGAAAAAAAAAAAATGGTAAAAGACATTTTTGTACCATTGCAATTTTATTTTTTCACATTTTTTTACTTTAGTTTTATATTACTTCAACTCGTTTCCACGGCAAATTTAATTGCTAGACAGAGCAAGATGCGTTCCAACAACTTGAAATTGAGATGAATAGTTTAAACTTATGTTTCTTCTACGCGGCTAAGTTATTGTTATTTTTTTGCAAGCTTCGTTTGTTGTTTCTTAATTGAAAATTAAGAAATTATTTTTACTTTTGCTGCACAAAAACTTTGCTACCTGAAAATGCAAACTGCATTAGTTTTTGCTCACTTAGATAGCTTTTTTGGGGAAAGAAGTTTTCGGGTGTTTTTCAATTGCACATGGCTGGCTAAGTGTTTGTCTTAGTCTCTAGATTATTTGGCGAGTGTTTTTTTTTCTTCAAATTTGGTAGCTTGTTTGCAATTAAGTGCAAGAAAAACAAACTTGAGGGCAACTTTTGTGTGCTGCACTCAGACCAGACTCCAAGATACTCAAACCTGCAGACAGCAGTTTATGAAGGTTTATTATAAAGCCAGCAGTGTATTCTCTAGGGATTTATAATTTGACAGCTGTTTGTGCCTTGATTTATTTCAACTATAGAAAAAGAAACAAATGTGCAATAATTATGTCATAAAAAGTAGCTGAGACTTGAGCAAAAGTTAGAGCAGGAGCTATGTAGCTTTGTTAATATGCTTATAAATCATTAACCCTTTCAGGCCCGCTGTTGCCTACAGGCAACATTGAATTCAAATGCAAAAAACTCAGCTATATCGGATTATTTTGCATTGGTTATTGTTTTTATCTAGTAGGCTGTTCTTTTTTGTGCATTTCTATATATAGCATAATGCATGTATTTATTTTTAATATTTAGTTTTGCCGGCTTTTTCATTAAAACATCGAGTGCCTAAAAATTTGCGCAAAAAGTGTTTGTACATTTATCTTCATTATATTTACGTTATTAGTTATATTTACACAAAAAATGATTTTATTACTTAAAGATAGATAAATTAATAAATAAAATCAAACTTTATGAACAAGATGGTTTAGTTTTGTGTCAGGATTTTCCAAAGTCAGTGTTGCCTATAGGCAACATTGGGCCTAGTGGAAAAAAAATTTTTAAATTTTGTTATGTATAGATATGCGGGCCTTTGGGAGTTCTTCGCATTATCAAATTTATTTCGGATAGATTCATAGACAAAATAAATTTAAAGAAATTAAGAGAAATTCAAAACACTTTACTACTCTGAAAACTCAATTTTGGGGCAATTTTGGATGTTATTGCTTTAGAAAATAACTTAAAATTTGTGCCCTGCTATTTTGGCCCAACAATATCACATAAGTCGCATTGATATTTTCGAAATATTGTAATGTTCGAGGTGTATAATGCTAACAAATACTAAATGGTCCAATCGATCAACAAATAGTATATGCTCATTATCTTTTGGTGTATAAACATTGCAGTACTCAATAGTTGGCTCTATTCCTAGAGATTTGAAGCATATTCAATATAAGACCATTCCTTATCCATTTTTATTGTCAATCGGACATTGCCATTTAGCTCAAACCCCACTAAAGAAAATTCTGCTCCAAAAGAGGTCTTCAGTCATAGATAATATCCCATTTGACTCTCGCCATTCTGGTACAGCATCATCAGCTGTTTTTGACACTTCAACTCCAAAACTAGAAACTAAAAATATGTGGTACTCTTGAAGCAATCACGTGCGATCAATTCAATTATTGGATTATGGGGCCCAAAAGGACAGTGGAACTGTAAAAACTGATATCCACAAAATGCTTAAGTGTACGACTCTATATTTGCTCAAATTCACTCAAAAACTTCTTTGTTTCATTTTACACATAATTAATGATTAAATATAATTGAAGATATAAAAAAACCATCCAAATAATTTATTAACATATATTAAAATGCAAAAAAATTGTACTCAGCAATTGCGTATACGTACAGTATAAAAATGTAACACTCAGGCCCAATGTTGCCTATAGGCAACATTTCGGTGGGGCCTAACTAGGATACCCAGGAACTTGAAATTTTTCTGTGACTATTTGTAGCTATATTAAGATAATTCTAGGGTCAAATATTTTTTAAGTCCTCCCATTTTAATTCGGGCCTGAAAGGGTTAAATATCATAAATTTTATGTATGCATTAAATGCAATTAATAATTGCAATTTCCTTTTTGCTAATAGCTTTTGAACAAAGAAAGGAAGTGAACACAATACAAATCTCTATAATACGTAAATTGCGTATACGCCTTGAAGGCAACAATTTTATCCTAAATATTAGTTCTAAACTGCATAATATAAAACGAATATTTATAAAAAAAACATGTATAAATCGATTTTGATTATTATTATAACTATTTAATTATAGTTTTTATTTTTATATTTAACATTTATAAATGTGGTTCAATTTAAATATCCCCTATTACAATATTGTTAAAATTTTTTATTTTACATTTAATTAGTTTTTTGCACAGAACAAAATACAAAAAAACAATCAATTTTCTTATATTGAAAACTATAACAAAAAATGTTCGATTCCAAAGAAGAAAAAAACTAACTCTTTGGAATAACTTTGGAATATATATATAATGACGAAAAATCTTAAATTTAAACTATATATAAAGAGGTTTAAGATTTGATACTCTCTATTACAAAATGTGTGAAATAAACAAATCTCTACCGGAAAATAGGTAAAGAAAAAATCAAAAAGATGGCGTATTCTAAAGTCGTGCGCAGACGACTTTGGGATACACTGTACCATATCTACATACAATATCTTTATAAACACACGAAACAAAACGAATTTTGCAGCAAACAAATTTTTTTGACCGATCGGTCCTATTGGGACTATATGATACAGTCAACCGATTGGTACAATTCTTGGGACCTATAAAACAATTCCGAGAACAAAATTTGGTTACGATATCTTCCTAAACAAACTAAAAATACCAAATTTTTTACAAAAATCGAGTTTTTGGCCGATCGGTCTTATGAGGTCTATATGATATAGTCATCCGATTTTAATCAAAAAAAAAAAACTTAAAAATCTGCTGAATGCCAACTTTGGTTATGATATCTTCGAAAAAAAACAAAATACAACGAATTTAAAACAAAAAATTTTTTTTGTCCGATTGGCGCTAGGGAGATATATATATATATATATATAGCCAACCGATTTTGAAAAAATTTGGTACAGTGCCGAATATCTCTAAAAAACTTACGAATGCCCAAATTTGGCTGTGATATCTTCATAAACAAACGACTTATCCATCTAAAACTTTTGGTATTTTTCGAGGTCCGCTGTAACACCCCTATGGGACCTATATAATGCAACCCCGATATCGAGAAAATAAAATAAACTTGTCTCCTATGGAATAATAAGGAATCTAATCTGAATGTTTGGTTGCTCTATCTCCTACCATCTCTGAGATCTAGGCGTTCATTCGGATGGACAAACAGACGGACAGACGGACATCGGTATATCGACTTCTCTGGTCACCCTGATCATACATTTATGTAACTTGGGGTGTCTCCGACGTCTCCTTCTATATGTTACATACATTTTTGGCTTGCACAAACTTAATATACCATTTGTACCATACAGTACAGGGTATAATTATAAAAGTTTCTTATACATCTGAGATACTACTTAAAAGCATTCCCGATCAAAAGAAATAACATCTATTAAGTTCGGAATGACATAAAATATACTTTAAATAAAAAATTTTTGGGAGTCCCACAAAAATAAAGTAAGCTCAAAAGTGTTGGGAATAATTTTGAAATAAATTAAAAATATTAAAAAGCATATTAATGCGTTTCAAAATTTGAAACATTTTCTCACTTTAATTTATATAGTAAATATATTTTTTTATACAATAATTTCACTAACCCGAAATAGCACAAAATAATAGCTCCGTGTTTAGACTCTTTTAAGAAGTTTGCAATATACCCAACTTATTGCATTTGTTTCTAAAGCAAATAGCAACATTTAATTAAAACGTATATACTATATATACTATATATGTAGCTGCAATGTACACTAAAGCAGTATATTGCACATGACTAACTTAATTAAAAATTAACAGTCCAATGATTTCAAAATATGTTTATTTATTTGTATACAAATTAAATTCTAACACTGTGTACATTTGGAGTTTGATTTGATTTGAATGTGACATTCCGGTGCAAATATTTGTCAAGTTTGCAGCACAAATAAATATTTCGTTTTACTTTTTAAACTTTAAAAATAAATAAATTTAAATGTTTGCAAATTAAAGCAAAATTTGTAAAATAAATCTTGTGACTCATTGATTTGTTGCATTTGCCAGTTATTTAATATATACAATATTATTTGTATTCTTTTATAGAGCATGTAATATGTAAGCATTTGCATAGAATTGATATTTTTATTGCGCATACGCCACGCTGGCTGACATTTTTAGTTCTATTGTTTTGCAGGTGTGCAAACAAGTTGGCATCATTTGATTTCCGAAACAAAATACAATTTTCAGACAGCTCAAAGGCTCAATGGGAAATTTGAGCGCTGACAAATTTGTTGGAATTTGGCTTTGTTCATGCGAGGGTTGACTTTGCTATAACGTTTAAGGCAAATGCTAGTCAATTTTAAGTCTAAAGTTGACTTTTTTATGTTTCGAAACTAAGTTTGTTTAGAGTAAATGTAAATTTTATAAATTTGACTTAAGTCTATGTCTATTTAAGGGCGACTGTAAGTCAATCAATTCAATAAATTTCATCATCTAAGTGAAAATTTCTTATGCCTTACTTTTGGCTATTTTTGGTTTGTTTTAAGCCACTGCACTAGCTGATAAACTTTAGGGCTAGCAGGGTACGCAAAAGATCCCTAGAGTCACATTGCAATCTTTTCCATTATTATTAGCTACTTCAGTACTCGAGGTCTCTGCGTTCATACAGTCAACCAGAAATGTTTAGTTATGCCCATCATAATGTAAGCTTATATGCACCACTTCTTTATTTAAGTTATAAAAATAAATAAAACATCTCCATTGAAAAACTTTTGTTTGTGTTAACTTGTTCCCAAAAGGATTCAAGCAACCCTCGTACTGCCATCATCTCTAGAGTGCGCTTATAAATAGCTGCCATATAAGTGATTTGTATTGAAGGCTTTAACTGTCAGACACTTGGCAAAGTGTTGCCATTTAATATATCCATTCACTTGACCTTGTCTGAGTAGCTGGCCACGTTCCGCGCTGCTTCACTGCACCCTACACTCTTTCTCTCAGTGCTTTCTTTTGTCTCTGCTTTGGGCCAAGACTCAATTAAAAACTCAACTCGTTTAGCTGAAATGTTAACAATGTTGTCCCTTTGGCTTTGTTGTTGTTGTTCTTGCTGCTGCTGCTGTCATGCTCTCAGACACATTGTCATTCATGTTTGCTGCACACACACACAGCTACGACACACACACATACACTCATACACTTGTAGTGTGTGTACTCTTGCCTGTCATTGCGCTCATTGTTTGCTTCTTGCGTTCCGCATACAGTTAATGACTTTTTAAACTGTTCATAATTTAGTTTAATGAGTCCCGCTGCGACTTTTAACTTTAAAACTTAATAAAAGAAAAACAAAAAAGAAAAAAAACAAAAACAAAACAAAAGCAACAAAAATGCAGCCAAGTATCTCAGGGCTTTTGTGAAAGTGAAAAGTCTTGAGAATGTAATTACATTGATAAATTGTAAGAGGGCAAGAAATTGGCTCTTGAAGCAGTTACCAAATGTGTCTTGACGCTCTTAAATTTACAAAAAAAAAAAAAAGAGACGTAAAAGTAAGTTGGCAATGCTGGTCTAAAGGAAGCAAAGAGCGCAAAATAGTTACAAGCACGCAGTTTTCAAGAGAGTAAGTGAACTAAATATACAAACTGTTCTACTACTCTTTGTTGTTTTAGAACAAAATGTACAAACTGTTATACTAATGTACAAACTTTTATACTACTGTACAAACTGTTATACTACGCTATTGTTTTGGAACTTTTTAGAAATGTACTAACTGTTATACTACTCTTTATTGTTTTAGAACACTCTCTATTTGGCGCAAAAGGCAAACTAAATTTTAAAAGCTGAAATGAACATTATAATTTAGCACACTCTCATAGCAAATTTATATTTTTAGAGTTTAACAGAAAAATAAGTAAAATAAAAAACAATTAGTTTTCATTTTTAATTAATTTTATAAAATATAAAATTTATTTATTTTTATAGAAATAAACTTGAACCTTAATACATAGACGCTGTTCTAAATTTTCAAAGTTTGGTGCCAAAACTTGTTATTTCTCTGGTTTGGAAATAAACTAAAAGAAAAAAGTTCTAAATTTTTATAGCTCTTTTTACTATAGCTCAACAAAGTTATTGAGGTTCTATGTTCTACTTAGCAGTCAAGAATATAAGTAGTACTTAACAATGTTATTTATTTTGGTGAATTTTGCATCTTTAGGATTTAGAACGATTTCATAGTACTTAGATAAAAGACAAGATAATAATAAGTTAAAAAGGCTGAGTTGATGCCAAAAATGTATTCTTTCTCTGCTTTTCGGATAAACTAATGGGCTTACAACATTTTTATAGCAATTTGTACTATCTATTTGTTTGTCATTTAGTACTTAAATTTATGGCTGCTTTTTGGGCCTAAGAATTTATAGCATTTGCTTAGTAAGTACATATTAGGTCCAAAGGAGCAAATATAAAACTTTTTAGAACATTAAAAAGTCAGTGATTTTGAATGCCTATAAAAGTTGTTGTTCAAATTTTTTGTGTGCGCCGGTAATAAATTAGCACTTTTAAAGCAATTTTTATGTAAAAAAAATGTATGTTACATATAAAATTTTTAAGGCACAACACAAAATAATTGAAAACCTAAAAATATTGTTCAAGTTGAACACAATTTTTGGTTGCTAAGAGTTATGGTTGCTATGGTGTTGAGAAAAACTAAGCGCTTTAGATCTGGGAAATATTTATAAATGAATTTAGAACGTAAGCACAAGCAAATGAAACTTTGTATAATAGGAACTTAATTTAGTGCAGGATCTTTGTGGAAGTATTTTATAAGTGCTATAATGTCCTTTTCGAAGAAGCAAGCAATAGACTAAAAGCTTTCGTTTATTATAAAATGTATAAGAGTGAAGTTTGTGCTTTTTTCTTATAAAATCGAATACAAAATATAAGAGTGTTTTAGTGCTGCCCAACACTAAACTTTATGGCTTTTGTTATACGTTTAACTTTTATAGAAAGTTTTTAACGAAGTGTAGAATACATTAGTGTAGACTAGGAAGAATATGTTTTATAGTAATATTTTATGGTAAGAAAACCAAGCTATAAAAGCAAACTCTTATTTAAATTATCGTAAATTAAATTATTAACTTAAAAAAATTTTATAAAGACTGAAAAAATTAAAAAAAAAATCGCATAAAAAGGTTGAAGATGCCATAAAGATTTAGAAACTGCATCCGCTTTGCAGAAGCCACAATAAAAGTTCATTAACAAACTATTGGCATTGCTTGCTTATATTATCATTGGACATAGTCTTCGAATAAGTAATATACTATTTTTTGATTACTGAACAAATCGAGTTTTATATCTAGTCTTTTTAAAAGCTTCAGTTCATATTTCCCAACAACGCTGTTAACCTCTGAAATCTTTTGTGAGTTATAGAGAACGGTTAGGTTGCTTTAAGGGGAGTCCTAAAACAATGTTTTACGAAAATCAAATTTCTCTGTAAGTCATTGCTTGTTTATATTTTTTAAAATTTTAAATCATTTTGATCAACTATAAAAAGTATTGTAAAATGTTATATGAGATGAAAGTTTAAGATAATAAAATAAATAAAATAAAAAATTACTTATTTTAAGTTCCTATTAAAAGTAAAAAAACTAAAGAATGCTTTCACAGCACCAAAATATTCGCATGCAGCTTAGAGCCGATTCTCCTAATATGATCTGCAGCTTCTTTTTCCATGTTTATTTATCTTTAATTAACGAGAAAATTTGTAATGAAACATCATCATTTTCTCAAATGAAAATAAATTATTTATATTTAAATATATTTATATTTATACAAGAAAATTGAAAATGCTGTATTTAAGCTGACATTAGGGAATTTTCATTAATTTAATAACTAAGTTTATCAAACTCGAAAATTAAGTGCACTGCATAAATAGACGCATAAATTCATTAAGCTGCTGTCAAAAATTAAATCCCAAACCACTTGCTCTAGTCTCTCCAGGTATACAGACAATACTTTGTTAGATGTAAAACATTTTGTGGTTTTTTTTTCACCCTAAAACAAAGTATATACTAAAATGCAGCTACAAACTACAAATAGATGATGGCTGAGTTGAAGGGAAATACTCCTGGCGGATATTGATGATAAAATCGAAAAGTTTATATTAGTGTGATGATGAGTGTGTCATCAAGATGATGACGGGGCTGCTAGGAACATAAACGCTGCTGCTGTGAAATTTTTATGCAAGATTAAATCATAAAAAAAAAGTAAAAGTGTAAAGATTTTAAGGCAGACTGCGAGCAAAATGTGGTTAACTTCTACATATTTTGTTACTTTGAGCAAAGAAACTGTTGCTTATTAAAAGCATTAACGAAGATGCTATGAAAGAAGATGATAGGAAAAGAGATGATGGTAAAGAAGATGATGTGAAAGAAGACAATATGAAAGAAGATGATGTGAAAGAAGATGTTGTGAAAGGAGATGTTTTGAAAGATGATGTGGTAAAAGAAGTTGATGGGTAACCGAGTTGAAGTGAAAGAAGATTATACGAAAGAAGATGATGTGAAAGAAGATTATGTGAAAAAAGATGATATGAAAGAAGTTGATGTTTTTCCACAGACAGATGATTAGAAAAAAGATGATGAGAAGCCGACGAATAATAGCTGCAGCAAAAACTGTTCTAAAAGAATGTGCTTGCCAAAGCGATGATGTCAAGTTTTCTAAAATATTAATTAATAAATCATTTAAGTTTTTTGACATAATCATTATTTATGCAATCAATTAAAGAAGCCAACATATTGCACATAAAAAATTTATTTTAAAATATAACCATTCAAACTTCCAAACGTATGTTTAAGCAACAAACAATAAATTTTAAATACGCATACGCCATGTTGAGCAATACAAAATACATGTATTCGTTGAAGAAGTGGATGAATCTAACTAGCATAACCTAAGCAATACACTATCTTTAAACGCAGATATTTTAAAGAGATGAAAGGGTTAGAGTAAAGTGAAGTAAAAGTTGGTGCTGGGTTTAGTTAATCATACGATATTATGGATAAAACATTTATTTGACATAAAAAAGTGAAAACCGCTTTAGTTTTCAAAGAAGTTTTATTGCAACTGAAAAACTTAACAGCTAAAAAAGAGCTAAGATAAGATTCTATTTTAATTGAGCTGGACTTCAAATCCCGGTACTAGGAAACAGATTAGAAAAAAATTGCCAAATATAGTTTTATTTGGACTCTTTGCTAACTTTTTCCATAATGTATGGATTTTAATAACTTAGAATAATCCAAAAAAAAAAAAAACAGGCTCATTTGCTATTGACCAGGATTAAAAAACACTTGAAGAGAGCAAATTCGAATTTTCATTATACTGAGGGATTTGGTATATTCAGGTAAATCTAAGGGAGTATATATTATTTATTGTTCTTATGATGAAACAAGCTTGCTATGGATTTCCAAGCTTTAAAAAGTTTTTGAAGCATTTGTCATGAACTGTGAAACAAAAATCAATCTGTAACCGGGAGAAACTAGCAATACATCGAGTGAAAGATAAGTTTTCGTTTCAAAGCACGAATGATAGGTAAGATAGACGCCTGAAATCGAATAATTGCTTTTAAGCGGTTGCTGTAACGAAAATTAAGTGAAACGTCTAGAAGGAATGAACGAACGAACGAATGAATGCAAGCGAAGTTTTATTATCAGAGCTCTAAGATCTTTGAAATCGAGAATTTGCATTTGAGCCATTTAACTATTAAAGATTGTTTAGTTTTGATTTTACTTGTAAAATTCGCTTGGTATTCGATATTTTTTATACCTTGACTTATTAATGGAATAAGCCAATTCTTGTCCCTGCCTGCAAAAATTTTGAGTTTGAAGCGCTTTGGTTAAGAGAAGCGCTATATAAAGGCAAGTCTATGACCAAACGAAACAAGCTCTGTTCTAATGGAGATCGAAGTACATGATTGCTTTATGTGCAATTATTGCCTTTAAAAGGTTAAAGATTTATTTTATAAACTTTTTTTGAGTAACTGAGTTGAAACTCTAAGCCACCCAATATCGATACTTTGTAACAGAAATACTGAATCGAAAATCAACTTAATCACCAGGTTGGAGGTAAACGCTTTGGTGGAGTGAAACACCTTAAACAAGCAAAAATATGGAAAGAAACAAGATGGAATGAAACACTCTTTTTAGAGACCGAAGTGCCTTCAGTAAAAGTCTCTTGAAAGATAAAAAAATAATTCAAAATAACTGTCAATATATATATAACTTTAAGTGGGCATAAATAAATTCTTAGAATATCAAAGAACATTAAAATAATTATTCCAATATAAAATGCGTACTTTTTAAAACCTTTTTTGCCAACAAAACATTTGTTTTTAAACCACATGAAAAATTCGTTTTGGTGAAATTGGGAGCACCAGACATTCGTTTTCAAAACAAATCCGAATAAATAGCTTGGAACCATTTTTCGGAGCACGTCTGTATATTTCAGAGACACAAAAATCTGTTAGCTTTGCAGCAGAAATTCAAAAAACGAAATCAAATGAAACATTTTCCGAAGTAATAGAACAAATAAACGTTAGCTCAGCTGTTTTTGTGACGTCACATTTATGCTTAACGTTGTTATGGCTTTAAAGCGTTTAAATTTATGAAAGCTGTGCAGCTTTGATGCATTTCTGATGACATAATGCAGGTATATCATATCAAGGGCAATATATCATACCATGTTAGACCTTCAACTAAAACAGGTTTAAAAAAAAAGTGTTTTTTTCAAAATAATTTCAAGAGCTTACTTCAAATCAATTGCACAATGTCAGCGACAAATTGGTCTGCATCATAAAAATCACTCATCCAAATATCCAGACAACCGGGAGGTGGAAAAAACAAAAAAAAAAATTCAGGCCAGTTACAGCTCAGTCGCAGCGCAGTCAGCTGTGGAGTGCTACGGCAATGACTCTGCCGTGAATGTCGGTGACTCCGACGGAAGCACTTGCAGGTTCGATATTTATGACAAATGTGGCCATGGCGTTTGGCTTACGGGCATGGGCATGGGCATGGTCATGGGTGTAGTTTACATGGGCGGTGGATTCAATGACTGTTCAAGATTAATGGCGCGTCTAAAATGCTTCACGTGCGAAAAAATCTATAAAACTGACACAGCAAGAGGCGTGACCAATACTATATACCTATGGATGTGTTAATAAATGGTATGTGTGTTTGTGTGTGTGTGTGCGTGTATTGGCTGTGTATGTTTTTGACACTTTAACTGCGCGGCATGGCCAATGTGTATATATATAGATAACTTTTGTGCAGGTTGTCTTGGCTATGGCTATAGTCATACTCAGCGTCAACGTCAACGTCAACAAGGTAGGTTGTTGTTGTTGTCTGTTGTTTGTTGTTGGCTGTCATATTGCGTTTATTTAACGTTAACACCGCCATTGTAAAGACACACATACAACTGAGTGTCACTTATCAAGTGTCTCTCTCTCCGCGTCTGTCTCCGCCATGTTGTATGCATTTAATTTTGTTATTTTAACGCCCATTGACATTTTCATTTTACAGCCCTCAGCTCCAGGCTCTGCTGGAGAAACCCCTTTTTGAAGCTACACATAAATCTTTCCTTCTTGTTGTTGTTTAATTGAGCTGACTTGATTTAAGAGCGTTAGTATTTTATGGGCCAAGTGATTTTGTAATGCCCTTAAATCATAAACTAACAACAGAATTACATAAGTGTACAAGTGTCGTATACTTAATGGCGCATATAATGTTGATATGTCTAGTAGGAATAATGCAATGCAGCGCTTATTTGTTTAATGTTTTAAGGAAAGTGAACTCGGAGTGTTCAAAGGGTATCAGAAAAGTTCGTACTTACATATAATAAAAATAAATGTTTGATTTTAAAACAAAGTAGCGCATACCTGTAATTGGAAGAAAAAATCAATAAATTAATTAGTATTTTAACAAAATCAATGCAAATAAATTTATATTTTATAATAGTGACTAACTTATTGTCTTATTTACTGCGTACCAAAAACTAACTTAAAGTTACATTTTAAAAGTATTTAAGCCATTTATCATTTTTCCCTTTGGCAGTACTGCGTAAAGGCATAATACCGCTGCGGTTGAGTAAACATTTTAAGTAAATACCAAACACTTTATATACATACTTAGTTACATAGCAGGCTGCCAGAGTCAGAGCCATTATGAATGACTGGAGCGTTAAGCTAGCAGCTGCTAGGAAAAGCTGCTTACATATGGCTATGACATTTATTGAGTCAGCTTCAAGTAATAGCCAGGTTTAAAGTTCGGGATAAGGTTGGAAACGGGACTGAGTCAGGGCATTAGCCAGTTGCAGCTGCAGCTACATTTTTGCCTAAGCCAATAAGTGTTGGGAAGTGGCTAAAGGCGCTGCATAAAATGGCAAATAGAAATGCCAGCCTTGTGTCTCTAAAACCAAGTGCTGCCCATTTCTCTCTGTGCATAACTGCCACATTAGCTGACTGCATTTACCTAGTCAGCTTGTCTATTCATTTTTCCAGCATTTTCTCTATTTTAAATGAAAAATGCTCTTTTACTTCCATTTTTATGCATGTTGCTTAGAAGTTTACTTGAGGATTTGTCTGGGTCTGTCGTCACGTTTTAGCGCTTTGGAAGCTGCAATTTGTTACAGCGTGCCACATGTGTGCATCTGTGTGTATCTGTGTGTCATTGTGAGTGTGTGCAAATAAATTTTAAGGTAATGCAAATGAATGCCAATTTAGCTGTGCCACACACGTGCCGTGCCCACTGACAGCTTTTAGTTGCAAGTTGCAGGTTGTCAGTTTCAGCCGTCTGGCAACGTCGTTCAGACACACTCAGCCATTCATGCATTCATTCACTCATTCATTCAATTGCATTTGCGCTGTTAATTTTGGCCTGGAGTTGGTTAGTTAAGTAAGTATTCAATTTGTGGGTTAGCTACGTTGGTAAGCGCAGTGGCTAAGTTAGTTAGGAAGAAGGGGATCAGTGCTAGATGGAATTTTTGTGAACCACAACTCGTCATGCAGCCTAATTTTATTTTTTCAACAAACACAATTTTTTATGTTGCCTTCAAAGTTTCAGTGCTTTTAGATAGAGATAAAATATGAAGAAGATGAATTTCTAAAAAATTTATTAGGAATTGAAAAAAAATTGTTTGTTTATTGCTTAAAGAATTTTAAAAAAATATACCTAAATTAAATTGTAATAGATTATGAAAACTATTTTTATACCAAAAAAAGATAAATTCTATATTGGCATAACCCTTTCTGTCTAAAAACTATCTCCGCCACTGTACATTAGAAACAAGTCAATAAGCTGCCATTTAAAGCAAACTAAAGCGGCTAACGAAAGTAGTTTAAATTAAATAAACAAGGCTAAAAAGTGTTGTGAGGGGAACTCTGGCCGTAAATGGGTTAAATGCGGCTGCCTTTGGTTTGGTTAATGTAAAGTGCGTTCCAAACAAAATTAAAACTCAAAAACAAATACGTAATGCAAACCACAAAACACGAAAGAGTAAGCGAAAAAGAGAACACAGGCTTGTGGCAAGCGTTTGTGCCACAAAAAGCAAACAACAATGGCGTAAAATATATCTGTGTTTGGCAGTGTGTGGGTGTGTTGAGCGGGTACACGGGTGTAGGATCTGTGTCCGACGGGTCAGGTGCGGCACAGGCGTTAGGTTCGTTTCGGTCAGTTGGTGTCAAAACAACAAATTGTTTTATAATGCGCAGCCTGCAGACAAAAGGCAAATACAAATAAGCTTTACACATACAAACATATATATGTTTGTGCGCCCCGAAACACACTCGCAACATCCTCACACACACACACAAACACACATATGTGCCAATTCACACGCCGCTACACAATGGCAACAACAACAATGGCAGCAACAGCTTGAAGGCCCAGTTAAATAGGCTAAGACCAAGACCCAACTTAACTACATATATACAAGAACATGAGTACACTGAGAGACAAGTTGGCGACACTGCACATATATTGAATATAGAAGCTGTAAGATAGTTGCTTAATACGAAAGAAAAACAATTGATATAGGGTGATTTTTTGATAAAGCATAAAAAATGCGAAATTCAAATAGAACTGTCTTTTATAGGGTGTTTTTTTATAGGTTTTGTTTTAATTAACACGCTTTCTAATAAATAACTCCCGTGTTGCCAGCTATTGAAAACAATTTACTCCAATTAAACATAGTCGCTAGAACAGACTGATTTAATTTAAACAACGTAAGCATATATAGTATATAGGGTGATTTTTAATAGCTTTGCTATATTTTTTTGAGCATTGCGGCAATATTGTCGTCAAATATAAACATGCATTCAGGCAAACAAAAAGTCTCTGCTTTTATTTTTTGTATGGACTTGTATAGTCTATGCTACACTAGGAGAGAAGAACGGCAGTAGTAGTAGTATTTGTAGTCTTCGGACTTAAAAAAAAGCCACCTATTTGTGAGACAAAGAGCCATTTTATTCATTTGACAAAATTAAAAAAGATTTTATGCCCAGAGTGACAGAGTGATTAGGAAACCATTTTCCATTACTATTGCTGAATTGTCTACCGAGTTTATTAAAAGAATTGTAAAATCTAATTTAGAAATTTTGAAAAAGCACCCTATATTTAATTTATATATTATGTTTAAAAATAAATATTTTTTTTTTTAATATTTTAATTAGAGTATTACAAATGATGTGACAGTTTTAATTTTTTTTTTTTTTTTGAGAAAATGTTCGTATCTTGTATGTAGGCTACCATCTTATATTAAAAAAAAAATTCGATTTTTTTCGTTTATATATGTATCTCTTTTTTATACACTTTCTAGGCTACCATCTTATATAGGGTTTTCCAACAAGAGGTGTTATTTTGAATCACCCGGTATTTCGGTTGCTGTCACTTTTGAAGCTTTCATTCTTTGACATTTGACAAGTAGTAGTAACTACGCCATTACTAAAAATGGAACACACGCTTCAACAACGCATTGAAATTATTAAAATTCACTACAAAAATGGTGAAAATCTTCCATCGAAAAATCATCTTGACTGATGAGGCCCATTTCCACATCGGTGGCTACGTCAACAAGCAAAATTGTTGCATCTGGGGCTCGGAAAACCCAAGAGTTATTGTTGAGAAGCCTCTCCACCCTCAACGTGTGACTGTTTGGTGGGTTTTATGGTCCGGCGGGGTCATTGGACCTTACTTTTACGAAAATGAGGTTGGATCAACAGTTACAGTGAATGGATTGCGCTATCGAGAGGTGATTTATGATTTTTTATGGTCGGAGGTGGATGGTATTGATCTGGACAACGTTTACTTTCAACAAGGCGCTACGTGCCACATAAGCAACGAAACCATTGCTCTTTTACGGGAAAAGTTTCCGGACCGTGTTATCTCTCGAAGAGGTGATCTCAATTGACCACCGAGATCTTATGATTTAACACCTTGCGACTTCTTCCTTTGGGGCCACGTGAAAGATAAGGTCTACGCCAACAGCCCAGCGTCGATTCAAGACCTCAAAGATAGAGTTCGTGAGGCTTTCGAGGACAAAGGGCAGCCACTTTTCTATTTGGTTATGGAAAATTTCATGAAAAGGATATGGTCCTATAGGCGTGGTCGTGGTGGCCATTTGGCTGATGTTGTTTTTCATTATTAACGGCATACTTTCCTCTTTATTATGAAATAAACATCCGATCAATTATCTCAAAAAATTACATTTTTCTTTGAATACCAAAATAACACGTCTTATTGGAAAACCCTTTATTTGCAAAAAATTATTTAATTTCTCTAATTTCTAACTCTTTCAGTACAATTTATATTTATTAACACTTTAAGTTTTTATATTAATTTCATATCCAGCCCATTATCGCATCTTTATATAGGCTTATATTTTTGAAAATGATGAATTTTTTTTTTTTGTTTTATTTATCTTTTTTTTATAAACTATCTAAGCTCTTAAAGGGCTGTAAATATATTTTATATTTTAAACATGTTGCGTTTTTATATAAATTTTATATCCAGCACGTAGACCTATGTTTCTACAAATATAAAATTTCTTTATAATTTTTTTATTTTTTTAATAAATTTCTTTCTTATAATTATATAAAAAATTAAACAAATAATTGATTAAGAACTTTGCTCATTTTTAGTGCATTAAGATATTTTTGTACACAAAAATCTCAGTTCCTCTTAAAACACTCGTCTACTGCAGCTCCATTTTTAACTTCCATTTTCTCTCAGTGTACATATACATGTGTCTGTCTGTATAGCTATCGTTGTAGTATTAGTAGTAAAGTGTGGCATTGTCCATTTGGCTCAAACAAAAGGGCCAGCTCTTTCATTGTGCTTAGCGCAATTTTGGCTTAGGCGGTCAAAAGTCATGACAAAAGGTCTTAGCCAACATTTTGGACAATTGCCTCGGCAGGGTTCTTTGTTGACTAGCCCAGTAATATTGGAGCCATGAGAGTTGCCAAAATGCCAATAGCTGCCACTTGAAAGCATTTAAAAGGTGGTCCTTTTTTGTTGTTGTAAAAAAAGCTAACCTGCTGCTAATTGTTGCCACAACAAAGCAACAAAAAAATCTACAAAAACGAAGAAGCCAAAATTGTGCTTTTAGTTGGTTCTGTTTTTGAAAATAGTTTTTGCCAACTGACAGACAAAAAATATTTAATATGCCTTTTTTGGGCTTAAACTGCTTAGACAGCTTTAGTTTGGGTATTAACAAAAGTAGTTACCTTTTGTCTAAAGTGAATTCGAAAGATATTTAATTGTTTTAAGCCTAAACTTTTCCAGTTTAAAATATCATTTTGCTATTGCTACAGAAAGCTTAATAAAAAATTAAAGCACACTTTTAGGCTGAGCTAGCTTGTCTAATGCTTAAGGCTTAAAAATAGTCTCTATTACAAAATAAAGCAAATGTAAGTAATTTTTAAGCAGCTTTAAGAAAGAACACTTAAATACAAATTCTTAGAACCTAAACAAACTTTTAAATTATTAAAACTTGGCCAGCAACTAAGAGCTAAAAAATCGTTTTCAATGCTTTTTAATTAAGTTATTGCTTTTTCTGCCCTCAGCTCATTAGCAAGTTTGCTTCATATTTTCTTAAAAGCCATGAAAAACTTTTGTGTCATTTTTTAAGTTATTGATTTTTTGTTAAGTTATTTAAGCTTTAAGATTGCTTAATGTAGAGTGCATAAAAGCAAAGAGTTGTCGTAAAATTTGGACTTTTAAAAATTACTCTGTGCTGCGGCCTGCAAATTAAAAATGGTGACCTAGTTCATCTTCGAAATTAAGTAAATTCCACGTAAGGGCCTAACCAGGGGCGGATCTAGGATTTGGTATTGGGAGGAAAGGGTTCTTCACTTCCAAGTGTATATAAATATATCACCTTTCGCAAAAGGCTTTTAACACATTTTCGTAACTTTTTTGGGGTGGGAGGGGGGTCCGGACTCGAAAACCCCCATGAATCCGCCACTGGGCCTAACCTATCAATACTAAGCTCTTTACAACACTCACCTCCAAACTATTAAAATACAAAAATTAAAAGCTATTTTTTATTAATTTTTGTTTATATTTTGCAAGATACAAATTTATTATACTATCATGAAATGCTTAAAAAAAAAAATATTTTCCAAATAATTTCAGATCAATATAGTAGAGTCAATAAGTAAAATTGCATTAAAAATATAAGCAAAAATACTAAAAATGCATTATCTTTAGAGAAGATGGTCACACTTATAGCATTTATATATTTTATTTTTAAATAACTTCAGCGTTCAAATTAAGTCTGGAAAGAGCAAATAAGTATCATATTTAAGATGATCTGTATTTTTCGACGTATACGTATTTTCAGTGGTGAAGTCAGGAGAGGATTCTAAAAACTACCCAACTCCACCCAAAATTTTTCTCCCAAGCCCCAAAGCATGATTTGTTTGAGTTTAAAAAATTTAGTATATACAAAATACTATACAATATAATGCTACATTTTGGGCATAAATAACGCATACGCAATGTATGACTATGCATTATGCATGCAAGGAACGCAAAAAGTTAGACCATTTCGAATATAGTAAGGCAAAACTTTTTGTAAACATTATATTTTTGGTACCAAAAAAAATGAAAACTGTGATAAGCAGTGTATTCACACACATGCACCCACACACATGCACGCATATTTACTTTACAAAAGGAAATGCAGGCACGTTTAAGCAACTACATGAGTATATGTGTGTGTATCTGTGTGTGCTGCCTTTTATTGCTTTGCTGCTCACTTGGCGTATGGGTAACAAAATTGCAACTAAAACGCAGTCATGCTGCATGGGATAATCCAGGGATAATCCATAGGAGTACACCAAAAGAAGTAAAATATAAAAAAAAAAAAAATGTCGAGCAATACACAAAGCCTTCAATAACAATTCAGCGGGTTCTCAAAGGGAGTAGTGCGGGGCACACACATGTTCATTTTGTATGATAACAAAGCCTTTGCCTACTTTACTTACAACTTGTTTTTTGGTACATTTTCAACCATGTTTTTTGTTAAACTCCTTTTTTTGGAGGGTTTGCTCTGCTCTACGCTATTTTGGTTGAAATTTCGCGACCAAAAAAATAAAGTCTGATGCCTTGTTATTTTCGTTTATTTTTTTTTCTTTCACGATCAACAAATTGTGAATATTTTCTTTATTTTTTTTTGTGCGGATGCTGCCACAAATTGAAATGAATTTGTATTGGGGCTTTGACTTTGTGGGTGCAGCAGCTGATGGTGAGCTGAGTGTGTGTAGCGGTATGTGTGTGTGTGTGTGTGTGCTGTTGTTGTTTAATATTTTCGTTTGAGAGCGAAAATATGCTATGAAAAAGTCTGCGTGTGTGTGTGTGTGTGTTTGTGTTTGCATGTAACATGCAGACTGCATATGTTGCTCCTGCAGTTTCAAGAATAAATTAAATAAATATTTTAAGAAAAATATTTAAAAAAAAAAGGAAGATGCGAAAAACTATAAAAAAATTTATAAAGCAGCAGATCATGTATTGTTGGTTACACGAGTGCCTTTATTGGTAACAATAATAATTAAATTAGAGTAGAATTGTTATGCTTTGAAGCCACAAGCTTTATTTAGGCTTTATTTCATTCTTTTTTATGCTCTTTCGAAGGATTTTTCCTATATTGAAATAGTCAAAAAGTCAATTTCTGTTGTTACCCCTTATTGTTGATAATCTTTAAAGACTTACTTTAAAGGAACTTTTACTACTAGTACTGATCGTCCTTGCCTGCTAGTGGAGTCACTTTAAAGGAACAATTGCAGCTGCATATTTTAATTTAAAAAATAAATTGAGTCTAATTTGATGATATTTAAAAAAAAAAAAATACTGTAGGAAATAATTCTTTTCAAAAACTTTTTAAATGCAATTTTCTAATTTTCTTGGCCATTTCATAACACATTCTTAGATTATTTAACATAATAATTTATAATTATTTAATTGTTCTAGTCATTTTGGCAATATTAAAATTTTATATTTTGTCTAGTAATCGCTTTAAGTCAAAATTTTTAATTTTTTTTTTTTGCGCCAACCAGTCAATTTTTTAAAAATTTTGAAAAAAATTTTACTTTATTATGAGTTTTTCTCGGTGCCCTGAAGTCGATGCAAAGGGTTTCACAAAGTCTTATAAGCTCTTCCAAAACTAGAAAAAAGAATTTCCATAATTTTTTCAGTTAAAAGAAAAAATATATTTTAAATTAAAAATGAACCTTCGTAAAAAAATGTTTTTTAGGGTAATTTGGGGTCGAGAAACACGAAAATGGTAACCTTTTTGTTTTTCTTAAGCACCGTTTTCGAGATATTTTCGAAAAACATGTTTTTGGTCACTTATTTCAGTTATTCGCCAATATCTCGTGAACCAAATTTTTTGTTGTTGTTTTATATCATTTTTAAATTACAAATAAAAAGATACAAATCAAAGACAATTTGTTTTTAAATTACTGCTTTCAACGTTTTTTTTACTTTTTAAGTAATTTCTCTTTAAATTTTTAAATAATTGTTTTCGAAAAAAACAAAATTTCTTTTTTTACCGAGCAATTTTTTCCACAATTTTAGTAAAGTGTTCACTTCAATCAAAATTCTTGTCAGATCCATTAAGTTGATCAAAACGAACTTGAAAATTTCTAAACAGCATCGAAACACAAGAAAAACGAATTTCAATAATTTTTGTTAATTTAAATATGTAACTGATTGAAAAAGTTGTATTTTTTTCAAGGTAGTAATTTATGTTTTAATTTTTTAAATAATTGTTTTCGAAAAATTTCTAAAATACAAAATGTTTTTTTTTACGAACTAAGCTATTTTTTTGAAGAATTTTCGAAAATTTCCCTTTTTTTTCAAAACTCTTATCAGATAGTTAAGTTGATCAAAAGGTCTAAAAAGGCACTTGAAAATCTCTAAGCAGTATCGAAACACAAAAAAACGAATTTCAATCATTTTTTGTTAGTTTGAATAATTGACTAAAAATTTTTTTGAAATTCTTTATTTTTTTCTATTCTATTGCATAAATTTTGGAGCATTTTTTTAAATGAATTATATTTTTTTTTTTAATTTTATTTTATGCGTCAGCAGTTTTAGTTATAAATAATGTAGCCACATAAATATCATACTACACATTTTTTTTATTGTTTTATTTGAAGTGAACAATATTTGTAGATTTTTTTTATTATATGTTAAAAATTTGTTGCTATTTTATAATTTTTTCTCGAAGTTTTTTTTTTATATTTTTAAAGAATTTTGTGGCTAGATTTGTCTGCCACAACAAATATTGCCATAATCTCTCATAGTTAATTAATGAGCATAAATCGCTGGAAGCCACTTTCGATTTGGATATTTTTGCATATATCAATCTTTTGAAGCGTTCAGTGCTAAAAATTCCAACAAGTACGTGATAAAGTAGAGCAAAATTTGCATATCTATTTGGGGCGTAAAGCAAGCAACCAAAAAAATATAAAAATAACACAAAAATAACTCGAAAAAACTGAAAGAAAGAGCAACTCAACAATTTTTCGGCGTGGCTGTTGTTGCTGTTGCATTTGTTACTTTCGCCTTTTTATGTTTTATGCAAATTTGTTATACTATATATATATATATAAAAAAGACGAAAAAACAAAATAAATAAAATGCAGAAACTTTAATAAAAAGTATGTGGCAGCAGCTTTTACACACACGCACATGGATATGAAAAATAAATGAATTTGCAGCAAGAAATTTGCTTGACTGCGTGTGTGTAGGGAGCTTAGAGGGTGCTCTTTTTTGAGTGTGAAGTCTGGCAAGTGGCACTTGAAAACAATGCAACAGCTTATGAGCACAGCTAGCAGCCCCTAGTTGCAACATTATTTTGAAGGGGTTGAGCGTATTATAAGCAGGGGCGGACAGCAACTGTTGCATATTAATATGCGGTAGCTGGCAAGCTGAAGCTGTCTTGTTGCATGTGGCACGAACATGTGTGTTGACATGACTGAAAATCAACAATAATAACAAGTGCCGCGACAACTACAACAACAAGTAAAAAGCTACCAAATGCTGCTGGCTGAAATTCTATTATTAAGTAGTTTAAAGAATGACTTCATAATAACAATGTTTACAAGCATGTGTGTGTGTGTGTAATACATACATGTGTGTGTGTGTGTGTGTGACAAACTACATACCACTTAAGTGCAAACAAGTTTTTAATGAAATAATTTAATCTGCAAGTTTATTGCTTGCATAAATATTTATACACCAGAAAACTTGGCACACTCAGTTTTTGGCCAAAACTAAAAAGCTAAAAAACTTGAGATATTAACAAGAATATTTGCACAACAGTGCATATAGTATAAGCATATAAGACATATTTATTTATGCATCTTTCAGCCATGCCCATAAAAGTATGCAACAGTTTAAAAACACTTTTTCTTTTGCTCAAGACTTTAAATTGTTGTTGCCTGGTTTTACCTTCAAAAAGTTTTCTTGGCCTTAAATTTATTAAAAACAGCTATAAAAAACGAAAATGCAGAAACTTGTTATGCTTTTGCACGTTTTGATTTATTGCCACAACTTTTTATTATGTCGCTATTTTTGCTTGTTTTCCGCCATTTTAGAGTCTGTTCGAGACTGTTTGGGACTGAGTGTCCGTCTGCCTGGCACTAAGAATTTTCTTAGTTATAAATCAACAGAATGTTGCAATGAAAATGTTTCCGTTGCCACGTGCAACTTGAAAACTATAATTGGTAATTGCAACTGCTGCTGCTTTGCGCTGTACTCTCCTTGGTGCCTCCTCAATCGTCCTTTATACGCTACACTTGAGTTGTACAAGGTAGTAAGATCTTTTGAGTTATGTCGACAGTTTAATTTAGTTTCTGACCCGAACTGTAAGAGCTGTTTGTTGTGAAATATTAAATATTTACACTGTTTTTGAACAACTTAAAATTTAAGCAAAATTTAAATAAGTCGGAGACTTGTTCGACTGTGGAATACTCTTCACAAGAAAATAGCTTATTTGCACTAAGTATATTATTAATATTTTGAGTGTTATGGTTTAGTATGCAAAATATAATAGTTTTCTTTATTATTAGGCTCACATGAGTTTACATAAAAAAGGAGACGATTAAGCAATTATTACTCTTCATGCTCTATTTTGAAAACTGCAACACTTTGAAAAATATCGCTTTAAAACAATTTTACACGAAACAACTCTTTGAAGCAATATCAAAAAAAAAAAGTAGCCCATGGAACCCCATTCTTTCGTCTTGCTTGCGATTGCTTACAATTCGGACAATTTGCTAAATCTTATACAATTATATAAAATTTTCCTCAAATCAATTATCTATATATATATTACACAAGGCCGTTTTTTGTGACATCAAAGGCTCCTAGACGGATCGCGCGATTTCAACAAATGAGGTATCAATCGAAAGCTATTTACACCTAGATGTGCAATAAGGTGTTATTTTTTTCGATTAAATCTATATTTTGGTGGATATCGTTAAAATAAAATTTCAATCAAAGATGATCCAATTTCAACAAATTAGGTATGAGATATGCAATTAGGCTTGCTTTTTTATTAAACACATTATAATATACATTTTGCTTGCAGCTGCATGCTGACCGGTGTATGAGAACCTCTATCTGCTCTATATGAAATTCGATTAAAAATCGTTCTTGCTTTATCTACAACCTTGATATCGCTCCTCTCTATTATTAAGTTTTCACTATCTGTCAACTGTCAACTGCATAATAATTAGTGGTGAAAAAATAATTTGTAACTATGCCTAGAAGAACCCGAACAAACATTTCTAACAGGTTAACTCGCGAAAATCGGAGAAATTATATGCGAACTCGCCGAATTTCTTGGTTTTCACCATATAAAATTGCAATGAGTAATCACAAACCAGAGATGCAGCGACTTGGATGTTGCAAAACATGGATGTGCAAAACATGCCAGCACTGTGGTGCACTTTATTTCGATTCAGTGAAAGCAAAACATGAGCTAAGCATTTGCTGCCACAATGGAAAAGTTACATTTAAGCCATATAAGCCATGCACATTGATCCAAAGCCTTTTAACAGGAAATGATGAATGATGAATGAAGCGATCTAGAAATTATAAACAAAATATACGTTGCTTTAATTCCGCTCTCGCAATGGTTAGCACCAGCGCAAATGTTGAGCAATCCATTTCTGGCACGTGTCAACCAAGTCTTGGAAGCCACGTCAGAGAGGAGCCGGCAAAATTGTTACACGACTTAACGCAGTCTCGGCAAAGAATCGTGAACTTTATCATCTCCGGTTAATTTTTTTGCATTTCAAAGGTGCAAAAGGATTTTCGGATTTACGAACGGTTAACGGCATTATCCTCTCAACATACAGAGAGGCTGCTCTGGCATTAGAGATCGCAACAGATTCAACGCACTTTCATCGTACGCTAGAAGAAGCTTCAAACTGTTACACCCCTTTTCAGATCAGGGAGTTATTCGCAATATTACTGGGCATTAACACACCATCAGACTGCGCTGAGCTATGGAATAGCTTCAAAGATACCATGATAGAAGATTTTGAGAATCGCGGTCGCACCACTTCTGACGCCATAAATGCAGCATTATTAGAGATTGAAGACATTTTAATAACGCACAACATGAGTTGCAGTGAACTTGGTCTTCCAAGTCCAACACGCTGTTCAAACTGCAACGCTCCCTTGATGAATGCGAAATAGTGCATTATCTGGCGATTTTCGCCGCCGGGTTCACTAGTAATATTTATTTCTTAAAAAAAAAAAAAATCGCCCCATACTATTTGTATTTTGTAAAATATTTTTTTATAATTCTATTAATTTTTTTCTAGATTTTTTCTTATTTTGTATTTGAGTATTTTAAGGCACATTAATTTTTTGTTTTTTGCACGCAAACAAAACAGCTGCTATTATTACTGGCGCTATCTACATGCCAATTGCTAAAAAAAAAGGCAGCACAAGAGGAAGATTCCTTGCCCTATTAATTTTTGTAGTTTTTTTTATGAAGCTTTGCATTGGCCTTAAAATATGATAACAAAAGTGTTTCTATTATAGAGATATAATTTTTGTTACTTTAATTTTGTACTGCAAACAAAAGTTTTTTTGTATATATTATATAATACATTTTTAATTTTTTTTAAGGCTCTAATGAATTTTAGAATTTGTCAGTGTGCTTTAAAACTTATACACTCTGCGAAATTCAATTCAGCCCACTGTGTTTTGATCCGTTAAATTCCGTTTTTTCGACGATAGTGTCCTGTCATTGCTTTTTTTTTGTGTTTCTTCTTCGTTTTCTAATTTTAGCTCAAAGAATGCAAGTGACTTTACATTTTTTTTGAAATAAGCTTCGTTGAATGCATTTTCACTGTTTTTGTGCGAAATTCAATTAAGACCAGTGCGTTTAAAGCTCTTTAGTAGGTAAGTCCACCAGACGAATTCATTCTTTTAAGTATTATTGGAAGTCATTAAGTTATTTTAAACGAAAAATTGGAGGATAATTGGAATATCAAATTTTTAAAACAAATCAGAAAGGGTAATACTCTGAGTGCTGGTGAAGTGTCAAAGATCCTGGCTTACAAGGACACTGGCATGTCGAATCGACAAGTTGCACGTAAAATTAATAATAATCTGTGTGTGCAGTGCGTAATGTGGTGAAATTAAAAGAAAATTGCAAAAAAAATCGGAAAAACAACAACAACCAAAAAATTTCCTCTCGTGCAAAGTCAGCAATAATTCGGGCCAGGCTTAAAAAGGCTTAAAAAAAACGCAACAGCATCGAAAATCAAACACGATTTGCAATTGCCAATAAGTAAACGGAGGGAAAAACAAATTCTGTCAGGCAGCAATCGATTATTATGGAGGGAAATGGAAGCAAAGCCGGCTCTCTTTTTTATTAATTAAAAAATATATATATTTTTTTTTTTATATAATATATTTTTGTGGCTCAACGTAATTTAAAATAATTTTTTTTTTTTGAAGCATGTTTTGTGTGATTTATTTTAATACATTTTTTTTAATTTTTTTTTTATTTTATGAAAATCTAGAATTTAGTAGCAAAATAACTGCTAGTTTAGCGAGAACCAGCTACTAGAGTCTTCGAACCGATTTCTTAAATCTGCTTCTTATTAATTCTTAATAATTTAATTGATTTGATTTCACTTTTTAGCAAATTGATTTTTTTCAAGCATTTAATTTTATAACTCTGCTCCAATTAACTTGCCCATAATTAATTTAATTAGCTTCTTGTTGCTGTTGTTGTTGTTACTTAATTAGTTTTAATATAAAACACGCAACGTTTGCCAAACCACAAGCGACAGCTGTTGAAAAACACCTGGAACCCAACAACAACAACACGAACCAGAAACAGAAGCAGAACCCTGAACCCCAAACCATTTCCACAATAAACATATGACAATTTGTCATACTTTCTGTTTTGATTAAATCATGTTGATATAATAAAAATTCATTAGACTTAATTACACATAATTAAAAGTAAATTTTCATAACTAATTGGCGCTATAAAAACAAGACAGATTGTTATTTCTTCTGATGTTGTTTTTTGTTTGTTTTTGTTTTAATTTATTCAGTAATTGTTCCCAAAACCCAAAAAAAAAAACAAACAAACAAACAAAGTTTGAAATGTTTTAATTATGTTAGACAGTTGGTTATTATTTTGTAATTTTTGTTTTTCTTAATAATTTGTACAAACCAAAAAACGAGATGCAGTGTTGAAAAATTTGCATAAAAAGTGACTGACAATTGGGAATTAAGTCAAGAGCAATGATATGGTCTAAAAATAGAAATAAACCATATTAACAATAACTGACAAGGACAATAAGCTGCCTGCAATATGACTGAGATATAAAATTAGAGTTTTGTGTGGAATTCTAGAGAAGACGAAGTAAGAAATATTCAGAAAAAGCTGAAAAAGAACCAAACTATGACAAGCGATATATTCTCAAAAGTGATTCATTGCGTTCTTTGGGCAAATAATATGAATGTGGTGGCCCCACTAGGCGGTGAACAATTCAAAAACAAAATGAAATTCGAAATTCTAAGTCTATTGAAAGCTTGGCTTAAACGTATATGTAATGGTACAAACTTAAGAAGAACTAAGACCAAGCTACGAAAAACCATCTTGAAGGTTTGGTCTGGTCACACTTATATTGAATAAAAGAACTTTCACACATATTAGAGAAGAAATGTTTTTGCTTATTTCCCAGTGCTGACGGACTATTTTTGAGTTTTAGAAAAAAATTTAAGTAACTAGTAGAACGTTTGTGCCAGAAGAAGGGTGTACCTCTATGACACACATAGAATCTCGATTCACTAAGTAACCCAACTAGAGCCATTTATTAACCTTTGTTTCAAGAATTGGTATGACTGTTGTGCTCTAGGGCTTTTCAGAGCTTTCCCAAACCACATTGTGATTGACTAGAAGAAGATTTCTTACCTCAACAGTCTGAAACTAAGTGATAGACCTCAAATTAAGCTCGGGAATTTGTAGGCTTCTATAACTTAGATTGTCTCAAAAATTCTTTAAAAGAGAATGAGACATCCTTAGAATACGTAGAGACTTGCCTATGGGTCATCTCAGAGTGAAGGATACTTAGGGTAGCTGGTTTTATGAGCTTAAGAAAAAGTCAGAGAGCACACAGGCCGGATGTAATAAAGATAGGAGAGACAGAAATTAAAGGATATATTGTTAGTGGTGTGGGATGCATTGTGATGCAACGCGATCTCAGAGAACACACGCAGAACTCTTCGGAGAGTAGGAGTGGTACGTGTAGCAAAATGTATTCTTTAGATTTAAGTGTTTCATATGAACAGACCTGCCACCGAGAACATCCAAGCCTGATTTGTTAAGGATGTCACTTCTCTCTTTGGAGAAACAAGAATATGGGAGTGAAGGATACTTGTGGAAGCTGGTAGTCTTGAGTCGGAGAACACATAGACCAGATGTCTCTTAGGAGAATCAAGAATTATAGGAAATATTGTGAAGGGTGCTGGAATTCTCCCAAAATGCATTTCGACTTTCATAATAATGTCATTGAAGAACTAAAAAACACCTTTGGATGCTGGTTTTGTGAACTCAAGAAGGCGTCCTCCAAGAATATACAGGACGGACGTGATAAGGATATCTCCATTCGGCGGAACAAGAATAATTAAAATCTTTTAAAAGGTGCTGAACATTGCTACAAGGCTGAAAGAGACTTGTGAAAGCAAGATTTTCTAAGCTTGAGAAGCCGTACTTAGGGAATACACACGCCGGATGTTATAAAGATGTCTCCCTTAACAGAGTAAAGAATCTTCGGACATATGTTGTAACGTTAAAGCTATTACAGATAATTAAGTGTTTTACAAAAAGGGAACAGTCAGTGGAGTTT
Source organism: Chymomyza costata (assembly GCA_018150985.1). Taxonomy (NCBI): domain Eukaryota; kingdom Metazoa; phylum Arthropoda; class Insecta; order Diptera; family Drosophilidae; genus Chymomyza; species Chymomyza costata. The sequence goes on along the minus strand of JAECWU010000698.1, from coordinate 320,552 downwards.
TTTGTTCAGTGAAAGAGGTAAAAAGTTTCCAAGGGTCAGTAATACGAACACTCTAGAAGATAACGACTATTAACGATGTTAGCAACACTAATAGGAGATTGAGCATTTATTGTAACAATTTTGTTTAAAGATGACTTGTTACGTCATCTTATTATTTTATATCAACAAATTTTAACGGAGATGATAATGTATTATTAAAAACAGCGTCATCTGTAAGAACGAATAAGTAAAGATAGCCAGGGAGGTTTTAGCAGATATTAAGTATAGAAATACGGAAATTTCTGTACAAATAAAGTAGTAGAAGTTTATTTATCCTGCTAGACGGAGCTACGTTAACATCTGTTGCCGATCCCAAAAGACCTCTTACTTCATCTTATTTTTTTAAATAATAAATATTAACGGAGATGATAAGGTGTTATTAAAAACAGCATCATCTCTTAGAACGAATAAGTAAAGATAATCAGGAAGATTTTAGCAGATATAAAGTTTGGAACTTAGTATGTTTCTGTATGGAGAAACCGTGTAATGGCTGCGCCATTGGTTTTTTTATCGCAGCTAAAATTTCTCGCACCCTGGTTCTCGCAGCTACTTTTCTCGCTGTTTGTCTTTTTGGGACAAAAATATCGCATGCGAGAAAAATCCAAGCATGGTTTTTTTTGCTCTGCCTGTTAGCTTTAGTCTGACACTAAAAGCTCAATATGTCAGTAGGTCGAACCAAGATCGCCACCACCTTTAGGGCGTTGAATTCTTTGAATCGGCAGCTATAAAAGAGCTACTGCAGCCTGATTCGGTCTCTTACTCTGATTCTAATTGTGCCTCGAGCTATAACCGCCGTCAGTGGGGCAAGGAAAAATTCTAATTTTTCCCACGTGCTGAACATTTTTTTTACATACTACAAGAAACAAGCAAATAAAATCGTTAATTACAAGTTAAAAAAAAAAAAAAAAAAAAAAAAAAAACAAAAGCAAATCTGGCCGAAATAAAAGTTTTAAGACTTCAAGATAAAATAAAATAAAATCAAATAAGTAAATAAAAAAACTATATTGGAAAACGATCCCAAGATTTTATTAAAAATTATTAAACGGCAGACTAAAATCAAAATTAAGTACAAACGTAATATCAGCTGTTGAACTAACTATAAATCAATCAGCGGAAAAAAAAAGAACTAAAACGAATAAAAACGTAAAACAGAGTAAAACATCTGAGGTCATTAACCTTCAACGGGGCTTAATCCGCTCTACTTAGAGGAACCAGCTGATCCAAAATTCCAGCCATCGATTGAGCTTTAAGCGCTCTCCCGCCCTCCCGGCTTCCGCCGATTAGCAGAATCAGCAGTTGCAAGCGCGATCTAAAGACGGGCGCATCATCGCGATCGGCGAGCGCGTTTTAGATTTATATTAGATATACAATAAGGTGCACTATATAAGTGAAAAATAATTACAAGAAGAAAATAAATGTAAATCGAAAATTTGGAAAAAATTAAATAATACATAGTGGTTACATAATTCCCCATTACGTGCTTGTGAGAGTAAAAAGTGGTCCCAAAGTAGGTGCAATATAAAATATTGAAAATATTTCCCTACTTAAAATATGTGAAAAAAAAACCATTTCAATATACATAAAAAAAAAAAATCTAAAGATAAAGAAAAGAAAAAGAACGAAAAAAATTGAAATCTAAAAAAAAAAAAAAAAAAAAAAAAAATAAGTGTTGCTTAAAAAATGAAATGAATATTTAAAGTTCCGCCTCACATCCCCTGCCCCATCGAATTGTGCGAATTTTTTTTTTTCTTTTAATTTTTTTTTGTGAACAACAAAAATGTGCGAAATTTAAATTGCAGCTTAATCATCTTTATCATTGATTCCCGATGGAAGGCCTTCCAGCGTTGGATGTTACAAAAACCATGTAAGTTTTTAACACACATTGTTGTTGTTCCTTTTTCTCTCTCTCTTTTGTGCAAAATTCTATCCAGCCATGTGCTTCGCGAAAGCTCCCTAACACTAAAATTCAAATAGAGCTTAGTAAATGATATCTCTTATACCATTTTATACCCTCACAAGAGTGTAATGCACGGTTCCATTAGTTATCTTAACATTCAAATTAAAAAAAAAAAAAGAAACAATGTAAAACTAGTCTTAAGTCGAGTTGCCGTTTCTAGCGTTGAGTTTTATAAATTTAGATTGTCAAGTAATTGCGAAATCTGTTTTTATTAGACATAAAAAAAAAAAAAAAAAAAGAAATATTACCATCACCATCTAACTACTAATGTAATTTTTTTTTTAAACAAATTGTAAATGGAGTCAAACATAAATAAATTAAGATATAGATGTATTCTCAGAATATAAATTTGAATAAATTGTTATAGTATCGGTAAAAGAAATTATGATGTGCTAAAATTTAGTTATTTCCCTGATGACATAGGCGTATAAAATGTAGGCAAAGTTTTGTTTTGGGGGTTTTGACTACTTTTGTGGTCGAAACCATGGTCGGGTATTGGGTATAGACTACGAGGAGCAACCACCACCTTAGCCCTCGTCACAACTGGACCAGTTAATTAATTCCTTCCCGTTTTGTTCCCTTTGATCAAAAAGCAAGACCAACATTATCTTTTCAAGAGTGAAGCTCTTTTTACTAGGGACTCTATAATAATCAAAGTATGATATCTGGAGGCCAAGGCGTAGCAAAACCCACCCCAAATTACCCAAGAGCTAGGGAATCAAAGAGTCCCGCCTCGCTACTTCCTTGTCATCCCACCCGAAGAAAAATTTTTTCTTAAAAAATGCAAAGTGTGATACAACCGGGTAACTATTTATCAAACTTGATAGACAGAGCAGCGATAACATCTGTTGTCGATAGCAATAAGAGAAGTTAAAAAAAAAAAATATTGCGACTAACTTTGAATTATACTAAACCATGATTTATAAAAAAAAAGTTTTGCTGCGTTTACTTTAAAGATAGGAAGAATTGAAAATATTTAGATGAAGAATCAAATTATCTCGCAATAAACTTTCATAGCTGATGAACTTCTTGAATCCTTGAAGCACTTTATGCTTCTTCTGCATTAAGTTATTCAAATTGTGATTCATTCCAAGATTCTTCCTATGACATTGAGTTCTGCTTTTCGCCTTTTTGCAGACTTTCCCTCCGACTCATTTACGCAGCTCAGCACAACTCTAGACAACAATTTAAGATCTTATCTCAAAGTATGCCTTAGTCTAGTCGCAAGTTTCAGTGGATTTTCATAAATTACGCGCTTTGCGTTCAAGGCAAAAATTATAAATTATTAAACATGTCACAAGTCCACTGCCCCTAGTCTTAGTCCTTAGTCTGGCTTTTTTTCCACCCAACTCTCCCCCTTTTTGTTTTTCAACCGCCTTCAAAAATGTCCATTCAGCTGTTTAAAGATTTGCAAGTTGGCTCAGGCAGGCATTGTTTGGCCATTATTGCTGCTCTTGACCATAAATTTATTCACTTTTGTTTGGAGTTCTCAGAAAGACGCTACTTTACTTTTTATTTTGAACAAAAATTGCATTTAGTTTCAATGTATTGTGCCTTTCACAATAAGATATGTGTAAAGTTTTGATGTCTTTCAAAAGAAAAAAAAAAAAAGTAAAACAAATTTCATGTTTTGACTGAGTTTGAAGCTTTGGCAGTTTTTCAAGTGTCTATAAGCAGCAAATGCCTCCGCGCACTCTTCAGCTATGGCTCAATCTCTTTTTTATGTAAAATATGTCAGCAACATCTTGTTTTCATCTGATTTTCTTACAAACTCAGACGCAGCTGTTTGGGTGTGTGTGTTTGTCCTGTGTCTCGTTGTTTCTCTTCAACTTGATTTTTATTTGCCTTTTGGTCTTTCATCATCTTTTATGACAATATATCATACAAAGTACAGTCAGACAGACATACTGACAGTGTGACTTGAAGCATGTGAAACTTCTTCTATTATTGCCAACATGCAAAATCTTGTCAGACTTTGCCACAAATTGTCTGCCGCTTGTCGCCTGCCTCATCATCTGTTCCTTCATCTGCTGCAACTGGGGACTATTTCTCAGGCGATTTTGTTTATTTATATTATGGTAGAAATGTTTTCCTTATGCAAACTCGACTGCGACATGTTGTGCTAAAAGTTTTTAATTAAATTGTTACATTTACATGACAGATAAACACAAATCAGTTTTTTGCAACTAAGCAGTAGTTATTCAATCAGCCTATGAGGCAAAGTAAATAGGCTTAGTTTAGTAAGTCTTCTGGACAATCATCTTGGTTTTAAGTCATTTTTGCTTAGCTTTGTCTAAACTACAACTCAAAACTTGTTTATCTGTCATTCAAGCATGTCTTTCACGCTTATTTGCCCCAATTTGTAGCCACTCTTTTCTTGCTTTTTTTTCCCAAGATTTCATCCAAAAAAAAATGACTGCTAAGCAAGCATAACCGATTGCCTTGTGAAAGTCAACGATAAATGTGCGAAATGCGCACGGTTTGGCAATATTTCCGTTTCCGGCAGCGTTCACAGCGAGTTGCAAACCCAACCGAATGCAACCCTTTGGACAGTTGCGAAATCTGCTCTGCTGCTGCATGCTGATGATAAAGTTGACGTTTTATGCGTTTTGGCGTGGGCCAAACCAAAATCCTTGTATTTCATTGCATTTATGTATCGTTCCAGTTGCATTCCCTTTAGATATTACAACAGAAAAAATGAAGCAAAAAAAATGCTTTGTAGCATTTGCCACTTTGCCGCTGGGTGGCAGGAAATGTGCTCGTACAAGTATCTATATAAGTATATACAGCAATGTTGCCATATTTTTGGCAAAATTTCCGGACTTTTTTTTATTTTGGTCAGTTTGTCAGTTCGATATGTATTGGTTGTTGTCTTTTTTTTTGGGTTTGATTAGATGAAGCTACATTTTTGTGCTACCCAGATAAAGACAGATGAAATTGAGATCTGTTTAAAAGGATATGCTGCAGTTAATGGAGCTCTGCATGAATGCACTCAAAATGGCGTAAAGCTCTAAGTGAAGGGGTGAATATTTTGCTTACAATTTTAAAAAATCTAAGTAAATGCATTTTTCAAATGTCTTAATTTAATTTAATCACAAAGAGAATGGTAATTAGACGTAAAGCATTTTTATGGAACTACTTTACTGTAAAAGTTGTTGAACCAGGAAGCAAAGAAGAAGACAAAGCCTCAGAATATATAAACTTTATAAGAAGTTTAATTCTACATCTTCTTTTAAAGACTCCCTAGCATAAAGCATATCTACATATTTATTACTTTGAGAAAATGGTAACTTATGGAAATCGTCCATATTTCTTTCAATATTTCTTGTTTTATGCTGCATTCACATTTTGATTGGGGGATAAGGTTGTATAAGGCAAAGCGGCTAAGCGATCCTTAGTATAACAAATCAAGTCGACTCGTAAGTTTACGGTGCAGGAGGCAAAGTGGCTAAGCAATCCTTAATGAGTCTTTGTTAAAAGCATAATGCAACGTGTGCCCGCGATCCTCTGTAGGACGAAAATCCGAACTCTTTTGCAATGGCAAAAGCTTCCATGTGGTAGCCCCTGGGTATCTCCATGAGGAACAAATGTCATCCTCAGACAAAAAACAGGTTGCGTTGGGCTAATGACCCTACCATCAAACTCAGCCACTCAAGAAACAACAACAAGCGTCGAAAACAACAACAATAAACGCATGGTGATGACCTTTAGCTTTAAACCAAAGACAGGATTCGTTTTTGCCCTTTGCCCAGATAAGAGCGATACAATTAAATTAATGTTAATCGTATCAAGGAATAAAAAAAATAAAAATAAAAATTTTTGATTACAGAGATGATTAAGACTGTTGCGAAACTTTCTAAATTTTAGATATTTCTTCGACTTTTTTTTTATATGTTAAACTTCCAAATATATAAGCTTTGTGCAAAAATTTAGTTAGATCCAAAACCAATAACCCCTTTGTCTTTATCTACAAGAGCTTTAAAGCATAAAGATGTTTATATTTTGAAAATATTTTGATATGGTATTGCTGTTAAGTATTTTTAAGAGAGCTTAAAAATAATCGTAATGGCTACCGATAATGTCGATGCCCTATGTTCACTTTGTTAAGAGTAAGCCACGTGGAAAACAACATTGCGAGCCAAGGCGCATCAAATGCTTCAGATACTCTCATTATTTGCAGGTTACGAATTGTGTCAAAGCGATTTCCGGCATATCAATCATTTCCGTCAAGTCTTTAAATTTCGCTTCTTTTTCTCTAATACCTTTATTTCTACGCCACATCTTTGTTTTAAAACTAAATCCTCTCCGTAAACACAAAAAGAATCTCAAACAAATAAAAAAGTTTCGCTTCAATTAACAGCTTAGTTAAAGTTGCATTCACTTTGTTTTGGCCAACTCAAATGCATTGCCAATTGCCAAAACCAGACCACATCAAACCAGTCTAAAAGCAATCCCAAACAGCACTAAACAAATCTCAGCTAAATGATTTTAGGTTTTTTTTTTATATCTTTTTGGTTAGCCTCTAAAATGGTTTAAACAAATTAAGTTTTGTGTTCAGGGCATGCTAAATAATAGAAAAACAACAACAACAGCAACAAAAGCAAAAACAAAATCAATTAAGATAGAGAGAGCTTAGCGCAGACACAGCGTATACGCAATTTTTGTATAAACTGACCTGGTTTTAATGCTTTATATATTTTTTAAATTTTTTTTTTTTTGTTAGAGCTATTGCACGTGTGTTGCCATAAAATGCACACTATATAAATAAAAAAAATATATATATATATATAAAATAAAAACCCGGGGACTTAGCCGTGTAATTTAAATTACCAGCACGTGCAGCGGTTACGTATACGTATGTTGTCATGTGCACGTTAAGTGTCGCTGTGTGTGTGTGTGTGTGTTTTGAGTGTATCTGTTTATGGTATTTGCATCTAAAAGCTATTTATTGCCGCAGTTTTTTAAATTTTTAGCTGCTTCTAATTTGCAGGCAACACGCCCTAAGCTCTAAGTAATGCCCCAAAATATATATAATATATCATGCTCTTAAATCATATTAGCTCTAATAACATTTTTGTTTATATAAAAAGATAATTACTTTAGCATGTAGTTGCATAATAAATATTTGCAATTATCATGTTCTGCATAATTAGTTTCAAATAGTTTATAGCTACTATTTTATTTTGGCAACATTTTGTGTATTGATCTTGGACAAACAAAAAATATATTTATTTTTAATTTTATTTCGCTTATGGCAGTTTTGTTGTAATGCAAAAATTTTTATATAAACTGTTTACAAAAATAATTAGCTTTTATTTAGAATAGTTAATGGCATGATAAACTTTAGTATATGAGCAGGCTGATAGGATTTTAAATAAAATTTTGATGTACAAAAAATTTGGTATTCGTAACTCTCATGAGAGGAATAAAATATATAACCAATAGAGCCATTTTTTCAGCTTTTTGGGTAATCTATAGTTACCGCATTAAACATACGAAAAAAGGTCTAAATTAAATAGTTTTTTGGCTACTCATAGTACATTTTATTATAGCATATTAAAACACATTCGCATTCACTTTCCATGCCTTTCCCAAGCTTTACCCTTTGCTCCCACTAAAAACACTCGATTAACACAAAAAATCATTTAAATAACGAATGCATTCATCATAGTCACGCAAAATCCCATATACAAATGGCAGTTGTCCCAGCCAAATGAATCTTGTGTTAAATCACAGCTCGCACTTTACAATTGGATTGGATTCGAAATTGGTAAATTGTTTCAATATGGAGCAGCACTTGTTATAATAATTTCAAGTACATTAAAGTGAACGCGAATGAGTTGCCTGCCTGATTGACTACGGGCTAAACGAATGCATGAATGAATGAATGAATGATTGACTTGGATGACTGGCTGACTGGCTGTCTGAATGGACTGATTGAGATGCACAGGTTACGGGTGCAGCAGCCGTAACTAAAATGCAAAGTGCAACAAAATGTGAAGCGGTAAAAGCCAGGCAAACATTTAGTTTGGCTTTGTCGAGAAGGGGATGGATTCGTCGCTGGAATTGTTCTGGTGCAATCAAAACAGCTGCCAGCAGCAGGTAGTTCCTTTTTTTCCGAATGTTCTTTGGGGGTGTCGGGAATGCTACCAACATCAGGCATGTTAGACAGCAGCGGCAATTGAAACGCCTTTCAATCAAATACTGCACAAAATTCCACTGGCAATGCAATGCGATGCGATGCGGCAGAGTCCATGTCCATGTGTGGCAGACAGTAGCTGTGCCCCAGCCAAAAAAACCCGCATGCCCCCGCACAACCGAACGTGACAAACGCCGACGTTAGCATGTTGGGTTGGTTGGCTTTCTGGGCATGCTGACATGTCACATCAATTGAAGCCGAGCTCAGCAGCAGCAGCGTGCCAAGTGAATTTGGTTAGTTTATGGGAATCGAATTCGCAAAATGTAAATCGAAAGTTTTGTTGAATTGTTTCTTGTAGTTTTGGCGGTTTAGGCATCAAAGTAAGAACAAAATGGCTGCCTAATTGTCTAGTATTTGAACATAAAGATGCATTTGTAAATATTTAGGCAAGTAACTGCTTGGTCAAAACATTTATCGGAACAGCCAAAATAAAAATGCAATAAAATTCAAAATTTAATAATGTGACTATTTTTTTTTATATGATGTTTTGTCATTCCAGTCGTAAATTTTGCATGCTGCGTATGGGCCTTAAAAAAAAATATGAAGATTTTAAATTTTTGACTAAAGACTTATTTATTACTGAAGATTTTAAGCTATAATAAAAATTCGTAATATAATTACGAAGTATTTTTCTTTAAAGAAAATATAAAGATCTTAATAGTTGATTAACTTTTTAGAATAACTTTTAGCAATTGTTTTATTTTTCATATAACTGAAGATTTTGGCACTTGATTCCTTACTGACGATTTTGAGCTATCAGAAAATATTTGTATATAAAGGAACTTTTTTAGGTTCAAGAAAACATAAAAATTTAAAAAATCTACAAAATATTTGCAAATTTGTTGAGATATTCAGTAACTATATTTTTTTAATTTTATAGATGAACCAACCTAAAACCATAAAAACATATAATTAATCTAGCAGGTCATTTGGTATTTAAGAAAAATGCAATTTTCGAAGTTTCATAAAATGACTTCTGGCACCTTTTTGAGTAATGTGTTCGTGATTTAAAATTTAAAAACATTTACTAACGTAACTTAAACTTAAGTTAAAAAATAAATACATTTTTTGAAAAATTAACTAAATTTATATTTTTTTTGTATTCCAGAATTAAGATGTGTAGGCGCTTTGCGTGATTTTAAAAGTTTTTGAAAATAAATTTGTAATTTAGCATTTCAATTTTTTTAAATCAATAATTTTTATGCATTATACAGAGAGTTGTTTGAAATCATTGCAGTCACGGTCAACATTTATATTTCTATAAAGCATGACCGCTAGATGGCGCCAAGTTGTTTGACGTCAAACAAGGTCAACATTTATATTTCTCTACAGTCTTCTTTAATTTCTGAAAATTATTTTTTAGTCTAAAAATGGTAATTTTTGTAGATTTGGGTTCAGTCCATTTTTCTCAAAAACAAAGTTGCCAGATCATTACCCGCGTTGTGATCATCTTCTAAAATTTCTGAATATGATTTACCAGTCCAAAAATTTTAATTTTCGTAAATTTGGGATTTAAAATCTCTTTCCAGTCTTTTCAATTCATTCTTCTCAAAAAAAATGTTGCCAGATCGTTACCAATTTTTCATTTTTGCAAATCTAGCGATAAACCTCAAAAACTTTTGCAAATGTGTTGCTTGTACAAAAATTTTAATTTTCATAGCTTTAGAATTGTTAGATCTCTTTCAGCTTACACCCATAAACCGCATCATAGTTCCTGCTATATGTTCACGTCTAAGTAGCTATCTTTAGATTGGTTCACAACTGCTTTTGTGTTGCCGGGTTCAGTAGGTTTCCAGTGCTGCTGCTTGCCACTAATTTGCTTGCCAACTGATGGCACTTCCTTCCACAACTTCCTGACAATTGATGAGCTGCATTTTTTCTTAGCGCGTTTTTCGCTTTCGTTTTTACTTTTTCATTTAGCATTTTTTTTCATTTTAAGCCATTTTTAACAACCTTTTTTTTTGTTGATGTGTTTGTGTCAGTTGCCTGGTAGCTAAGTCTGTCAAGGCTATCATTAGGCAGACCTGAAGCTCAAAGCGTGCTTCAGGTGTATATGTATCTACAAGATAGCCAAAATTCTGACGTTCGTTTGATGTCGTCAACTCGTTTTGTGGATTTCTGATGAGTTCACCCGCGAACTCAGTCAAAGATACAAACAAGTATAAAAATTTTTACTCATTTTGGTGAGTGTACTTGGGCAGTTGGGGATATATTCCTTTATGCTGATTAATTTATGTAAATTTTTTTTTTTTTTTTTTTGCGCCAAAGTGGCAAGGCAAATTCAACGTCAACAGCAACATCAACGTCATCATCATTATACACATCAGCAGCAGCAACAACGTCATTATGCTCAGACTGTCCATCAGGACGCCATCATTGCCAACAGCAACTGACGCCAACAAGTAGATTTTGATCAAATTGCCAAGGACACGAGCCGCACTTGATGGCGATTTGGCGTTTTGGCGATTTGGTGGGGGGAGGGTGACATATAGCAGTGTATGGCCCAAGGTGGCCGCATAATAGAAAATCGCTGTCATTAATCATTTGGCCAAAGGTGGCCGCCATGGTTGACGTTAATCTTTGACAAACGAAGGAAAAGTGCGAAAAAAAATAGTATATAAAATAAAGCACAAAATGGCGGTTGGTTGGTGGCGCAGCGGGTAAACAATTAAATGAACTTGATTGGGTTAGAGACAGCAGCAGGACAAAGCAATTTCATGCCTTAGCTATGCAGTATTGTGGGCGTGACACTTGTTATCGTTATCGTGTTATCGTTGTTGTTGCTGTTGTTGTTGTTTCTGTAGCTGTCAAATGCTTTCCTATTTCCTTGTGACACGTGTCATTTATGGTTAACAAAAGCGCAAGGCAAAGTGAATAAAAGATTTGAAGGCAGTCTTAAGTAGTTACAAGTTCGTGCTTAGCTTTTGTAACTAAAATTCGGATATCATCTTTTGTAAAATTTGGTAACACTTTTTTAAAGGCGCTGCCAACTCAGTTGAAGCTAAATAATTGGGCTTTTTTATAATATCTAAGCAAGAATTCGAAGAACTGCTGATCTTGGAATATGAAAGAATTTATGATTTCGAAACAAATTCGGAGTAGCTGCAAGATATATTGTTAATTATGGAAAACTTGTTTTATTAAAAACTTAAGTTTTCTAGGCTTAAAAAAAATTGGACATCTCAAAAACATATTTTTAGAGATAATCATATGAAGTAACAAATCTCATAACTTGAGTTAGATTCCAAAAACTGATAAATTTTCAATACTTGCTAGTTCCAAACAAATTTACAGTCCTTGTTGCATCAAAATACCATATATTAAAATGATTTCATGTAGCCAAAGATGCAAGCCACAGGTGTCCAATTGAACGAAAAAATGCTTAGTTCAGTCGGAGTAGGCAAGACGCCCACAAAAAGAAAGATAAACTGCGGTCATAGTTGCAGCACGGTTGCAACTTGGTTGCTTCATAGTTGCCTCCTTACACACATATAATACCAAATGAGCAACTATAGTAGTCAATGGGCAGCAGAAGACCACGTAAATCCGAGGGTTCCTGGTACGTGGCCGACAAGGTTATTTATTTGCGCTTTGATAGCAACAAGATGCAAAGCACGGCGCCAAAAGCGAGAAGCTAAATAAATCACGGCAAGGATACAATCCTGCTGCTGAAACAACTGGGGTGTCGTTTGCTTGCAGCTGGCCAATGTATTCAAGATGTGCAACTGCGGCACAACTGCAAACCTTGAAACAAACTAAGCAGTTTATTGAAAAGTGTGTAAAGCACTGAAATATGGCTGCAAGTGTTGGTAAAACAGCAGGGGCTAGCGGGTTGAAGTGGTTTGCTCCATAAATATGTTCAAAGTGCCTGACAAAAGATAGCAGCTCTTTTCAATAGACTTGCCCACAATGGCTTCAAAACAATTTAGGGTCAAGCAGGCATTGCAGTTTGTTTTCCCATTGACTTTTGTTGGCTACATCAGATGGACAAGTGGCCATAATATGTGAACCATTTCTGGAAAACGAAAATATAAGCAGCTAAACATATGTGCAACATTATGTAGAGAACTGTGCTGTATTTACTTATTGTGTATATAAATGGCTTATAAATGTCAAGGACATGTCGTTGAAAGGGTGTACTGACATTTGAGCTTGTTGATGTTTGCAATTTCAGTGAAAAACAGCAAATTCTTGATGTATATAAATAGAAATTCGTAAATTTTTATTTATATTTATATAAATTTTCCAAGAAAAATTTGAAGAATTTGAATATTTTGTAGCAGTAAGGATAAGACATATGGTACTCTTTTATGTCACTGAACGAATCAATCATGTTAGGAAATTATCAAAATCAGATACATTTTTCATATGATATTAAGATATGTAGATTTGAAGGCTTTGATCCTTTCCCATTTAGAAAGTTGTGTTAGCTAAGGTTACTGGATTAATTAAGATGGAGCAAAATTTACTAAAACCCAAGCAAAATGTGTCCTGCCAATAAAATTTCCTTACTCCTTTAAAAACAAAGAACTACGCATACGCACTGTATGGTTTGCGTATATTTCAAATATCTGCTAGCATTATAATAAGGTGATTTTTTAGCAACTGTTTTTTTGGCAACACTGTTTTTGTTAGCTCAGCCGTTTTTGTGTCTTGTGTTACTGCCAAACATGTTCTGTTTGGTCTTTAATTTAACCATGAATCGACTTACAAACGAAGAACGCTTGCAGATTATTGAATTTTATTATCAAAGTTCATGCTCGGTTAAGAAAGTGCAACGTGCACCTCCATTTATGGCCAGTTGGCGACCTTAGGCGGCTATTCGGAAAGTTGTGACAAATTCAACAATTTACATTATGACATTAAACCAAACACGCATCCGTAGAGTGTGGAAGAGGAAATATGCAGCTGTACCGTCAGGGTTGTTGATGACCGTGAATTATCGCCCTTTTTTTCTCCTTGAAAAAATTTTGCGGAAGGATTTGGGTATAAAAACCTTTTCAGCTGGTGCAAGAATTGAAGCCACACGACCTACCACAATGGCTAACTTTTGGTGAATGGGTGCCGGCAAAGTTGGATGAAGATCCACTTTTTTATCGGAAAATTGTGTTCAGCGACGAAGCTCATTTCTGGTTGAATGGATACGTGAACAAGCAAAATTGCCATATTTGGTGTGAAGAGCAGCCAGAAACATTGCTAGAACTGCCAATGCATTCCCAAAAAGTCACTGTTTGGTGTGGATTATGGACCGGTGGCATCATTGGACCGTACTTTTTCAAAGACTCCGAAGGCAGGAACATTACTGAGAATGGCGAGCGCTACCGTGCGATGATTACAAACTTTTTTTGCTGGACTTGGCTGACATGTGGTTTCAACAAGACGGTGCCACATGCCGCACAGCACGCGAAACAATGACCCAATTGAGAGGCGAGTTCGGTGAACACTTTATTTCACATTTGGGGCCGGTCAATTGGCCGCCTAGATCGTGCGATTTAACGCCTTTAGACTATTGTTTGTGGAGCTATATTAAGGCTCATGTCTTAAGCAACAAGTCCGCAACGGTTGAGGCACTGGAAGCCAACATTGAAGAATTTATTCGTGAGATACCAGCCGAAATGTTGGAGATAGTATGCCAAAAAATCACCTTAACAAGTACCAATTGATATCTGGCAACGCTGTTTAGTTCGTTAGTTATAAGAAGGTTTAGGAAGAGATATGGTGAGAAAAGAAAGCTTTATTTTGAAAGCGTAATTAATATTATTTGATTATTATTAGTATTAATTAATTGATATTAATTACCAAAATATTAAAAAAATGTTTTGGAAAAAAAATTATATAATTTATTTTTAATTTTATAGAAAGATGCCACTATCTCGATTTTTGTTGACGACACTATAGCTGCAATGTGTGCCCAGGGGCACTGCGACAATACAGGTAAATTAGCTTTGAATCCTAAATTATCTATAATACATTTCGTAAACGAAACCTTAAGAAAATTCTGGCAATATATTTCAACTAAAAATTTAAAGACAGTTTCCCAAGTGGCGCTATTTAGTTACCAAATATAGAAGGGAAATAGGCCCGAAGTATCTAAAATACCACTGATTTGCCTTAGATAAAAAAAAAGGATTATGTATCATATAAATGCCACAAAGAAAAGCTTAAGTATTATGATTTGTTTTATTTGACCCTTTATCGAAGGCAATTCAAGATTTACATATAAAGCCTTTTTTAATTTTTAAGTAATCATTTTCCGTGTGTGGCACTTGCAGGAAATGTTACAGCTCAAAAAAATAAAATATTAAATATTTTTTAAAAGCCCAGCCTGAAGGCCTACGTTGCTCTGGCTACAAACACCACCTTTGCAACATTCTACGATTGACTTGTTAAAATTAAAATGTTAATAATAATAAATTTAGTAAACAATTCCTTGTTGTTTGAATAATTTTGATTTTGCCAATTATTTTTGTTAAGTTTGATAATTTTAGCCTTAAAAGTTTACTTTTAGCAAAAATTATGACTGATTACCAAAATCGAAGATTTTTTGCGAAACTTATCTATCTAGCAATATTCTAATTGAATGCCTTCGATTTCATGATTTTCATTTAAGCTCTTAGAAATATTTTTTTTACCTTAATTAACTTGAAAAACTGTTTTTATACGTTGACTGATAGTTTACACTGTCTCAAATGTAGTTGATTAATTTTATAAAAATATTTTTATATAACTTGGAAAAGTCATGAAGTTTCCTTTATTTCACGGAATGACAACACTTATTTATAACCGCTTTAGCAAATCGATTGCTCAAACTTTTTTTTAATATCTGTATAACTATTATGTTAAAATATATCAAAAATTCGCATATATTGTTTAGTTAAACTAGTTAAAATTAAATTGAATCAAAAATTGCATTCAATTCAATTTTATTCCAAATAACCATCTTTTTTGGTATTTGTGAGTCTGCAGCATTTGGCTTTATTTTAATCTTTATTTATTTTAAATAGTTAACAATAAAAAAAAATTACTAAAAAAATAATTTTCACAAATTTTAGCTTTTTGGGCCTAGAACTTATATTTTATGTTACCAATTTTTTTGCTTCTGCCCAACACTGCTTAGTTGCAGCATAACTCATACGCAGTGTTGTACAAACAAATGCACAACTTTTGCTTCAATTTTCAAATGCCGCAGCTTGGGCTTAAATTAAAGGCATAAAAGTTCGACTTAAGGTCACTTCAATTAAGTTAACGGCATGCATTCAATGCACCGCAATTGATACGGTATGTGTGTTGTTTAGTATTAGTTTAAGTGTATTCGTATATATGTTTGTTAGTGTGTGTGTGTGTGTTTGTTTGTATACACTGAAATAGTTTTTTCTTTGTTCATAGACTCTTCACATTTTCATGAGCGCACTCAAAGCCATTCACAGCTGCATAAAGTTAAGAAATGGTTGCTCACGCACACACACACACAAACACACTGAATAACTCACTCACAAGCACACACACACACACAATCACGCACTTAAGCACTCACTTACACACTCAAACGCAGTTCAAAGACCTTTTTCGAAAGCCGGCTATTTGTGTTAGCAAAGAGCGCTAACATTTTCGAACTAATTAAGGGGAAATGTTGGAGCTCTTCGAAAAGTTAACATAGCTTCCACAGCGTGAACGCCATTACGCCGCTCTTTGGAGGCTGCGTGAGAGTGCTTAACATTCTGCTTGCCCCGCTTGCTGTTAAGCTTAGTAACTGTGCGCTGTTAAAGTTGCAGCCGAACTTTGTCGGCAGCTGTTAAATAGCAGCCAAAAGCGTAAAAGTCGCGGTTAGTTAACAGCAGTTTTGTTTGACAGCAAGCTTAACAGCTTTGCTGTCAACAGAACTTCGAATAGACTCCACACTGCCCCAAAGGACTCTACGATTTGCCCCTTTAAGCCGAAATTTGTGGAAGCCAACTGAGTCTTGCGCTCTTTTGCTATACAAAACGGCTTGCCTTGTGGAACTTAACCTCATTCGGCTTTTAACTGCCTTTGCGACCTAAAATGTTTCCGCTGCTTTGTTTTTTTTGTTGTTGTCATGGCTGGCAAACTTTTGGCTTGTATTTTGTTGTTGTTGTTGTTATTTCTTATCTGTCAAGCTTGTTGTTGTAGTAGCTTAGTAAACGCACAACTGTAATGCGCACACCCTACACTCCCCCTTGTCTGTTTGTCAACGCTCAAATCGTTTGAAAAACACAGAAAAAAAAAAGTTGTTGACAGGCTGCTCGACATACACCACAGCCCACAAAAATGCTAGTTTGCATCAAATTAAAATAATCTTTAAGATTTATTACACAAAAAAAAATAATCACAAATGTTGAGCAAGCTATTTTTGAAGTAGCCACAAAGTAAGCTTTAAATAAGCTTAAGCTTAAAGCCATTTATGCAAATCGGCCAAGAGTCTTGCCCCAATATGTACCAAACCATGACTGAATGTTAAAGCAACTGACAAATGGACTGACTGACTAACTGACTGCACGATGACTGTCTGGCTCAAAAACCAATGCCAAGTGCGGAAGTGTTTTTAATATTTCATGAAGTCTGGCAAATTGGACTAGCGGCTGATGGGACTTTCAGTGAGTTGGCTTTGTTTTGCGGACTCGTTTGAGGATAAAGGATGCATTTGTTAGTGTAACTAGTATGAGCTTTGGTTGAAGCTACAAGATTGCAGTGAAGCTCAACTTGTTGAAGCCAATTGAATTGAATAAGTTGAGTGGAGCAGGAAAGTTGACAGCTTTTATAAGGGTGGTTAGTTTAAATTTTTATAAAATACATTGAGCTTGAATGAATATTAAGTAGCCGTAAGGTATGCATAAGAATGTTTTTTTGGAATATTTTTGTAAAATACTTAGTTAAAACAGATTGACAGACATGTGAACTATAATCCTTTGGTTTTTTCAAACTAAATAAAATTTAAATTTTTGCTGCCTAAGCAAGTCTTATTTGGGATTTTTGGATTAACAAGAGATGGCTCAGTAATTGCAGAGCTTGCTTAGAAGAGACCAACCGGTTGAATATAATAATAATATTATATATGAAATAAAATTATTAAAAATTGTTTGTAATTTTGTAATAAGCGTAGCTAAAGTTTCTTAAAGAATTACTTTTAATTTCAAGTTACTTTTTTTTTAAATTTCTAGCATATTTTTTTTAATTTTTATAACAAAAAAAATTTTACTTTATAAATGTTTTTGTGAAATTTCGATTATTTATCGTTTTATCGATAGCTTAATATGTAGGCAGAATTTTCTCCTTTTTTTTTGTTTTCTTTTTTTGGCTTATATTAACCTTATAAAAGTTTTAAAGCCAAATACTTTAAAAATTAAATATCATATAAGTATATATAAGTTCCTATAAGTTCTTCAAGGACTAGAGTGCCGTTGTATGATAAACGTTTAGTTAAAAGCTAGTTTTATAAAAGCTTATGCAATATTTTAAACCATAAGTAACACAACTTTTTTGCAAGTATTTTTTTTTTTTCTTAAATTATCTCAAAAATATTTTAAAAAAATCATTCCAAACTTACATTTAGCTTAAGCTCATAGGCAGTTAAAATCGATATCTCGCAACATTTACATACCTGCAAAGAAAATTAAAAACACAAATACAATACATTATAAATTTAATAAAAAAACCAAGCTTAAATTAATGCCGTTCCGTGCACACACAATTTGCTGTTGACAGGCTTAAAACATTGATCCTCAATGATTAAGTGCTCGTATTGACCAGCCAAGACAAATGGCCAAATGGTTCTGCAAATAACAATCCCAAAGAGGACCCAATGACCAAACAAATTTATGTGCTTATTGTTACAAGCTAAAGCAATAAGTGACACATTGCGTATACGCAGCGTAACTTTAAACTACATGTTCGACTGGGTTGTGACGTAGCTGAGCAAGGCTTTGTTACACCCTAGTCATTTAGCTCTTGTAGATCTTTATGAGCGGCACTAAAATCAAGCCAACACACAATTTGCAAATAGTTTTGCGCAATTTGCCACAAGGCCAAAAAAATATATGCCAATAAAAACAAAGCTTATAAGAAATTGAAGTAGTATACGTAATATGAGTGGCACATGAAAGCATTATCGAATATGATATGAACGTTTAGATATTGTGGGAAACAGTATTGTTGCTATTGTTGTTGTTGTTGTTGTTGCCATAGCTGCTGGCTAAACGCGGCGTATACGCATTATAGGCATTGAGCTGTTTTACGAGTCAACAACAGCAGCAACAAAATTTTTTTATGCGCACTTATTTCCGCCCCAGAAATTAGAAAACTGCTTTTTATTTTATGTTTATCAAAAAGTCAGCGCTGCATGGGTGGGGGCCGAAAAAAAAAAACACTAAAAGAGTTGCTACACAGTTATGTTGTTCGTGTTGTTGTTGTTTTTCACGAATTTATGATGTGTGTAACAATTGGCATTGACTCTGGACAGACAATAAGCTCTTTTCCGGGCATAGCGCCCTGAAGTATGCAATGCAAATTTTAAACATGTTTTTTATGTCGAGTGGCCACAAAGTTTACGACCCCAAAGTGGTCTATAAAGCCAGAGTAGCCACTAAAAGGGTTAATTTGTATGCCTCAAGTGTTGCGGCAACCTTGACGCATAGACATGACTTATAATAGTCATATGCAACTGAACATTAAGCGATTTGCCTAATGTTTTTGTTTTTTTTTGTTGTTGCCCCAAAAGTTGCTACGTGATGTGGCAAGAGCATGGGAACATGTAGCAGTGTAGTTAAGAGACATACAAACATAAAGGGTGTAGCCGCAAAGTATGCTAATTATATTTACGTGTGTGTGGCAAACTCACACAGTTACATTTACACTGACACATGTGCATCATCATGTGATTTGATTTTTTTTTTTTTTTGACGCAAGCTCTGTTGTTTTTGTTTTTGTTGCCACTTAAAATTCAACTTGATGCTCTTTTATGTCTGCGGTTGTTGTGTTTTGAATACGCTGTAAACAAGAAGGGTAAGGTTTATCTCAGGTTGAAGGAAACAAATTTGAGATGAAAAGGAAATTTCTTACCGAATTGAACGGTATGACAAAAGAAGTTGATGAAGAAATGTATGTCTTTTTATTATTATTAACGAGATTAGGTCATAATTTATATTGGCTTTTTTAAGCCAATTAACTATCTGTCTTTCTATCTGTTCGGGTCTTCCTTTTCAAGAACATTTATCTTCTGCCAGAGTTTTTGGCTTCTTTTCATCTTTTTTAATAATGTCAATTCTTGCACTAAAATACAAATAAATATATCAAAATTTGGGGCTACAACCTTCTTGTTCCAAACAGCCGTTTTCCACGATTTGCATCCCATACCGTCTACACAGAAAATTGATATTTAACACATGGCACCCAAAGATCATTCGCAAACATTTCCCCAAGTGTACCAAAATCGAAAGAAATCTTCGTGAATTATTGATAGTATGTGTAGTGTATATCCAATTCGTTGTGTTCCAACTGCAGCCGACCCACTTGTTTGTTATGGTTATTATTGTGATTGTTGTTATGGCTGCTGTTTGTTTTACGCTACACACTGTGGGCCAATTTATGCATGATTTGCTTTAGACCAAGGCCAAGAACACGACCAAAAGCTGCTAGCATCTAGGCGTTAAGCCTAAAAGTATGCATAACTAAAATGAGCACGTTCCACAGATAACAAAACAAAGGCATACGAAAAAGCCAAACATTGATATCTGTATTTAAAGCCGGAGAGAGAGAGAGAGAGAGAGAGACAGTGGGAGAGAGCACAAGTTAGAGCGTGTCTATATATAAATGTATCTGTATATCTGTGTGCGGTCGAGTGTATCTGTATATTTGTTATTTAAGTAAATTGGCAACGCTTCAAAGCATATTTTGGCAAACATTTCGAGCCAAGAGCATACAGCTGTGCTCCAATCCCTTCGAGCATATTTAAAGCTTTAAAGTAACCCAGAAACCACAAGGTCAAAGAAGTTGCATGCAACATTTGCGAAAAAAAAAACAAACTGCTGCCAATACAAACGAGCCAATAAATGCTGAGCTACAAAATAAACAATAAAACTTAAGCAAAAAAGAAAACGAAATAAAAGTCGCACTAATGCAAAAACGGAAAAATTTTCCAACAGCTGACAAAGAAAACCAGAGTACAATTTTTTTTCTTTTTGCTAGAATAAGAATTGACGAAAGCATTAAAATGGAAATTGCAAATAAATGCATACAAAGTGGGTAGAGAGCGGGAGGGTAAGAGAAATCAGACAAAAGAAAAGCTCGGAGAAAAAATAAACAGAAAGGTGTACGCATTGTAAAGCCATTACCTTAAAAAAAATACAAAAATATAAGCTTGAAGTAAAAAATCTCAACTAAAGAAATGTTTTTGTAAAGCCTTAAAAGGAAAAAATTTACAGAAAAATGTAAATATTCAATAATAAAATAAAATAATAAATAAAGGCAAAAAAAAGTAAATAAAAAATAAAGCAAAATGGTAAAAATTTAAAAATCGCAGCAAATTATTATATATAAAACTTATTGATAAATGTAGTCAAGAACTAGATAAATAAGCTTGTTCAAAAAATGGTTAGAGCAGAAACATTTGCTTGTTAATTTTGAAGTACATGATGAAATATTTTAAATTTTAAAAATAAATACCAAGACAGCATTTTATGTGTACGTCAGTGAAAAAGATGTTTATTTTTAGTGTGAAAACTAAATTTAAAATGTTTAAAATTTTATACCCTTAAAAAGTAACTGAGTGCCGATAAGGAGGCTCCTTAAGACAAGTTAAATTATTTGATCACAATCAAGAATGAAAAAATAAAAAATTCTGACTTGTTAATATTTAATAAATAATTATTAAAAATAATTTTTCAATTTAATTATTTTTATATGCAACATATGATAATTTTTTTACATGAAGTTTTTCTTATTTCTTAAAAAAAAATAAAAAAAAAATTTTTTAAAAGTTGGCAACGTATTTTAAATTTTCAAATTTTTTAATTTTTTTTATTTTTTCAAATATATCGCAATTTTTTTTTTTAGCTAAAAGCTTTTTTTTTAATTAGAACTATTCTTCAAAATAAAGATAAACTTTTGGAATGTAAATTTTTTTTAAATTTAATTTTTTTTTACTTAATTTTAGAGATTTTTCCCTAATTAGACGTAATTAACAAAACAGCTACTAATTTAAATTTACGTTAAATTACACTAGTTTACAAATTGACGGGTCATCGAGTGAACCTTCAGAAAAAAGTGTTTTTTAGGGTAATTTGGGGTCGAGAAACACGAAAATGGCAACCTTTTTTTTTTCTTAAGCACCGTTTTCGAGATATTTTCGAAAAACATGTTTTTGGGCACTTATTTCAGTTGTTTTTCAATATCTCGTGAACAAAATTTTGTATCAAAATGAAAGACAATTAGATCGAAAGGTATTGATTTGCTCTTTACAGTGATATATAATTAGGTACAGATTAATTCAAAATTATAGAAGTTACAAGCAACCAAATTCGAAAAAAAGTGTAATTTTCGAACAATTTTCAAAATTACAAATTTTGGGCTTGCTTATTATTAACGAAAGAAATTTTTTAAAAATTATGTTAAGCTTTAAACTGAAAGAGAATCCTTTTACGAACATTTCGAGTCTAAGATATTTAAAATCGGGTAAGAATTGTAGATGTTATGGAACCATATACGAAAGTTCCAACCTTCACTCATTCACACTTTTGTATGAAAAAAAATTTTTCACTCAAAGTTTTTCATTTGCGTTCATATACGGCTTCACGCATTTGTATGCAGCTGTAGTTGTGTTTTTTTATTCATTTTTTTCACGAGATATACAAAAATAACCGAAATAAGTGCCGAAAAACATGTTTTTCGAAAATATCTCGAAAATGGTACAAACTTAAAAAAACTTCAAGTTAAAAACTTTATCATTTTCATGAAAATATAAAAAAAATATCTGAATTTAAATAATTAAACAAATCAAAGAAACGTCTTTTTTTATTAAAGGGTTTCTTTCAAAACTGTGGAAAAACTAAAATTTCAGCTTTTAAATGATTATAAAAATGATACTTTAAAATAAAAAAGCAATGAGAAACCTTTACTAAATTTATGCTTCTTGTTTTTCTTATATCTATATTATATAAATCGTTTTTTTTATAGTTAGCTTCGTTCAAAAGAAGTATAAACTTTAAAAATGAATTGGAAATTATTAGCACAAAAGCTTTTAAATAAGTTTTAACCAAAGAAAATTAGGCTACACTGCACTGTGGGCCCAGATTGTCATATTTTGGCCAAAAATCTGGCATTTCCATAATAATTTTTTTAGAGTGATGTAATTTTACACACGTGTTCGTATAGGACTGTACTATAAATAATAAAAGCAGTACTGTACATTAGTGCTGGAGAAAACATCACTGATCGAAGTTAAAAATCTCTATATATCGATGTTGGCCAACAGAGATGTTTCTCCAGCACTTCTGCATTCATCAAATGGAAGTTTAGACGTGCTGGGCCCAACATCTATATATAGAGATTTTACACTTCGATACATAGATGCATCGATATAACATCGATGTTACTTCCAGCACTACTGTACATGGTGGTAAATTGAGTTTTATATCTATCAGCTTTTGTATGGCTGTTGCGCAGCTGTTTGGTCAGACGTAAATTTTCAATGAAAATTCTGTTAGAAGCGATATATGTATAACCGCCGCATTATCTTTCGTGCTAGTGTACACTATGATTATATTTAGCCTGCAACCAAATCACGTTCAATAAAAGCTGAGCACATTTTACATAACATTTTAAAACGTCAGTCAAAAAAAAAACGCAACTAGTTATAATAACTTTTATAACTGCCGCAAAAAGTGGCATGAAAATCACAACCAACTTCAACAACTGACTCTCAATATTTGCATTTATGCCACTCCTACACATTTACTTTTGCAATTTATCCAAAAGCTCAAACAAATAATAAAAAGAAAAAACTGAAAAAATGGCAAATAAGAAAAAAAAAATGGCAGCAGCTTTTTAATTAACATTTTCATGGTCGCAGTCGCGTCACATCAGCCACATGAAAAGCCGCAATTTCCCATATAGACAAATGTATATATATTATATACTATATGGTATATATATATAGTGCAAAGAGTGCGCCCCAAAAGTATGAAAGCAGATTTTGATTTTCAATTTACAAAGCGCTTATGTAAGCTCAACAGACTATTAAACAATTGAAAAGCATTTCGAGCAAATAATGAGAAAAATATACTCTCAATGCGAGCCACTTAAATTGACACAAAAACAAATGCAAACAACACACACAGATACACACTCAAGGCCAACATTTTATTATGAACAACAAACAATTCCAGCTAAGAGCGTGCAAATATTACAAATAAAACGTTGACTTGCATTTTTGGCAGTTGAAAAATGTGTTGAAAATGTGAATTAAAATTTGAATTGCTTAATCAATTGCTTGGCCGAAGGCTTAAACAATGGCCAAGTAACAATTCCACGAAAATGTTGTGAATTAAGTATGTTCCAATTTAAGTCAAGTTTTTAGCTTTAAGTTGTTTTTTAAATTAACACGCTGACATTTGGCCATGTTGTCGCTGAAAATGTTTTTGCTGTTTTCTAACTAAATTTATTTGCTAGAGCTGCGTGTACAAAAAAAAACCCACACACCGCTGAATTTGGCCAACATGCTGCCCAAATAAAAGCCAAAATGCACTTTCCAAAACACACAAACAGAGAAACACACAGGGTTGCATTTGCACCGGTTTATGTGGGTCGCCATTTTGTATTTTGCTAGCTGTAGTTGCCTCCATGGACCAAATGTGGTCAATATTTGTATATTTAGCTTGACATGCAAATCTACATACTTTATTTCGGGGGTGTATGTGTGTGTGTGTGTGTGAATGTGTGTGTTAGTTTGCATATAGTATATACATATATGTTTGTACGCAACTGTACATAGAGTTAAACCAATTTAGCTGCAATACGCATGGAAAAAATAAATTTTAATTTACTATTTACCATTTGTTCGTTTTGGTCAAAAACATTTGACCCTGGCTTTAAGTAGACTTAAAAACTTTTTGGCCTTTGAACTTAATCTTTAGAATAAAAATATTTGAGAAATTTTTTTTTCCATAGTTATTATTTAATTTGCTTGCTCTTAGAGATTCCTATTTTGAGCTTGCATGTTTGAAAGATTTGAATGAAAATTTGAGTTTATGGAAAAATCTCTTATCATTGAGTGAATTCAAAAACTAAGTGATCTGGAGCGATCTGTAAATCGATTTATGTTTTTGGTGAGCTTTCAGTGCGGGTAGAATTCAATTCTTCAATTTGAAGCAAATATGGACTTCGTTTTATGAAACATATATAAATCTCTTATCTCTTGAGCGATTTTGAAGACGAAGCGATCTTGAGAGATTTACAGATCGGTGTATGTTTTTATAAATGGCTTTAGGTGAGGCTTTTATGCGAGAAGAATTCAAATGTTGACATTGAAAAAAAAAACATGAACATAATTTATATGAGACTTATATTAATCACAAATAATATTTATCTCTTTAGCAATTATTAAGACAAAGTGATCTTGAGTGATTTACTGAGCGAATTATGCTTAAATACGTGGTTTTTGGTGAGGCTTATAGGCGAGGAGAATTCAATTACGCATTTGAAGAAAATACTTTTACATAATTTTAGGAAAGATATATTAGTTACTTATACCTTTTGGCGGCCTCGATAGCCTAGCGGAAGTGCACTAAACTATCATCCCAGAGGTTGTGGGTTCGAATCCCACGTAAAGCCATGGTCCTGCACTTAACACTTTTCCTATTCCCCTAGTTTTTCCTGTCTATTCTATATTCTTATCACTTACTCCCATTATCGGTATCACAATGGGTCTATTCTTAGCCTAAGTGAGTTGAGACGCTAAGTCCCAACTGCCGCCCTAACCTACCTACCTACTTATACCTTTTATATCTTGAGCCAGTTTTAAAACTAAGCGATCTTGAACGATCTGCAGACTGGTTCAAGTTTAAATAGGCGGTTTTTGGGGGAGACTTTTATGCGAGGTGAGTTTAAAGGAAATATGGAAATCGATCTTATGATATACATATATGCGTATTTATCACTTATCTCACTTGAGGTATTTTAAAGACTAAGCGATGTTGAGTGATCTGCGGATCGGTTCATGTCTACATAGGTGGCTTTTGGTGATATTTTTATGCGAAAAGAATTGAAAAGGTGCACTTCGAAGAAAGTATGAACATCATTTTTGTGATACAGGTACGGATCCAGAATTTGGTCTTTGGGAGGAGTTCTTCACTTTGAACTGTGTATATATCAGAGCTCGCAAATCACTTACACCCATTTTTCCAACAGTGAGGGGGGGATTCGAATCCGAAAACCTTTCGTGGATCCGCCGCTGTTATGATACATATAAACTAGTCAACTACCATTACTTTTTCTTGAGCGATTCTTAAGACAAAGCGATTTTGAGTGAACTACAGATCTGATCACTTTTATATGGGCGGTTTACGTGAGAAAATATGGGCATCATTTTATATATGTGAAAAGAGAGTTAGCAATAGTTGGCAGCGCGGATAACAGCAGGAGTTGGCAGCATGGATGAGAGAGAAGATGAAGCAGCAGTCAGCAGCCGATATCGGCGAAGAGAAAAAGAGCAGTCGAGCGAATAAGTTGTATAAGCGATAGTCGATAGCAATCGAGCGAAGTAAAGTTGTAAAGTCGCTAAACCTGTTAAAGTCGCTCTAGCCTTAAAGCACTGTTTTATACACTATACATTTAATAAACTCGGGATAAACATCAATCCTACATATATAATACATATTACGTTTTGAGAAAATTTTTACTAAGCAGTTGTTTCAAATAATAGTGGTCATATCCATCTCTTTTTTATTGTATAGCCTAGACAGGACTTTTACGATAATGGCAAGATTTCTTGGTTTTTGAGCTCAAAAAATATGACAAAAAAAAAAAAATGTTCTGTAAAAACAAAAATGTTCAAATTTTATATTTATTTAGGAAAATGTCATCCAAAACAATCCTTTTTTATTTTATATGGGACTCAGAAATTCGGAAAAAAAAGACTACACTGGTCTTCATCTTCTAATCTTTCACATATTTTTTTTTTTTCAATAGAAGAAGAATTTGAAAACAAATCTAAATTCTTTAACTTTAAAAAAACCTCGTGAAACAAGTTTTTTGGAACACTTAGATCCTGGTGTGCAATGATCCATTCACAAACCCTCTCCAAGGCTTGGCTATTACTTATTAAGCTTGTTTCGTTTTTCGATTTATATTCGGAACAGTAGGTATTTTTTGGTATGTCAATTGCTAAGGGGTACAAACATTAAAATTTTTGATTATCCTACGATTCTAGTTAATTAAGTTTAATCATCTTGTAATTTAGAAGGGCAGGGTTTGTATTTGCATAAGCACGGTTTCGACTACCAATGTTAATCACTAAGCAGAAGAGGCAGTATATTTGGAAGAAGTAGGAATATATTTTATTTTGTCCTACGTCTCTAAAGGGAAGATTTAACGGTCGAAGAAGCTTCAATCATCTGTAAGTTTCACTATAATCGTGAATATTAGCCAGGAATAATTCCTATATGAAACTCTTACAGCATTTACTTATTGGCTTATAATAGTTTCAACATCTTTCAAAACATATGAGCCAAGCCGGTTCTTCCAACGCTTTAAATTCCTGCTAAGTCCATACATTTCCGGCCTTGGAGTAAATGCAACAGACTGCTTTACGAGCAACCTATATCTTCATATTTCAAAAACTCGCCCCAACCTATTATGTCATTCATTGTTGAAAGTCATGGAGCAGAGTAGAATCTTTTTTTGTCCCAGCCAGTTCCGGTGCACCAAAAATAGATACTAAACTAAAGTTTTCCATTTGAAAGCGAGCAGGCAATTTGCAACACGCTTCAGCGAATCCCCCGAGCAACACTTAGCCACAAAAATAAAAAAAACAGGGATCAGGTCAGGCACCAAAAACCGTCCATAAAACTGCAGCTGGCCAGCGGCAGTGACGCCAGCAGCGTGGGAGCCAACGAGCACTAAGGTTCAACTACTAACTCACCTGAATTGGGTCCATTGCTGTTGGGACGCGCCGAGGGCGCACCATCACGTGCCTCCACCTCCAGAGCATAGGCGCCCTTCTTCTCTCTGTCGAAAACAGTTTTGGTGAAGATTTCGCCGCTTTGCAAATTAATTTCAAAAAATTCCTTGCCCTCGTTGCGCGGCGAATCAACGATGTAGTAGTAGACCTGCAGATATAGATACAGATGAGAGGCGGGTTAGTGATGCATATAAAGGTAGAGTTATTTATAAGTCTTGACTTGGCATGAAATTGTTACAGTTGTTGGCTTGATTAGTTGCATGAGTGGCTGGCAGGCTGGTACCTGACCCGAGCCGAGCGCACAAATATGCAGTTTTATATTTGCCAATTGGGCAGGAAAACTGAAATCTAAAAAAACTCGAACATGGCCAACGGAAATGAAAAAGTTTAATTGAAATTGTTGTAGCTGTAGTTGTAGTAGTAACAGCTAGTTAGATGACCAAGTAGGCAAGGCCTTAGAAGTGTGATAATGAGAAACAAATCCCGAGTTTCAAGGATTCTCGCACAATGCCTGCAGACAAGTCAGTTTTGGGTGTTATAAATGAAAACGCTAATTAGTGCGAACATTTGGCGGACGAAATTGGCTTGGGGACATAATGAAATGCAGCCAAAAAAAAAAAAAAGCAAATGACCGCCTTGGCATTTTATAATAAGCTGGCAGCTCTGTTGAGTGTTGCCAACTTTAATCAAAGCGCTCTTTTTTTGCATTCTGCATTAATAGTTGTCGCTGTCTGTGGTGCTGTCTCGCTACCATTTTTTTTGCCCCATTTTTTGGCCTGGAGCACTTTGTACTTTTACTCTATATACGTTTCAGCTTAGCATATTTAAAAGCGTATGAAGAAGAAGCAGTCAAATAGCCGAAAAAAATGCATCGGCCAGAGCGGGGACCGACAGTGGAATACACTGCAGCCACTTTTATCAAAAAAAAAAGCTACAAGTTGCGCCATATTTAGGAATCAAGCCGTGCTCAGTTGTTTGAGCCAGCGGAAGTGTTTTGAGATAACATCAACGTTTTGATGTTTATTAGACTCACACGACTATAGGTAACCAGTCCGGTGCCCTTAGCTTACATATTAAGGGGAAAGGTGAAAAAACGCTGGAGTTTCATAGAAGCGGGTCGAAAAACGATTCATTTTTTCCCATATCTTAAGAAGTTATAGTTTGATCTTCATAATTTATACGGCGCAGTACTCTGAGTTATGAGGTGAATAACATTATATTATTAATTATAATAATAATAATAATAATAGCAAAATATCATTCGGCGATATTTTTCAATCAAGGAATCTGAAAACGGATCCTGCTATACATTTTTTGAGTTTTTAGGTCTTATACAGACGGACGAACCTATGAAGGCACCTTCTTCTTCCTTCTTCTTAGCTTTATAGTCTTTGGTGGACCATAGCTTCCGCAACAATCTCCCTCCATTTGTCCTTCTCTACAACGACATCTCTCCAGTGTCGGACTCCTATTTTTCTTGAGATCGGCTTCTACATCCTCCAGCCATCGTTTCTTTGGACGTCCTCTTCTTCTTCTTCCATTCTTAGCACATGACCCAGCTACCTTATTCTCTGTGCTTTAACAAATCTGATAACTATTTCATGTCCTGCTAGCGACTCTAATTCATAATTGTATCTTAACCGGGCCATATATTTTTTGCCATATTTTTCCCTCGAAGCACAACAGTTCAGCTGCATCTGCTTTCTTCAAGACCCAGAGTTCGCAGGCATACGTGAGTACTGGTCTTAATAGTGTTTTGAACATTCTGAATTTTTGGTGAGAGAATCTTTGATCGGAATAGCTTGAGATTTGCGTAGTATGCTTTGTTCGCGGCCTGTATTGCTTCCTTAATTGCTACTGTCGAGTCTTTTATAGCAGATAGCATTATACCCAGGTATCTGAATTCTTCTACGCTCTCAAAAACGTAGTCGCCAGATTGTTAGCGACAACATTAGAGCTGGATCGAACCATATATTTTGTCGTATCAGTGTAAATTAGTAGCCCCGCCGCTTTGGAGTGAAGAAACCTGCGCACGGATAAGACACTTGCATTCGAAAAATTTGCCATTTTCAGCTCTTATGGTTTCTGAGCACCAGTTGTTCATACAGACGGACGCAAGAACGGTCGCGCATGGTCTAATCGCTGCCCTAGGTGACGATAAGCTTTTTGGTCTCTCAGGTCTTCTTCCATTCTTTCATGCACCAAAACAGATGCAGAGTATAAAAAGCTTAAACCGCTTTGACATTTATTAGTTAGTCAGCTAAGCAGAAAGTAGTTTGAGTAAAAGACAATTAATATGGAAGAAAAAAGTGTAAAAAATGGGTGCCGCGCTAAAATCTTTTTTTAAACATTTAATGGCGTCAAGGTATTGTCATATAATTATGGTAACTTGGCGCCTTTAAGTTGGCAACGCTTCGCTGCTTAACTTAATTAAATTGCAAATAGTTAAGAGCACATCCTTAACTGACTTGACTGTCATTAATTTGCCTTGCGAAAAATCTTCTTCGCGCATTTCCGCTACGCGCTGCTTCAATTTACTGTTGCTTTAACCAATCAAGCGACCCAGGACTAATCGACAGACCGACTGAATGAGCCAGTCAGTCAGTCGTCAGTCGTCCAACAACCTACCTGATTATTTGGGAATGTTCCATCCTTGTCAATGGCATTCACTTGTGTCACTTTTGTGCCAATCGGTTCGCCCTCCAGCACCGTTTCCTGTTCGCGTTCGGTGAACAAAGGTATTTCGTCATTAACATCCTCGAGCATTATGTAAACGGTTGCTTCCGATGCCAATTGCTGTGCACCGTTGTTCTGCAAAGGACCAAAAACAAAACAAAAAAGGAGAGAGAGCGAAAAGAGCGCATTAAATTTCCGTTTCAATTTTACAGATTACATACAAAAAAAAAAAAAAGTTTTAAAAATAGCTTTGTGAGTATTTCAATTTTTTTTTTGTTGTGTTAAGTATACTTAATAATTTGCAGCTTTCTATTTTAATGAGAGTGAATTATAATCATTCGATTTTGAGAGTCTCTTTCTTGCTTCAAGAATATAATTAATCGATAGCTACATATTTGTATTACTGTATTTTCATTTATTTTAGATATAATCAGCTTGGTTTTTTGTGAGCATTCAGGATATCGTCAAGAAAAAATTAAACTTTTTATAAAATTTTTAACTTTTTATAAAATGCAAATAGCAGTTGAATTTATTTGACAAAGAGAAATCCTAAACGCTAACTTCCAAAAGAGATTTCACATAAATTATTTCCGAGTTCGCGTGTTTGGCGATTTTTATTTTTTAACGTTTTTGGGCAAGCGGCATACTGAATTCAAGGTCGAATAAATGAGAGCACGTCAGGGTTCTGAATTTAGCCTCACAATAACTCGTTTTAAGGGGTCTTTCAGGTTATGTCAAAACGCTGAAGTGCTGTGAACCTTGGATTCGGATTTAGCAACTCCAAAAACATGTATTATACCAAATATGTTCCGAAGCTTAAATACGGAAATCAATTAGTTTTTGTAAGACAGTTCTTCTTCTGAAGTTATACTTAATGGACGAATTATCAAGATTTTTAAAACTACTGAGCAGAGTGTCCAATCGGGATCAGTTAGACGTTAAGTTTCAGATATTTCATTAAAAGATAGTTTTTTAGATACATGAAGAAGTTATAAACATTTAACGTTTTAACCAGAAATAATTTGAAAGCAGCGATTATGTAGAAACGAGGAGCATTTATTGAATTGAATAAAATTTCAAATTCAAAATATATATTTCAAATAATAGGATTTTTAAATACTATATTTAAGTATTAAATTAAAAAAAATTATGTACATAGAATATGAATATGTCAAATTAAAATGAGACATAAATTTAAATAATCAAATCATTAAAAAATGAAAAAAATAAAAATTTTAGTTTAGAAAAATTTAAAAAAAAAATTAATAAATTGATAAATTTAAAAATGTATTGTTGAATATTGAAAAATATATTGTTGAATATTTTTAAATAATTTAAAAATAAATGTTAAAAAAAATTAAAAATTATTTTTAAAAATATTGAAAACATAAAAAAAATCTTGAAAAATTTAAAAAAAAATTTTTTAAATTAGAAAATAAAATTTGAAATATTTTTATTTCAATGCAAATCAAATTTATTACATTATTAAAAAAAAGAATAAACTTTATCTTTCTAGAAAAATTGAGAACATAAAAGATAAATAGTTTTTAAAATAAATAAATAATAAAGATTAAAAAAAAAAATATATAACAAATTAAAGAAAAATCTTCAAAATTTAAAAAAAAATTTTTTTAATTAAAAAATTTAATTTGAAATATTTTGATTAAAATGCAAAAAAATGTTTTGCATTGTAAAAAAAGAATAAACTTAATCTTTCTACAAAAAATGAGAACATAAAAGATTATTACATAGTTTTTTAAATAAATAAATAATAGTGAAAAAAAAACAGAAAAATTATAATAGAAAAAATTTCCAAACAAAAAAATTTTAAAATTTTATAAGCCTTCAGTAAAGAGAATTTTTAAAAAGACATAAATTAAAAATTTTAAATATCTTAAAAAATTTTGCACATTTTTTTTAAATGCAAAGAATATATATATATTACTTTGTTAAAAAAAGAATAAGCTTCAATTCAAAAAAAACTTAGAAAACAAAAGATAAATATTTTTTAAAATAACTACAAAAAAGTTTCAAAGACTGAAAAATAAGAATTCAATATTTTATACAATATTGGAAAAAAAGTTTCCAAATAAAAAATTTTAAATTTTTTGCATAATTCAATGACAAGAATTTTTTAAAAGACATGACTAAATAAATTAAATATTTTACAAAATTTTGAAAATTTTTTAAAAATGAAAACAGAATGTTTTAGATTGTTAAAAAAAACATATTTCAATTTTGTAAAAAGTTTGAGAAAATAAGAGCTTAATAGTTTTTAAAATAACTAGAGAAATGTTTTAAAAAAAAGAAAATAAGAAATAAACAATTTATACAATAATTAGAGCAAAGTTACAAAATAAAAAAATTTCAAAATTTTTTAAGCACCAGTTAAAAGAATTTTTAAATTTTTTAACCAGAACTTTATCTAAATTTTTATAAATTGAATTTATGCAAGTCCTTTAATTGAAAATCGAAACGTGGCGTTCCTTATTTTAGATAACATGAAAACAGTGTTGCATTTTTTTAACCATTGGATTTTTTTTTTATTAATAAACCTAAGCTATAAATCAAATAAACCGATTAAAAGCATTTTTGTTAGCCACAAAACATTTTTGGTGAATTGACAAAAATCAAATTTTTACTTTATGACAAACAAAAAAGTAATGCTGCCATTTTAGTTAAATAAATGTTCGCCATTTTGAATATATATTTTTTTATGTTTACATTTAGCGCCATTGAAATTGAGTTTTAAATTAATTTCTTGCTTTTTACTTTTTGTGTAGTTTGTGATTGATTTGAATAAATCAAATGTATCAATAAAGAAATTGGCTATTTGCATAATATTTTATGGCCACTTTTGTAAGCCGTATTTACCCTGCATTTAAGCCATTTATTCAATGAACATTATTAGTTTGGTAGCACTTTGAAATTATGCTGCTACACTGTTTATTATGCATATTGATATTTACTTGAAATTACTTATGTGACAAGCTATTTATCAATGCATGTGAGTACATATGTATACAGCACTAATAATGCACACGAGAGTACATAAAATCAATATAAATATGTGTAGCTCTGTTATTTAAACCAAATATAGGCAAAGGATAAAACCCTTTTCAATATCAAATTGCAGACAGACAGATTTTGATTTTAATGAATTATTTATTTAGTGTTGTATTTATTGTATATATATACAAGCAGCAATTGCTGTGTATATATGTTTTCTTTGAGTAAATATGCTTAATAAGCTGGCAATTAAATTTGTGGATAAGCTTAGAAAACTTGTCTGCATAAATTAGTTATCAAGTTACTAGCAATATTGATTGCTAGTTTAAGTTACAGAATTATTTTCAAAATGGTGGACTTGAGAATTTTGTAGAAGGTACAGTGCTGTTGAGTTTTAAAACAAACATAAAAATATTTTTTTTATTTATTTAATATTGTAACTTAGAATTAATTCTAGTAAACAAAAGTAGTTTGAAGCCAGAGCAACATAGGCCTCTCAGGCTGAGATATAATAACTATTACTCATACGCCAAGTGGTCACTATGGAAGCTTAAGGCATGAGGACGTGCTATGTAGTATACATTTAAATATTTAAATATTTGCTTTTATGTTAATTTTATTTTGACAAAAATTTCTATTACTTTATGTGACTAAAAACAACCACAAAAACAGGGATAAAAAATATTTTTTATATAAAGGCATTTATTTTAATTTTAAATAGTTCACTAAACAGCCACAAATAGCTATATATTTTTTTTTACTAATTTCCATTAAAAATAAAAAACCATTACATTAAAATATATAATCAACATTAGTGCAAAATATTTGTCGTTTTGTGGTCTTTATATAAATATACTTTTTTTTTATACAACTTGTCGCTTAAAGCGCTTTAACCCTTAGGCAGTCGGTGTGCATTAAATTATTTTATGCAAAACTTTACATAATTTATGCAAAAAAACAAAAACTAAAATGAAAACTTTTTGTATGCAGCCCTCTGGAATGTGTAGAGCTTCAATTGCAGTTCGTTAGTGTAAAATTTTGACATTGATTTAAATTGTTGAATTCAATTGAACCGCATTTGAATCGCAAAAGCTTTGAACTTTACGTCCATCAATTACATTTGAGGTTCTTAGAAAAGTTGCTGGCAAAACTCAAGCAAAATTCAAATAGTCCAAAGCATTTGATTTGAGGCCATGTTTCTTGGCAAAAACTCTTGCAAGTAATTAAAACTTTTCAAATAAAATAATTACGCGCGTATTTTGAAGGCATTCAAATATAAAAGTCAAATACAGGCTGTATTTTTGAAGCTTAATTGAGTTGGTACAGCGGAAGAACCTTTAAATACAATCACTAGTTGACAAAAAAATGAACTTTTTGAGCATATAAACTACTCTGTATTCGAATCCCTAAACCATTTTAAGAACTGGTTTCAAGATATTGTGATAAGAAAGTCATTATTTCACTACACTAGCTGACAAAAAACTGAACTTTTTTAGTATATAAACTACTCTTCGAATTCCTGAAAAACTTCAAGAACTGGTTGCAAGATATTAAGATGAAAAAAAAATCTATATTTTACTACACTATTTGACAAATAAATGAACTTGTTTAGTATTTAGACTACCCTGTATTCGAATCGCTAAACCATTCAAGATCGGATTTCAAAATATTGAGACAAAATAATCTTTATTTCACTACACTAGTTGACAAAAAAAATGAACTTGTTTAGCACATAGACAACCTGTTTTCGAATTCCTAAACAATTTCAAGAACTGGTTTCAAGATATGGAGATAAGAAAATCTATATTTCACTACACTAGCTGACAAAAAAAATGAACTTTTTTAGTATTTAGACTACTCTGTATTCGAACCCCTAAACCATTTCAAGATCGGACTTCATGATATTGAGATAAAATTATCTTGATTTCACTACACTAGTTGACAAAAAAAAAAATTGTTTAGTAAATAGACTTCTTTCTCTGTATTCGAATCCGTAAACCATTTCAAGAACTGGCTTTAAGATATTAAGTTACAAAAAAATTTGTATATTTCACTCCACTAGTTGACAAAAAATGAACTTGTTCAGCACATAGACTACCCTATAATCGAATTCCTAAACAATATGAAGTACTGGATATTGAGATACATAAAAATCTATATTTCATAAAACGGAATTTAAAAACTCCCTGTAAGCGATTCTTTGGTGTTACGGGAGGTCGAAAAATCAAAATCCACTTTAAGTCAAATCATATTACATTGAAGTTTATTTAATTGCTTTAGAATAAGTTGATTTTGAAGACAAAAATATTATATGAGTTTTAATTTTTATAAGTAATTTTAATAATTTTTGTCATTTTAAAAATGGTTAATTACGTAACCTCCAGATATTTGGAATGTTTTTTCTTATTTTTAAAAACTATGACATTTTTCAAATAATTAAAAAAAAAAAGTTTTACTGTTTTTTTAATAATTTTAATAATTTCCAAAAAATTTTTTTTTTTATTTCGATAGAACGAGAATTTGAAAAAAGTCATAAAAAAATATATTAAGGATAACCGAATCCATAAAATTTGGCTTCAGCATACTATTGTGTTGTCTAGTGTTATATTCAAAGCTATTTTTATTGTTCTGACTTACCTCTACACGTATGGTCAGATTGTATTCCTTTATGCTTTCATAGTCCAGCGGATGATTCACTTTTATATCCGCCCAAGTATCGCCATTATCCGGTCTTTGTTGTAGGTAGAACGTATGAAATTTATTCGTCTGCGCCGTAGAACCCGGCATAAGTCTATAGAATACCGTCGGATTGCCTTCAATGCCCGAACTGCAGACGTGGGCGGGCGCAACGTAAGGAAAATAAATATTATATTAGTTGGGGTTCATCGTTAAATTTTGTATTTAAAGTTTTAGATAGTTATTGAACAGAGCTACATGAATATTAGTCATGAAATTAAAATTAGACTACAAACTATATTAGATATTTGACGGCAAAAAACAATTTTTCTTTTGTATGGATACAGCTAATAAAAGGTTACGATAGTAAAGAAAGGAACTTAAAGAAAAAAAATGCTGCCCATTTAAATATGTCCAAAAAAAGTTCGTATGACAATATTTGAGCGCAGCAAACAAAATATATGAGAATATTTCAATGAAGTGCTTTCAGTAGTGTGCCAGAAATCTCTTTATATTGAATTTTAAAACAAAAGCAGTCGTAATTGAAAAGACTTAGAATGACGAAAACGAAAAGTAATCGCAAAACTTATGTGAAAACACAGCCACACAAAAAAACCTCCAAAAAAATAGTTTTCATGTTCGGAGGCCTTGTGTTGTCTTCCATATGTTTTTTGGGCCGCTGAATCCGAATTCGGGCTCCTAAAACCATAAGCACGTATGGGTCCTGAAAAGGAGGAGTTATGGATTTATCTTCGAAACCTGCCGTGAAGTGAGTTTTTTGATCAGAAACTAAAAAATCGATTGATTGATCGATATCGAAAAAAATGTTGTGCGGTTTTTTAAGGAAAATAATGGCTTGAACCTGACTTCTCACTTTCAAGAGAAAGTTTTTGTTGGTTAGTGTTTCAAATGCATATTCTGGCTGCCAGAACTGGGCAAAAAAAAATAAATTAAAAATATTAAAAAAAATAAAAAAAAAAAAAAAAATAAAAAAAAAAAAAAATTTTATTTTAATTTATTTTAAAAAATTTAAAAAATTTAAATTTTAAAAAAAAAAAAATTTTAAAAATTTTTTTTAAAACCCAAAAAAAAAAATTTAAAAAATGAAAAAAAAAGCTTTTTTTTTTTTTCTTTAAAATATTATTTTTATTTTTTTTTTTTTTTATTTTTTTTTTTTATAATATATTTGTTTTTTCCTCCCCAGGGGGGAAGGGGAAAAGAAAGGAACCACCCCAAGCCCCAAAAAAAACCCAGCGTAAGAAAAATACGAAGCACAACAGGTTACATAGTTGCCCGCAAGAGGGCGTAAGCAAAAAATCGTGCCAAGTTTTAAAAATTTTACGATAGAGGGCGTTAGCTAAAAATAAAACAGATTTCTGGCACACAAACGAATTTAAAAAATTGTATGGTAAAAAAAAAATTTTAAATATTATATAGAGACAGTCGCACACATACTGAAGAACACAAGCACACACACACAGACATATATATATATATAGCATGTATAGAGAGAGAAAAAGAGAACACATGCTACAAAACAAAATGCAAAAAAGTCTATTTTAAGACTATATATTGTATATAAGTAAAGTATATAGGTACTTTGATTATATAATATATAATTGCAGCTGGTGCGAAAAAAACTTGTGCGCTTTAAATTTATTTGATACCAAACAAATTAGGCGCAGTTGGTGCAATAAACCATAAAAAAAGATACTTTGACTAAAAGCTTAAGATACACAGCAAAAAATTGTATATATACAAAAGTAAATACATTTTTTTTTTTTTAAATAAAAGCACACAAAACAAAATGGCGTCAAAAAATCTAATTGCCATTTGAATGTCAAAAAGTTTGTTTTGGCATTTTTGGGAAAATGGGAAAAATTTTGGGGAACACTTTTTTTGGGGGGTTTGTCTGAAATGATTGTTGGCTTATATAGTATATAAGCAGTTTGCATGTGTTATAACTGTTGATAATGTAAAATAAATTAGGCAAAGACATGGAAAAAGGTTTAAGAAAAAAAACTGCTGCCGGGACAAGCAGCTAACGTAAAATATTTAATTTGTCTACCTTTTCGCTTGGGCAACACTTGCAGCTGACAGATACAAGTAAAAATATCTTAAGCAGTCAAAGGAACAACTGCCAGCTTGGGTCTTAGGGCCAAAAAAAAAAATGAAAACTGTCAGGTAGCAAAGAAAATGTTGCCAAGGCTAGGACAAGTATGTGAAAAAGTAAAACAAAAAGGACGAGTCCAAGATGAAACATGGGCTGTTACAAATGAGTACAGTGTGAGTGTTGAGGTTGGGGTGGGGGTAAAAAAAAACTGTTGCATAAGCCAGGAAGTGACAAATTTTTTTATTTTTTTGGTGAGTGTTGCAAAATTTCTGTTTTTACTGATTGAATTTTTTTTGTTGTGAGTGTAAAATGGTGTCATTATAATTTTTTTTAATTTTGAGTTGTGAGGAATTTTTTTTTTGATAATTTGGTGTAGTTTTATGCCCTAAGTTGTTAAAATAAATTGTGTTGAAATTTAGTTCTGTGTTACACTTTGAGCACTTTGAGTTTTATTACTAAAAAAGTTTCTTAAATAAGTACTTAAAAAATATTTTTTTATAGACTATGCTTTGGTATGCAGTTTCTGTGCGCTTGTATACTCAATTAACACTGTACAACAAAATTTTTGTTTCATGGCAAAATCTTGCGCCCAAAAAACTATTTCACACTTTAAATTTAGGAGAAGACTTTATTTTTTATGTTTAGTCAAAGCGAATAAACAGAGAAAAATATTTCCTATTTTTACTAAAACAGACAAAAAAGACTTAAGAAAAAAAAAACGCCTTTTTTGAAATAGCGCAAGTTTAAAAAATTAATAATTTATCCTATCATGCCTAGTTTTTTTTACATTTTTAAAACAAAAATTTCAATAACAATAAAAAAAAAAAAATAATTCATTAATTTTAATTTCAAAATATATTTTGCTAAAATAAGTAGCATCAGATTATTATACTTCTTGCAGTTTTCTAATTGAATTCGCAAAAGTCGCGTGAGCTCAATTCGCAAAATAGTGCCGAATTTAAGTGTCGTCTTCAATAAGAGATATTTTTATTTTGAGAATTCCTGAGGTTACAAAATCGCTTTAAGTCAGTTAAATTGAATCCGCAAAATTTTGCCGAAATTGTTCCGACATGGATAGGTCAAAGAAATTTTTCCACGAAATCCATACAATTTTCTTAAATAAAGAAAATCTGTCTTATTCGAAAAATTATAAATCATCAGATTATTATATTAGGTGCGCAACTAAGTTCTCGCTGTTTGTCAATAGATGGCTTTAGCAGAAAGTTCTGGTCGATTTTGACATACCCAAAACTTCATAAACGAAGCTTAGGCATATGGTAAGCAAACTGCTATGGCACATTAGTGAATTTCTTTTTGCATTATTTACTTGTGGTTGTGTGAAAATGTCTAGTTTTGTGCCAAAAAATCGTCATTAGCGGGAAGTGTTGATTTTCTTGTTCTGTTCGAAAAAAACGGCAGCTGAAGCGCATCGAGAGCTCCAAAAAGTGTACGGAGATGCTGCTCCAAGCGAAACAACGTGCTGTGATTGGTTCCGTCGCTTCAAAGACGGTGATTTCGATGTTGACGACCGTACACGTAAAGGAAGACCCAAAACCTTCGAAGACGCTGAATTGGAGGCATTGCTCGATGAGGATTCGTGCCAAACGCAAGAAGAGCTTGCTTCAGTATTAGGAGTTACCCGCCAAGCCATTTCCAAGCGATTGCATGCGTTGGGAATGATTCAAAAGCAAGGAACTTGGGTTCCTTATGATTTGTAACCAAGGGACGTTGAGCGTAGTTTTTCGCCTGTGAACAACTGCTCCAGCGACAAAGAAGGAAGATCGCATCGTGACGGGTGATGAAAAATGGATTCATTACAGCAACCCAAAGAGGAAAAAATCTTGGGGACAACCCGGTCATGCTTCCACGTCACTGGCTCGGCCGAATATTCACGCTGCGAAGGTTATGCTGTGCATTTGGTGGGACCAGGTCGGTGTTGTTTATTATGAGCTGTTGAAACAAGGCGAAACCATCACTGGGGAACGGTATCGAACTCAATTAATGCGATTGAGCCGAACACTGCGAGAAAAACGGCCACAATACGAGCGGAGGCACCAAAAAGTGATTTTACTGCATGACAACGCTCGGCCTCACATTGCCAATCCTGTTAAAACCTACTTGGGAACGCTCAAATGGAAGACCCCACCCGCCAAATTCCCCAGATATTGCGCCTTCCGATTATTACTGGTTCCGCTCGATGGCACATGGTCTGGCTGATCAGCAGTTCCACTAATATGAAGATATCGCAAAATGGCTTGATTCGTGGATAGCCTCAAAAGACGAACCCTTCTACCGTCAAGGTATTCGAGCTCTGCCAAAAAGATGGGAAAAAGTTGTAGCTAGCGATGGGCCATACTTTGAATGAGTCATTGGTAACCATTTTTTTAACAATAAAGTTACATTTTCATCGAAATAACCGGGAGAACTTAGTTGCGCACCAATACTTTTTGCAGTTTTCTAATTGAATTCACAAAAGTCGTGTGAGCTCAATTCGTAAAATCGTGCCGAATTTAAATGTCGTCTCGGATAAGAAATATTTTTATTTTGAGAATTCCTGAGTTATCAAAATACCTTTAAGTCAGTTAAATTGAATCCGCAAAATTTTGCCGAAATTTTTCCGTGAAAACAGGGAGCAATTTTTTCCGTGAAATCCCTAAAGTTTTCTAAAGAAAATCGCTCTAAGTCGAAAAAAATGCAATTTTACGTTTTCAAAAATTATTGAAATTGAATAAATCTGTTTTTTTTTTTTTTTTAAACTTAAGCTGATGGTATGAAAAATATTGATATTTTTGTTCTATGAAACTATCCTATGCAATGAGCATACGTAAGTGAGCTTAGCGTATTACTGAAATTATTCGAAATTCATAATTCACAAATATATTCAAGTGGGGGCTTTCTGGAATATTATTATTAAAGTTTTTGGGAAAGTTTTAAAAAAACCTACTCGCCTTTATTGTGTTTCAGAATTTGTTTTAAAATAGCTTAAAATAATATTAAAAATTATCTCACTAAAAGTCCCACAAGGGATCATGACAAAAATTTTGTTGTACATTTTGCAAACGATTGCTCTGATAAAACTAGGTCGAAAAACTCTTTTTCATCTATTATCTAGTTTCTTACATACTCATATATAGATACTATGACAGAAACAAAAACATAAACATAAACTAAAAACTAATTAACCTAAAGCCTACAAAATTGCAGCTGGTATCTAAATAAACCTTTTCAGTGGCAGAAACAAAAAATTGATATCTTAATTTTTCTGACTTAACATAGAACAGAGCATGACCCTCAAGTAAATTTATTATTTCTTATAAGCAAATACCAAAAAAAAAAAAAAAAACTTCAAAATAAAAAACAAATTTAAACCTTTTTGCTTGACAAGCAGCTCATATATCTCTTTGAGTTGGTTGTTGTTGGTCTGCTGGTTGTTCTTAAGGTCCTTGTTGTTGTTGTTGCGGTCTCCTGCTAGATGTTCGCACACACTCAGCACTTGACTGAACGTGCACATTAAGCGCTGTCATGGCAACAGCAACAACAACAACAACACTAAGAACCTTAGAACAACAATTGCAATTATTATGACATAGACGTTCTTGAAAATACTCGGGAAGACCCTAACATAACAACAACACATTTTAATGGCTGCACGGCACTTTCCAAGCTTTTAACTAATAGCAACTTGGCGCAGTTTAAATGGATTTAGCGTAAACTGAATAGACGCTACAGTATATAGTTACATATACATTTATATATAGGTACAAGTACAAGTAAAATAAATTTACAATTTTGTGCTGGGACAAGAGTTAATTGCAAAGAAAGTAAAAAGTTAACTTTAAATAAATATAAAACAATTTGTTTTGAAATTATTTTATACATAAAAATAAATGAAAAAATTTACAATTAACTTAAAAAATTATATAAAACTAAAATAACGCTTAGAACTATGTTATATAGACGCCTTAGACAATATAAAAGTTTGCTTGCTTGGTGCATGTTGTACTACAGTGCGTATGTGCAATCTGCTAGCCTAATATTAGTCTAAGTCTAACTTTAGCTTTAAGTAAAGTGCTTGTAGTGCGCAGGCAGTTATTGCTTTAAAAAAAAAAAAAACAATTTTAAAGTTTTTTTTTTGCAGCTGCTCAAAGGCTGCATGTCTTGTACAGATAAGTCCCACAGCAGTGCAGCCAAAGTAAATTAAGAGCTGCTGCAAATTTTTAATTTAAAAAAAGATGAGATTATTTTTTTTTACGAAAAAACAAAATTGGCTATGGATATGTTTTTTTTTATCGGACAGGCGGCCATGATTATAATAATGCAGACTCGAGCGCCATTTTGACGCATAAGAAAACAAGCTGCAAAATAGTCCATGAGCAAAGGCGTGCCACAAATTAGCTGCAGGTAATTGAAAATATTGCGCCATGTGTGGCATAAAATACAGCTCTGGGCTTAACATATCAGCTGTGCTGAATGTTATTTCAAAATGAATGCCAGCAGCTATGTAAAAGAAACTCTTTATCTTAAGTTAGTTATATATATAATTTGAATATAGTAGACAACTTTGATGAGCTGTAGTTTTTAAAATTGAGGGCTTATAATCTGTAGAAACTTATAAAGAATTTGTTGTGCAAGTTTTGTGTCAAGTGTGCCAAGTTTTATTTTTAGTAACATTTAAGGTGTAGAGTATAGAGAGTGCTGGTGCATATTGTAAGGGAATTTTTTCTTTTGAGTAATGTGGGTAATAATGGAATTTGTGAAAATTTATGGTAGGACACAGGATATCTTATAATTTTGCTTTCTATTCTATAAATTAAATAAAAAAAGGATATTAAATGGAAACTTAAGCATCATCTGAAATCTGGGAATATGACATAATTGATGATAATGCTTTTTGTGGAGATGTATGGGATACTTAGAAAATTTCAAAAGAGTATTTATATTTTGAAAATTATATAAAAATATTTTAATTTAATTTAATTTATATTTATTTCAATTTCTTTAAGAAAATTCTCAAAGGCAGCTTCTTATATTTAAAAATTTTATAAAAATATTTTTCGATCCGTTTAGCATGAA
Source organism: Chymomyza costata (assembly GCA_018150985.1). Classification (NCBI taxonomy): domain Eukaryota; kingdom Metazoa; phylum Arthropoda; class Insecta; order Diptera; family Drosophilidae; genus Chymomyza; species Chymomyza costata. The sequence goes on along the minus strand of JAECWU010000698.1, from coordinate 277,624 downwards.
CAATATTTATAAGTATACATAACTTATATATCCTCTCTAAGCTAAAAATAAGCTAGTCTTATGAGATTATCGTTTCAATGAGTTGGCCATAACTTGATGGGAGATCTTTATATGTCTAGACGGGTGGAAACTTAGCTCCTGTCTATGATTCATTGATCACAAAAGATTTTAAATAAAATGCTGTAAGCATTGTTTATCCTGGGGAACGATGGAGGTGTGTAAGGTAAAGTGGTCAAGCAATCCTTAGTAAGTCATACTCACTACGAATAAGCATAAGACAACGCGTTTTTCCACGATCCTTGATAATTCATCTCAAGCCGACTCAAAGGTCTTAAGGAGCCCCTTGCTAACAAGGGCCTCCCCGTGGTGTTTCCTGGGTACCCTTCGCGTAAACGAAGTGTTAGCGAATTCGAGCGACGCTTTCAAAGGTCTTACCTCAGACCATAAAAAGATTGCGTTGGGCTAGTAACCCGCCCGTAAAACCACACATACTCCAGAAACGGGAACTTTTCCGCCCTGTGCTTCTCATAGAGGCGACTACTCGTTAGTGCAAAACTAAGCTCTACAGTAGTCTAGAAATACATATATATATATATTGTTTATAGAATCAAAAGAAAAAACACAGAATCTTTAAAAAAAAATATGAATATCAGTATTGAAAATAACTTTGTTGTTAAACGAAATTTTGCGATGATATGGAATTTTTTGTTTAGAAATATTTCATCTTTGTCGAACATTGTTACATTATTGAGAAACACAATCTCGGTATTATATATCCCTTTCTTAAAATAAAATAATGCGAAAAAATTTCAAGTAACAAAGTCTAGTCACTGAGAGTCTTATAAAAGACAAATTGAGCGAAAACTTGCATTTCTCAAGAACTCTTCAAACTAATATTTTTTGGCAATAATATAAAAAAAATGTATCATCATCTTATATTTTTAATTAGAAATTTGGATCAAAGATGAATGAAAACTATATATGTTAAGAAAAATTGCACAGAAATTTGCGTCCCTCAAGATCTCTCAAAATAAAGATTTTGCAATGAAATAAATAATATGTATTCTGATATATCTTACGAATCCCTTTTTTTTTAACTGAAATGGTTTAGAAAAATTTTATCCCTAAAGGCCCATACGCAGCATGCAAAAATTCCGCACGAAATGTCAAAACTTCATATACAAAAAAAAAATCCCCTTTTTTGGGATATTTTTTTTTATATGATGTTTTGACATTTCGTGCGGAATTTTTGCATGCTGCGGCGTATGGGCCTTAAAGTCTAGATTCATATGCAACAAATTTTTGATCAGAAAACTGCAGCTCTCAAGACCTTTAAAACAAAGGTCATTCAAAAAAACGAAAAAAATTTTTGTATTTGGTAATATGAAATATCGTAGAATTGCAAACTTTCTAGAATTTATACTTTCTATGAATTTTTGTTTTAAATAAAATTAATAAGAAAATTTCCTTACTGAAAATCTAATCGCTGAGAATCTTTTGTTTCAATTATTTATTTTTATTTTTTTTTAATTTTCAAAAATCATATATTTTTATGAACTGCAATTTTCTTATTTTGAGATCGCCAATCCAGCTTTTTTTGCTGAGAATCTAGTAAAAAAGAAATTGTTTCGAAAATTTCCTTCATTTCGTATGACGGGATAACTTACAATTTTAGTCACTCACTAATAAATTCCCTCAAAAAAATCCACAAGAATTCTTTTATTTCAAGTTTTTTTTGTTTTGATAAGGAAATCTCTTGCAAAATATTTTAAGAGCGCTTTCAATTTTATAAGCATAAAGCCTTTCGAAGTGTCTAGTGCTTCTATGATGAATAAATCTAGTAAGTCTATTTAGTAGCGCTGGAGAAAACATCGATGATTGCAGTTTAAAATCTCTATGTATCGATGTTGGCCAACAGAGATGTTTCTCCAGCACTTCTGTACTCATCAAATGGGTGTCTGTAGAAACATCTCTGTTGGCCAGCATTGACATATGTAGATATTTTAAATTCGATCATGGATGTTTTTTCCAGCACTACTATTTAGGGTAGAAATATGTCAGATATTATCAATTGTGCAGAGTTCTTTTTAGATTTAGGATTTCAACATAAACTTTCGGGAATAACGTAAATAGATGTTCTTTATTCTTTTTCTAATAGTGGAGCATAAAGGTTCTTCGTTGATATATAATAATATGTGGACTTTACTATCATTAACAAAATTAAGTATAACATGAAAATTCAAAAATTTTCACAGATTTAGAAGATTGCTTGGATAAAGCCTTTTTAATCCTAAGAATGTGGGAGCTTTTTTAGAAAAATGCTGGGAATATGGTAAGTACGTATGAATGAATGGGGGTTTCTCGTTAATATTATTGTAGAGAAACTACATATAGTTGATGAAAATGATATAATATGAAAGTTCTAGATTATATGCGCTTTTTCTGAATAATGAATATCTTAAAATATATTTATTTGGATAGTCAGTATATATATATAATTTTATTTTTTGAATATAATGCAAGTTAGCAATTATGAGCTGAGAGATAATATTTTGTGATTTTGTGAAATCTTGGAAAATTATAATACCTATGGTTTGAAGCCCTCAAGTATAAGGTGTTTTTGGGATAAATGAAGATTATAAGCATAATTTAATATGGATCATGTTAAGTTCATCATTTCGAATATGACCTAAGTTCGGAATTTTGAGGTGGTTGAAGAATTTTTACGAGCTGGCGTATAGTTATGTGAGACCAAAGATGGTTATGGGTTTTCAGAAACTACAAAGTTTAGATGAAACTGAATGAAGAAACATTAAATGAGTTTTTAATGATAATGCATTGTGTAGTATTTGGGACATTTTAGGAGTTTTTAGGAAATATCTGAGGATTTTAGGTTTATATAGTATATAGTGCAGTAAACAACATTCATAACACACAATAGTAAAAACACGCACTAAAGAACAAGATAGCTAAGAATTATAATATTTAACTTAAAAATTTATAATGAAATAATTGAATGAGATAACTTAAAATGAAAAAAAAACACCCATTAAGAATTGGAAAAAAATGTATAGCTTATAAAATGAAACACTTATAGTTAGGCAAAAAACTAAGCAAAATAATGTTGCTTATTGTTTTTATTTTAATATTTGGTTTTTTTTTGTTTGTTGATGAAAAATTGGCACTAAATCAACAGACCTGGCTTTCACCGAGACGACCTTGCCGCCAACGGCCATATTTTCCTTGACATAAATGGGCCCGTAGACGACATGATCCCAAACGGGTGGATTGTTGGCGCGATCGACCACATCTATTTGTACTTCGACAGTACGAGATAGGGGCGGATAGCCTTTGTCTTGGGCCATGGCCTCTAATTTGTATGTCTCGCGCTGTGTATGTTTTTTTTTTTTGTACAAAAATAGTTTTGGTATTTTGCGGTATTTTTTTGGTATTTTTTGGTATTTTGTTTGGTTTTTTGTTTAAAAATCAATTAAGCAAGCGTAGCAAAAACACATATACACAGACATCGTCGTTTTGTTTTATATTTTTTGTAGAGTAGTTTAGAATAAAAAAGGCAAAAAACAAAATTATGTAGTTGCAACATTTAAAAATTTAAGTATATGCTATTTAGTTTAAAAAAAAAATTATAAAATGTATAGTATTTTTTTTTATAAAAAAACAAGTGACAAAAACAAATTTTTTAACTTAAAACCAACAGCTTGTGCGTTGGTTAGACTTAAAACTTAAAATAAATTTAAGTTTTATGAAAACTTTGTACAAAAAGTTTTCTAAATATTATTTTTTTTTTTAATTTTTAACGCAGTGCAAATTATTTTTTTTTTTTTTATGTAGTTCATTAAACTAATATAGACTCAAGCCTAGTTTGCAAAAATTAATTAAAGAAACTGTTTTTATTTATGAATAAAACGAGCATTTGGTCTTTTTTTAAAAAAAAAACTTTTAAAAATAATACCAAAAAAAAAAATTAAATTAAAAAAGGGCTTTTGTGCATTTTATGTTTACAATTTTCATAGCATACTTTGGGTTTATTTTTTGCATAAATTTTTAGCTATTGTTTTTTAACATTTTTGAACATTTTCTAAATGCATTTTTGTATTTTTAGTATTTACCTTGTTTGTTCCTAAAGCTTAAGTCTAAACTGCAACCTTAAATAAAAAAATATCTTAAAACAAATTAAAACCAACACCAATTTTGTCAACTTGCAGCTAAAACAACTCACAATGTTTTTTTTTTCAGTGTAAGGGTTAGATTTTTGTTTGAATATTGTTGGGAAAGCGTTTTCCAATGTTTTAAGTGTATGGCAGCGGTTAGGATTGCTTTAAAGTGAAGCAGCAGCAAAATACAAAAGAGCCCCGGTATGATAGGTCTAGCTTTAGACTTTAATGGGTTTGGGGCTGGCTCAAAAAAGGGTTCTTCCGAAAACAGCAGCACACACCAACAAAACCCTAAGCGTTAAAAATTCGTTCCAATATGTAGTCCTAATAGCATTTGGTTTTTTTTCGGAGTAATTTGTTAAGCGCTGTCAACTGCTTGCTGGGCTTGTTGGCGGTAGTACCAAAAATAGACGCTAGTGGCGTTAGTACCAAAAACCGACGCTAGTGGCGCCTTTAAAGCTTTTACGATAAACCACAAAAACTTTGTACCGTTAAAAGCTCAGAGACAGAGAGTTAGAAAGTTAGTTACAGAGCAAAGACCATACAAATGTTAAGTTTTACATAGAAGCTTAAATGTTATGTTAAAATGTCGTTACATTTTCAAAAAAAATTAAACTAACTAGTAATTTATAGTAGTTGTTGTTATATAAAGCGCGCAGCTGTTAGTTACTGATAAGTACGCTCTTTTTTTTGTAAGTGTTATGAGTGTGTTATGTATTTTGTTTGTTTTGGTATTGGTTATACAAACCTTGCCTTAACCGATGTTACAACCGTACCCACTGTGACATTCTCACGTATATGTATAGGACCATAAATGCTCTTATCCCATATGGGCGGCTTATTATTCCGATCGACGACATCTAACTCAACATCGACATCGGCATAAGAGGGCGGATCACCGCGATCCGAGGCGCGTACACGTAAACGATAACGATCGCGCTGTTGATTGAGCGATTGATTGATTGTTTGATTGAGTGTATGACATTAAGTATTTGTTAGTGTTGTTTTATTTTTGTACATAGCATATTAACATTTTTATGTTAATATTAACAGCAAGGGTTGTTGTACAGGGTGTTTAACAGTAGTTGATGCCCAAACGCATGTTAGCATATGTTACGTATACGTTATGGCGGTTTGTGTATTGGGTTTACGTTATGCATTTTGTTACGTTACGATAACGTTATTGTTGGCATCGTTGGATTTTTTTAATTTTTTTTTAATTAAAATTTTGTTGTTTTTTTTAATATATGAAACAAAATTAAACATAAATTAAGTTAGTTAAAAAATATAAAATATACAGGAGGGCTTTAGTTGGATAAATTGGTTAAAGGACTTTTTTGAAGTAGAAAAATATGGAATGTATTTTGGGTTGCTTGGGATTAGTTACTTTTGTAGTTAGAACAAGGCGGAAAATTTTAATTTTTTGTAGATTTTTTATTTTTTGACGAGACTATTTTCGACGCTTTTAAACAAAACTACAAAATGCTTAGAATAGTTCTAAGACTATTCAACCTATATTTAAATTGAGCTGCGTATTCAAGTTTTTGAAAAAATTTGTGTTTCTTATCGGGACTATTGTTTTTGTTTTTATGAGACTGAATTCTTTTCATAATTGTTGAGGCTTGTATGTTATATAGGCAAGGGGAAATTCTACGATATATCTTTAGAAATAGATTATATATCTTAAGAAAAATTGCCTTTTTGGGAAAAACTCTTATACAAATTTTTTGTGAAGGGGTCTACGCAGTTCGGAAAATTTCGCACGGAATGACAAAACTTCATATAAAAAAAAATCCCATTTGGGATATCCCATTTGGGACATTTTTTATATGAAGTTTTGTCATGCCGCGCGAAATTTTTCGAACTGCGTATAGGCCTTTAATTAACACTTTCAGAATGAAGGAAGAAAATTAGTTTGAAGAATTCCAAAAAAATTTAAATAGGGAAATTTCGCTAGGATAGGCAAGATTCTAGTTTTATATATAAACAAATTTTTTTTCTTCTCGAAAAACTGTGAATATTTAGGATACGTTTTTACTTGATGTCAAAAATATTTTTAGAATACTTTTATAAAATTTTCTTAATGTCTTTATTTTTTTCAGAATTTATTTGCTTGCTTTTTGATGCTGCATTCTTTTAGCTCTAAAAAAATGCGCAATTTATTAATTTTTTTTTTTTTCGGAAAATTTTGAAAATATTCAGGGTAAATTCTTAATTGATGTCAAAAATATTTTGAAATTTTTTTTTGTTATTTTTTTACGGAAATGTCTAGCATAGACGCGAAATAAACTTTACTGCAATTTATTTATTTTCGCATAATTTTCAGAAAATTCAGTTTTTGAGATGTCAAGAAATGTCTTTATTTTTTTTTTTAAGTAGTTTTTGACGCTTCATTCTTGTATCTCTCAAGAAATGTGCAATTTATTATTATTTTTTTTTTTTCGAATTTTTGGAAATAAATGTTCGAAAATTTTTTTTTTAAAGCCTGGAGTTTTTTCTCTTTGAATCCACCAATATGGTTTTGTGAAACATCCAGTAAAAAGTTTACGCGTAATTTTTCTCAAAAACTATATTTTTCTTCAATTTCTAAATTTGAGAATGAAAAGAAATTTGTCGAAATATATTTCCTTTAATTTTTTAATATTGTGAAATTTTTACTTAAAAAAGTAAAAGGACAAATGTTTGAGTTTGTATTTTTTTTTTTCAAAATGTATCTTTTACTTTTATTGCTTTGAAGTTTAAAAATGTATTTATTGAAAATTTCTTTATCAATTAAATTTCCATAATATTTTATTATTTTTAATTTTTATTTTTGACTTTACCAATTTTTGTTCTGTGCCTAAATTTTACAGATCGATAAAAAGAACTTTGAATATTTATTTAAAAGTTTTGGTCCTTCAGAAGATCTAAAGTGAATTTTTCGATCTTGAGCTGAGATATGAAATTTTTTGGGTATTTTAGCAAGAATTACGTATTACTGCAGGAAATATCCTTGATTCGATAATAATAATAAGGCCTTAAGGTGAAAGAACATTTTTGAAATATTTTTTTTCGGCTTTGCAATATATTTCTGAAATTAAGTTTAAAAACAATTCTTCGAAAATGCTATGTGTTTATATATTTTTGACGTGAATTGGAGATGGGTTAGAAATGTAACTTTTCTTCATTCTATATTGTTTTTGACGTTTAAATGGAAGTACTTAATATGTTGAATTGGAGTTGGGTTAGAAACTCTTCATTATTTATAGATTCTATATTGTTTTTAAGAACATTTTTTTGTATTTTTTTGAAAATGCCTCTACGATATGTAAATAAGAAGCTTATACCATTATAGGCAATAAAAAAATTGAGATAACACTCTAATTTTATTTTTGTTAAGTCTTGCAGATAACTGAAAAATTCTAAAGTATATGGTTAAGTTTTTTTTGGTTTCCATAGTTAGTTACAACATGAAGTATATTTGGCCCTAAGACATTGAGTTAGTTTGAGATTAGCTTACAAATTCGAGTGCATTCTTTGCATTTCAAGTTGGATTGTTTCAGCTCTAGGACAATTGCTGGGTTAGCACAGTAACAGCAAAAACAACAAACACTAGGAAGAAACTCATTTACTTACAGGATAACAGCCCTAATTGAGAATATGATTCAAAAATCATATCATAATCAGTATCAGATCGTTTCGTTTATGTATATGTAAATATAAATGGGAAATTAAAAACCAAACAGTATATTGCCTATTTGTCTAAGCTAAAATTATAGCAAAAAAAATTTAAAAAAATTAAAAAAATTATAAATTTAAAAGGTGCAGTTAAATAAAATGTTTAAGTAACATTGAAACCTATTTGATTTTTTTTTAGCAGATAGTTCTTATACATACGAAAGCCATAAAAAGTTCAGACTTTTTGACTTTTTTTCTTTCATGCAAAAATGCGCATAAAAAAATAGAGTTTAAAAATATATATATTTTTTATGTACAAAAAATGTTTGCTAAACAAAAAATAAACAGCTGTAACAGCAAAGAGACCTTCAAAAATAGCAATAGTCTCGACAAAAATTGTACGCTTATATTATTTTGGTAGCTAATTTGGGTTTTTTTTTTTGGTTTTTGGGATTTATGCTTGGGTTTTGGAATTAAAAAAAAAATATTTTTTAAGTTAAAATAAAAATATTCAAAATTAACTGCAAACAGAAATTTTTGTTTGAGTTACAAAAATATTCACAACGATGCTCAAAAATAGGCGTGATCGTTTTTTGTTTAAAGTTTTTACTTTACAAGTTTTTTTTTTTTTTGTAGACTTAAAACTAATTCCTAACACCAAAAAATGTTTAGCAAAAGCTTTATAAATAGTTCCTGGCGCCCAGTTTGTAACTTGTAAGCATTTTTTTTTTTTTTGGTTGCTTGTTAGTTGCTTTTATTTTTAAATTGTTTCAAAAAATGTTAAAAATCAATTCATTTTGGCATTTAGCGTATTTCTTTCTTATAGCCAATATTTTTTTTTTTTTATTATTTTTTACGCACTATAAACTAAACAAAAAACGTAATATAAAATAAACAAAATACGTTTTTTTTATATTTCATTTAAGGCACAAAAAAACTTGCACTGCTTCAGTCAATTTTTTTAAGAGCCTAAATGCATTTCGAGCACCTAAGCGTGTAACAGTTAAGTCCAACTTTATATTTTTAATTTAAAAACAAAAAAAAGGTGCAGTTTGAATTTAAATAAAAAAATTAATAAAAAAATATAAACCATATAATAGTTGTACACAAGCCGCGTTTAGCTAAAACTCAGCTGGCGTTAAGCGCTCCTTTTTTTTAAATGTTAGTAAAAATAAAAAATATATTTTTGGTTTAAAAAAAAACAAATTAAAAATTAATTATTAAACTTGGTTAGTTGGGAGAGTCTTGAACACAAAAGGGGGCTTTAACTAAGGTTTATTTTTTTAAGCAAACACAGAATGAAAAGCAAACACTTACGTCAAGCGGTTTCTTGAGCACAATCCAGCCGGATTCAGCTTGTATATCAAAGTATTCCAAGTCATTGGGATTAAAGGGTGCACTGAGGCTATAGACTATGGCGCCATTGTTGTCAGCATCCTCATCGGAGGCGGAAACACGCAGTATATTAGTGCCTATGCTGGCATCTTGTTTGACATTTTCGACATATTTCTGTACGAAAAAAGATTTTGTTAGTTTCGAAATTTTGAGATCTAAAACTTATTCTCACTCACCTGACGATCAAACAGTGGCGGATTATCGTTTACATCGGTGATTTCCACAGTGAAAGAGCAGACACCCTCTAGACTGGGATCACCCTGATCTGTGGCCTTGACTGTAACTGATACAAATTTGCCATCATCGCCCTCACGATCGAATACTTTGTTGGTGGAAACTTCACCGGTTTCTTCATCTACGGTGAATTTGGTGCCCTTTTGATTGGGTTGTTGCACAATGGAGTATTTGACCTGAAAGCAGAAAGGTTTGAAATGAGTTTATATTAAACAAAAATGCTGAAATTTGCTGGCTTCATAGTGGAATACGTTGACAATAACTGCAGTTGGAAAAACTTTGATTTAAACTTTGTCCTAATGCGTTCCGGACTTAATCGCTCATAAAAAGTGCCTAAGATGAAATCTTTTACAATTTACAATTATTTTTAAAAATATAGAATAAAATCCATTGCAGTGCAGTGTAAACAGCTATATAATCCCGATTATTTTTTAAGTCTCCTCATTTTAATTTAGAACGGACAAGGTTTACAGTGCACTGCTTGGTTTTGTGTGCAGCACAACAAGCAGCACCTTATTGCAAACTTTATAACACGAAGCAAATATTTGCGCTTTGTGTTGAGCAAATTATTTGGCCCAATATCGGTGCACTGCTTGTCTTGGGGTGCCGCTTAACAATAACAATTAAACGCCAATATTGGCTTTCTGTTTGAGCAAAAGTTTTGGGCCTAATATCGGTGCACTGCTTGTTTTTGGCTGCCGCGCAACAACCAGCTTCTGATTAGAAATGTTTTTAAGAACATATTGGCTGTGTTTGTTGAGCAAATCTTTTGGCCTAATGACGGTGTAGTGCTTGTTTTTGGGTGTCGCTCAAACAAGCAGAGTCTTATTGGAAACGTTATAACACGAAACAAATATTTGCTCTCTTTTTTGGGCTAATTTTTTGGCCTAATATCGGTGCCTTGCATATTTTTGTGAGTAGCTCAACAAGCAGCGCCTTAATGAAAAAGTTATTTTCTCGCTTGTCGACCAAATTGTTTGACCTAATATCGGAGCACTGCTTGTTTTTGGGTGCAGTTGATCAAGCAGCGTTTTATTAGAATCGTTATTACACGAAACAATTATTTGCTATCTTTTTTTTGAAATTTATTTGGCTTAATAGCGTTGCACTGCTTGTTTTTAGGCTGAAGCTGAACAAACAGAGTCTTATTGAAAACGTTATAACATGAAACAAATATTTGCTCTCTTTATTGAGCTAATTTTTCGGTGCACTGCTTGTTTTGGGAGCAGCTCTACAAGCAGTGTTTCAAAAAAACGTCATTGTTATCACACGAAGCAAATAATTTTTTTTGCTTATATCGGTTCACAGCTTGTTTTTGGGTGCCGCTCAACAAGCAGCGTCTGATTAGAAATTTTGTAACACGCCAATATTTGCACTCTTTGTTGAGCAAATCTTTTGGCCTAATATCGGTACCCTTTTTTTTTGCATCTTGCTAAACAAGCAGCGTCTTTTTAAAAATATTATTACACGCAAATATTTGCTTTCTTTGATGAGCAAATAATTGGCTTAATATCGGTGCTAAGCAAATGTGTTGGTTCACGGTATCACACAATGGCAAGTATTTTCTCCAAATGTTCTACGGCGATCACGTGATAAATGGTGACCAAACCTTATTTGCTCATTTTTGGGAAAAATATTAGCTTCTCCATGTGCAAATAGTTTTTAAATATTATTTGTCGCAAAAAAAAAAAAAATTGTTAATGCATGAGTTTCGAAAATTTTAAAATTTTTACTAAAGTCTTATAAGCCTGAACCTAAAGATTTTTTTACTAAAAACGTTTTTAGACTAAGATTTCAAGTACGTAATTTTTATGCTGTTTATTTCGATATTTTCAAAGTACGGTCTGTATACTAAATATATGTCTCAACAATCGGTTCGGGTACCTACTATATATCCAACTCGTCCATTTTGTGTAGAAAACTTAATCCCTTGATAGAAAACAAAAATCAGAGGGGTATTTTTATCTCAAGGCTCTTTGTTCTACGACTATTTTCTACTTTTTCAAATATACTATAGTAGGTTGAAAGCGTCTATTAGAAGTTCCTTACATTGGCATTTTAGGGAGACTCAAACATCTTCTTACATACAAAACCATTAAAGCTTTGACTCTTGAGGTACAGCTGCTTAAATTTTCTAGTTTGAGCTATTAAAAATTGCTTCAAGGCGTTGGCTGCCACGCCCATAGCTTACCATATAACACGCAAGCTCCTCTAATATAAAGTACAATGCACTCTGGAACTCTAAACATGCAAAATCTTGACACGAAGCGAACTAACAAGAACCCAGCTAATAAACCTAATAAATTTATGTACATATAGTATATACTTAGGTACATATGTATGTGTTGATTTCATAAGTAAATAAACAACTGCAGCAACTCGAAGGAAACGTAACAGCAACAACAACAATTTGTCTCTAATAAATAGCTAGAGCATTAATTTCTCAAGGCTGCCAAGCAAATCCAATACAAACACAATTAATTTTCCACTCTAGGCAGCCCCCCCAAACTCCAAGAGACATTACTCACCTGTCCATTGACGCCTTTGTCCTCATCGGTGGCTACCACTTTAATCACTGGACTGCCATTAGGCGCACCCTCCTCCACCTTTGGGATAATAGGTGCCACAATCCTTGAACACGGGCTTGTTATCGTTCACATCCGTAATGAATACCACCACGACGGCAGTGGAAGTATGCAGCGTTTGATCTCCGTTTACACAACAGGAACCATCATCCATGGCGGTAACATTCAGCTCATACTTATCGCGATCCAAGGTAATAGCTTTATTGTGCAGTCGTATGACACCCGTAATATCCTCGATGACAAACTGACCCGAGGATGTGCCGCCGCCCACAAAACCAAAGCGTACATTATCACCATCCTTGTCCGAGGCCACCACAGTGGTGACCAAAGTATTCGGTCCCGCATTTTCATCCACATTAGGCGTATAGACCTGCTGTGAGAATTTGGGCTCCTCATCGTTCTTGTTCTTGGTATAAACTCGCACGGTGGCAGTGCCAGACTTTGGTGGTTCGCCCTTATCCTTGGCCGTAACTACAAACTCATAGTAGGCATTATTGTTATCCGCATCCAGCTGCTTGTTATTGACTATAATGCCATTGGAGTCTACGGCAAAATGATCGTCTGAGACTAGATACTCGATTTCAGCATTGGCGCCCGAATCCGCATCCATAGCCTTGACGCGTAAGATGCTGGTGCCCAAAGGTATGTCCTCATCCACATTGTGCGCCTGATAGTCGGGCAGCTCAAACTTGGGCGCATTGTCATTTACATCCGTAACGCGTATGGTGAGCTGTAAGGATTGGTTAGACACAGATAATTTACATGCCAGACAATTTAAAATTTTTTTTGTTTACTCACCTCGACAGATGTCGAAAAACCACCAGAGTCCTCGGTAGCTGTCACAACCAATGTGTAGACATGTGGCTGTCGCAGATCCTCAAAATCCAGTTCCTTGGCCAGCTTAACAATGCCCGAAGAGGGTCCAATATTGAATGTGCCAGCACCTTGACCCTGTGCCTTCAGTGTATAGCGTATTTCACGGTCCGCAAAGGACTTGGCTTTAACCGAAATAATGCTGCAAGGCAGAGATAGAAATAAAGACATGAGCACAATATTATCAAAGCAGAGAGAGAGTGAGCGCATGGATACAAAAAGGAAGTCCTGGGAATCGCTGCATATTTTAGTATGTGCACAACTTTTGTGCTATCAGTATGTGGCGTCTGTCCATGCTGACCCCGTCTGCCACCAACCCCACTGCCTTTTGACAGTTCGTTTTGTTATTTGAAATTTCAATGAGCCAGAGGACATGGGAACTTGCAGGGTCACACACACACACAAGCAGCTAGGCAGCGGATACTGGGAGACATTGTCATAGTCTAATTCGCATGTTTCTCCTTGAGGACAACCACATGCACGCACACACATGGATTGGGAAAATATTATGCATAACTTTTATTGGCCGCATTTAATTTGCATAAATTTTCTTTTCAATTTTCAATTTTTGCTTTGATTTGATGAGTTATCAATGGAGGATGAAACCGGTTCCGAATGGAACGAAATGCAAGACGCAGTGATGTGAGCCAATGTAGTCTCAATAGAAGAAAGAAAGGTTTTCTGTCTCCAACTCCGCACTTCAGAGACTGACAAAATTGTTCAGTACAATCTCAATGCTCTAACTAGGCCGGTTTTAATAAATGGATAATAAAAATACGCTGAGAGTTTCGGTTTTGGAGTGCAATTAAAAATGTTTATAATGGACTAATTGTGCTTCAGTTAAAATTCGATTTTTTAAATAATAATTAAAGCGACTTTTGGTATTCTCAAAAAAGAATTCAACGGACTTAATATGATATTGTTATGACCAACTCCAGTTTAGATTTTTGGGACTGCAGATTTTCTATTTCTGTCTACTCTTATTTTTAAATGTGACCGAATCTTAATTTTTATTTTATCTGTAATAGCCAAAATATACTCACTCTGAGTCCTTTTTCTGATTCTCTGGTATCTCAGCCTCATAGCCGGGCATATAGAACTGTGGCGGACGCTTGCCACCCACAATCGATAGACGTTCTTCGGGTGTGGTCTGAAAGCGACGATCATCGACTTTGCCATTTTGATCCTCAGCTTTGACATACAGCACATATTCCATATCCAGCTGAAAGAGATCAGTGCCACGTGTGCGCACCACACCGGAACGCTCATCGACCTCAAAGCGACCTCCAGTACGATCACGCACTATAAAGTAATGTATATTATGATCCGTATCCGGATCACGTGCCTGCAGCGTAAACACGGGCGTATTGGGTGGAGCATTCAGCTGCACCACAGCTTGCATGGGCAATGGACGGTTTATAAAGTAGGGTGGCTCATCGTTTACATCCTTGACGAGTATGATGACACGCTGGTTATCCGTATACTTGATGCCTGCTGAAAGTAAACGAGAGCAGGCAAAGAGTTTGTTAGTTTAGAGTTGGTTTAAAAAAAAAATAAAAATATGCAAATCATTGCATGAGTTGCAGCTGCCAAAAGTTTAGCTAAAATTTATCTGCAAAATTTCCATTACGTATTTTAAACAAGCAAAACATTTTTGTAGTAAAAATAATGGGTTATGGCAATGACTGTTGTCTCTGGACTTGTTGGAGTTGGAGTTTTTGTAGCTGGTGTGTAATTTAAAACGCTTGAATTTCACTTAAACCATTCAAATGCAATGAGCTGTAAAAGCAGCAGAGTCCTAAGAATATATTGCCAGGTTTCCATTGCCAATGTGTTATGTAAACGCAATTTTCTGGTCTTTCTTTGTTAAAAATAGTGTGGGCCAAAAAACCAAGCCCCCAACTGGCTAACTAGTTAGTAATGGGTAGTATTTTACTTGCCGCATGCTAGAACTTGCTTAAATTGCGCCAAAATTTTACAATTTCAACCAAAAATGGCCTTAAAAGTTGAACGAAAAAATTACTACAAAAATGCCTACCAACAAAAAAGGGCAGAGTTAAAAAAAATCGATAGTAGCAAAAGCAAGGTTCAACAAATAATAAGTGGTCTATGCCGACATTGATATACCCTTTTTAAATTTTTTTATTATGCGTTCCGAACACGAAAACCCTTTTTTTTAAACATAATTTCAAAACTTCCACAACATTATTTTTCGAAACCGGTTCTACGGCAGCGTTTTTTAAATGTTTTAGGGTTCGCTGTATTCGAATTCAAGACCAAAAAAACCCAGCATGTTAAGCTTCGAAGATCTCATTTTATGGTGTTTTTTGAGATTATTTTAAAACCCTGACGTGTACGTGTCGAGAAATTTTGAAACGAGTTTCGCAAAAAAAATTTTGGACTTAAAAAGCATTCACTTCAACTGAAATATTTCCAATTTAAAAATTTAAAAAAAGTCTACTTATGATTATACCAGGTCGTTTATATTATTTTTCTAGATAGAGACCCGAGAGAGAAACTTTTAAACTGGGACAATAGCTATCTATGGAGAGGCAATAGGCGTTAGAAACCAGAATTAAGTTGTTGTTAGTTCCTTTATCATCTCGAGGAGCATAGGGCATACAATTAATCGGAAAAATTGGATTGCCAAATTGATTTTAATTTTAAACTTGATCCGCTGAACCATGATAAGAGTCTACCAAAGCTGGTGACTGTAGCTATAAAAGATATGGATTTCTCTGCGATCATACGGGCAGATGGACAGGCGAACGTTCCTATATCATCCCCACCGAAAATCCTATAGCGATATCCAAAGGGAATAAAAAATTGATTTCTTATATAAATAAATTTGTTTATCAGAAAGCCGTTGTAAGAAATCTAAAAAGCAGTATACTTGAAATAAATTCGTATTACACAAAAATTTGTTTTCGAGTATTTCATTTAAGATGGTCCTATGTTTCACTAGGAGTAAGAGCACATAAGAGCACGAACTTCATTGTAAAGAATTTTGACTGACTTTAATAGAGTGAGTGTTTTTCCTATCTCTCGCTGTTACATATTCTGCCACCAACATCATATACCCTTTATCTATAAGTAAGACACATAAATATATACAAAAAATATACAAAATAAAAGAAATAGCAGAAGAGAGGAAAAAAATTAATGCAGGGACGCCGCTTGCTTGCTTTCTTTATACCTTTGTATTGTAGGTAAATGTCTGCAGCGGAAAATACCAATCATGTTGTTGTTATGGTTGTTGTTGTTGTTTTTGGAACTGGTGGGGTAGTTCTTGGCTAGCACGAGGACGTAGCCGTACAAAGGAACTCAGTACCCACTTCTCAGAGCTAACAGTAGACCCCTTCGGACGCATATAACGTTTACACTTATTAAAAATGTGTACAGAGTAGTAGACAAATAAGACAGACGATTTACTTGAACGCAAACACACATACTCACACTCATTCACACACACACACCCCTTCACATGCACACACACTCACTTGATGTCAGGCAGGTTGTTGCAGAAATTTGAGTGCAATAAATGAAAGGAAGGAAGGAAGAAGGTATAAATAAGAAAGGGTGCAACAAGCAAGCCGCAGACAGCAGAAGTAAACCCATTACAGTAGCCAGTTAAAGTAGACTGTGTGTCTACTAACTCAAGTACCTGCAAACAAATAGTAAGCAAGAAGCATGCAAAGCAAAATACCTCACTGCCAGGGATGCGATGAACCTGAACATTTTGATATTTTCTATGAACTGAACTTTTCTAACTGTTTCTATATATATATTTTATAAAAAAAGCAAACATTCAATTCTTTCAAATGTAACGTGTCTACTTAAGAGTGGCCCAGCTTTTAAATGGAGATTTTTAAAAGCGATAAATTTAGTCCTTAAAGGCCTGAACATTTTTCTCCATAATCTTACTAAAGAATATAAACTATCGGAATAGAAAACTTCATAATACTTCTCTGGGATTACGACTGTCGTATAAATTTAGTATTCAGAAGGAATTTATTAGAGTTCCCAAACACTGTAACAAATTTAAAATGACAGTTAGACTATATTATATAACCCCAATTAAATCTTACCCTAAGTTTTTCGCCTTAAATTGTTTAGGTCTTTTAAATAATTTAAAACGCCTCTAACACCTACTAACTTTAAAAATTCCCGACCTCATACATTACAATAGCCATAACCATGACAGCTTTCATCTTATATAAGCCATTGTCGCCACGGAAATTCGCCATGTTGACTGCCACGCCCCAACAACAACACTAACAACAGCAAGGGCTTCACTTATATACAAATACATAATAGCCATTACAAAATATATTATGTATACATATTTGCTTTATTTACCTGTCACACAGTAAGCCATATAAAACGAACAAAAGCGGGAAGGCCTTACCATATAGCTTTCAAATAATAATACAACAACTCATGTTGACGACATAATTTTTTGGCCAACTGTTGTTGCATTTAGTTCAAACTGGGGGACACACACTTTTGGCATAGACTGTTAAATGTTGAGAAAGTTGTTGAAATGTGAGCTGGTTCGGTGCGCGAGCTCATGACAATGGGTTTAGGTTCAGTTAGCGGGTTAGGGGATTCCTGAACCAAGCCATAGGGGGGGGTTTTTCACTTCGAAGGGTTGGGGAGTACCCGAAAACGACCCGTGGATCCGCCTGTGCAGCTGTTTTTCTTTATACTTCAGTTTGTTTTTTTTATTTTTTTCATATTGGCAACAACAGCAGATATTCTCTATATAATTTCGAATCACTGTAGAAAACGTTTTCCAAAAAGTCATAAATTTAAACGGTATGGGTTATTTTACAGAATTTTTACTCAAAACACTTATTTAAAAACCAATGTTAAATTTTTTACTTAAAGTTTAAATTTCTTACAGACATAATCTTGTTACTACAGGTTTAATAAGCTAATCTGTTTTCTTTTTACTTATTGCGTACCTCTTGCTCTACTTTAACTAAAGCCTCTCTACCTTGACAGCAACTTCCTATCAACGACTCTAAAGACATTCCCATCATCTAGTAGTCAAATAGTTTCATATTAAGCTGCCATAAAGCTGCTATTTACTGGCATATAAAATAAATAAATTCCTGCTATATGTCGCCAAGTAAATTAGATAAGTTTCCCATCTACTCAACATATTTCGGATGTCAATATGTCACTGCAACAAATTCAATAAAAATTTTTTACATCAATTTTCTGCAGTGATTTTGATGTCAAACACAGAACCAGTCACAAAATAACAATAACAAAAGCGCTGAGAACTGCAAATGCCTTGCATAAGTCAGCATATATGGCACTAGTATATATATACTTATACTTTATACTATATATAAGACGTATGCGCACTTCCGCCCAAAAGAAAGTAACGCAACTGCAGGGTTAAAAGAAAAAAAAGTGCAAAAACTCGAAGATATAAAGAAGAGAAAAAAAAAAACTTCAAGCTGGCACCCACTTGAAGAAGTCTTTGCAAAATGTGACGCATGTAAAAATAGCTTACTAAAGAACATCAACGAATCACCCTCAAATGCGACATCTCACACTCTCTCTCTCGACTGAATTCAAGTCATCCGAGTGAGCTCAGTGCTGAAACAGCATCTAGTACTTTGTCCGCACTTTGTCGCGTCTGCTTTAGTCTCCTGGCAGCGTCATCTCTTTTACTTGCATCATCTTACATGGACTGGCTCGACTTGCTCGAGTTGCCTTCTACTTAATCCATTGAAACAATAAGCATCTTTGTTTTTCTGCTTGACGGGTTGCTGCGTGCGTGGGTGGTCGGAGCACGGACAACCCAACCCAACCCTGGGGCTTTGAGAGTGTTTTTTTGTCGCTTCGTTCTAACAAATCGCCCAAGTTAGCAGCAGAAAAGAGAAAAATTGCTGCAGCATTTCCGTTGTTTGTGCTTTGTTTTCAGGCCAAAACTCTAGTGTAGTGAGCGTCCTGGCGGAGCCTGTTCACTTTAACCTCGTGTTACTCTTTTGGGCTTTCATTGTGTTGTCTCGAACTCAGAAGTGCAATGCAAACGTCACACAAAGCCGCTGCAGTTACCAACCCCATGCAAAAAACACCCGAACCCAACCAAAAAAAAAAAATGCTTATGATGACAATGATGATGGCTTTCAAAACGTCCCTTGACAGTGATAACGACTGCCTTTCGCCTGGTTTTGACTCTTTAAGGAGTCTCATATGACTGCGGCTTAGTGGGTGTTTGGTGGCTTTGTGTGGGTCTCTGGCAATTTTTGATAGCACAAATGAAAGCAAAGTTGTCAGTGGGGAAAAGATTAGTTGTTTGAGAGGCGTGAAAAATAATATATCATACAATAAATGAGAGGGCCAGCAAACGGATTTGTAAGGGCTGAAAAGTAAGTGCGTTGCCAAGTCGTAACTTAATTCCACAAACTTTTAAAGCATGCTTAGCAAATACTTCTCAGCTGCTTAAGAGACGTTAATAAATAAAATTCATATAAAAATGAAATTAAATACCAAGCGTTTCCGAAACTTTTTCAAAACCCAACTCTGCCTACAAAAAAGCACGCCTGACTACGCATTAATTTGTGCTACAAATTATTTTCATCTAAAACGCGTTCCATTTCCGTTTTCGGTAGCAAAAAATTTGATTTTGCTTTTATTATAAGAAATGCTATTTATAGACAAAAAGAGTCCATTAAATACATCTGAACGCATGTAACAGCTAGAAGCAAGCATTTTCGAAAGTTTAAACTTAACAAATTAATCAGAATGACTAAAGATCTGTGCGTCTGTTCGGAAGCTAAGATCTCGGGGCTCCTTAGTAATATCTGAGCTATTGAAATAGCCTGTGTATACAAAATTTATCGAAATGATTAGGCGATTCTATATAGACATGCCTGCTAGTCCGTTAATAATACCAAAGTGTGTTGAATTAAGTCGTTGATTGCTTCCTACAGCCTCATCGCGGCTATAAGCCAGGCAATCTTGACATTGTCAGAGCTTTGTGTCATCGTTATATCCACCTGTGCTATGATATTTAAACCGTTTAGAGTTTTAGTCAAAAGTACTCCTTTTTTTCTAAGTAATAATCAAAATTATTATACATTCAAATATTATTATACATCAAAGTCTCCCAATTTGGAATGTAGCTTTATGTGAGCCTTATTAACAGAACGATGATGACCTTTTTTCGATGTAGCCACTCAGCTCTATTTCAAATATTTATGCTTTTCTTTCTTTGACTTACATCGTGACATGTTTATTTTTGCTATTGAATACGTTACGAACTACATAGATTTTTAAATGACAAAAATAAGGTTTAAATTTTACTGAAGAGCTTTAGGTTTGAAGATTATTTTTCGCCAACATCTCATCTTATCTATCCTTGTGTGGTGCAATACACCCCATTGTAGATTTAGCCACCAATTTTGGCCGAAAATTGATACAAAACGCTTCTCCAGGCATTGTGGACTAGAACGATCACAGTGCTCGGCGGTGTCAGAACGATCACCGGACACTGGCTTGTCGGACTACATGCAGCCGGACTAAGTGATCCGAACAATGACTTTTGCAGCAGCTGCAAAGAGGAGGAAGATCAGTAGAGTACTTCTTCTGTTCCTGTGAATCTTTCTAGTTAGACGCAGGAAAAATTACCTGGGAAATTATTTCCTCCACAATCAAACGGAGATAGAGTCTACCTGCCCGAGGAAGATTGCAAGTTACATCGTAGCAACAGGCTGGGTCTCTTTCTAAGTTTTTCTTTGAAGGAGAAGGGTAAAAAGTTTTTAAAAAACGGTATAGGCCAGTCTGCCTAAGTGTACTGGCTTAAGCCAGCTGCCGCCCTAACATAACCTAACCTGCCTTGCTTAGAGCGGAAATAATTTGTTTTTAGGAAAAAAAGATAATCTATTCGTATAAGAAAAAAAGGAGTTCCCTCAGTCAAAAGAAGCTTTGAGAAAGGGGAAGTCTTTTGTGAGCTTCATAAACAAAATTATGTTGACCTTCCATCGATACAACCAGTCACAAACCCAAACTATGTGTAGTCTTTATTTACAACCTGCTCACCACATTGACTTGAAACGTGACATCAAATTTTTCAAATTGAGTTTCTGAATACACAGTAAAAGACATTATAGTTTACAAAAGCTTTGGGCTCTTTACCTCGGACTAGACCTACGTCTGCGATACATAAACGTTCTCATATTTTACTGTGACTCTCTCCCACGATAGTCACTATACGAACTGCTTTCTCTTAGTGTCCTCATTCGGTATCACCGGCTTGTCTATGATAGTTGTTTTACAGCGGCTGCAAATCGGCGTTATTCGTCGCAGAGACGTATCGTTATCTTTAGTGTGATTTTTTTGGTTTTTAGTGCGATGCGTTTTAAGGTAAATTAATTACTACTTTTCAGTTGAAAATAATGCCGCAAAAGCCAGGCAACGACGACACAAAGATAAAAGCATATGTATATGAATACCTTAAAGATGACATGCTTAGTGCCTAAGAGGTAAAACTTTTCCATATTTATGAGTGAGTTTATTATTCCCCCGAACAATTGCTCGAGTAAGCGGCATATCAAAGTCGCTTATGCCCGAAATGATTTCCTTTCACATTTTTTTTTATTATTATTTTATATGCATTATTATACGCTGTTTTACTGCAATTTAACAGCAACTTAGCTTGTAAGTGCTGCAGCAGCAAGGGGTGCAAAAATATGTACCCCTCTAAGAGCACACAAACAATTGACACGCCATCTTGGCATAATCAAGGTAGCCAGCAAATGAGTGCGTGTGGCAGGAAGGGAGCTCATGTAAGGGGAACTCAGCGAAAAGTTAGCAGCCAAAAAAAAAATATGCTGTACAAAGTCTTTTAAGGGTCAAGAGGTATACCAAGTAATATGGCTTAAGGGTTGGGCGGAATACTATGTCAGCCAGCACCAAGCTACACCCGCTTCCAGTCCACCACCCACTTGCTTGATTAAAATGCAGTCAAGTTGAAATTTTTTACTTGGCATTCCAGTTGCGTATTTATTCCCAAAAAAAAAAAAAAAACCGAATTTCTTTCATTTTGTCTGAGGGTTGCCGCCGTGCAAAAGTTTGCCCTGATAAAAACGTGCACAATTTAAAGTACAATGTAGTTTTGTTGCATACAATATTTTGATAAGCTCTCATATTTCTCTTATATGCAGGTGCGGCAAGGGAGGTAACCATGCCACAATATACGAAATTCCGTTTGATATTCTTTGGTTATTCAGGGTCTTAAGTCTAATGAAGCTGTTAACAAAGAAGCTTTTTGCTTGAAGTAGCAAAAGCTAAAGTCAAATATTTAACTTATTGATGAAGCACGTTGCATGATATATGAAATAAGTATTTGTTGTGGCAATAATGGGGCAGCTAAAGGTTGATTGGTTTTGCAAGCGGCAAGGGCTAATAGATTTTGGGTGCACTGGGCGTAAGTTTTTTGTCTACAAATACAATGAGTAATCTATAGGGAAAACGAAGAAGATCAAAGTAATTTTCCAACTTCATTTTAGTTCAAGCGATCATTATACATTATTCAGGTTTCGCGTTCTATTTTCGCAACAAGAATTGATTGAATATATTGTTTTTTGCCTCTTCTGAAGCGATGAAAAGTCGATTTTACAACGTTGCCGAAAAGAAAGCTAAAGTTCGCAGCCAGTTCGAAAATGTTCGGCAAGGAGCGTAAAAATTATTCGAAAGCAGCTTAGGAGCAGTAAATCGAAGAAAGCTTGAAAGTACTTTCGAAATGGGCTAAAAAAAAGAACATCGAAGCCATTTCGAAAATGTTGGGCAAGGAGCGTAAAAAATTATTCGAAGATAGCTTAAAACCAGTAAAAATAAGTCAAAATTGGTTTAAACTTCCCTATAAGAAGTAGCTCTTCAACAAAGTTGTACGTTTTACAAATTTTTCGAGTAAACTGCTTATTTGTTCACCTTATAACGATTATTCGCAGTATATAAAAAAATGTATTTATAATGAACCTTTATTTGGCTTCTGTTCGAATGTCGGTTAAATTTCGAAAACAGTTTTAAAAAAATTTATTGGCATTAGGTCGGTAATAGTTCGAGAAAATTTAATTGCAGGAACGAAAAATGTAATATTGTAGTTCGAACATCTTTTGAGAGTAGTTCGAAAATTTCGATATGTATCGAATCTAGTTTCGAAATAGTTCGAAATTAGTTTTAAAAGCTAAGACTTCATTACTTAGAATTCGTTTACTTATAAAAGTATAGTGGCAGTTTATTTGTCTAACATGAAACTAATTTCGAAATAATTCGAAGTACGTATGTATGTAGTTAGTGCATAGTTTGAAAAAGTTTTCAGAGAGTTCCTCTTGTAAAAATATTTATGTGGTCATTGGTACCAGCAGGGAACTATTAACCTAGAAGAGCTTTATATATATGTTAAAGATCTGTTCCGACATTTTATTTCTAGCTTTTGTCTCTTTATCAAGCTAAATTTTTTATTTTTATTGACAATGCAATTTTCATAAATATAAAGTTTCACAATAATCTAGTTTTTTTTTTAAATCAACAAGTTACTCTAATAAGCTATAGTTACATTTGGAATCCTTTACTAATGTACTTTTTTTTATAACTTTATTATAAATACTATAAAGTATTGCCGTTTGCTTTTGATATGGCATTTTTATTGTCTTTAACTTTATAGACCCATAACCTTGCATCTATGAAACCAGCTCGTTTAACGAGCTCCTATCATATAAAAAAAAAAAGGAACCAACACACAACTTAATTAAACTTTTGGGGCACATAAAAATTTGTCACTGCAAATTGTTGAGCATCAGTGTCACAAGAAAACCATTAAATATACCTAGAGTCTGGGATCTTTATATATTTTTTTTTCGAGTGTTTGTTCTTATAGCCATAAACATAACTCAAGATGCCATGGACCTGGACGATAGTCACATGGCTAAGCACAGCATGAAGTACTCCGTTTTGAGATGTCGTTTATTGAGTCACTTAACAACTAGGCAATAGAATTAACACCTAGCAAGAGGGGCTTACTGCCATCGGCAGTCAAAACAACAACAACGACAACAACAACAACGTATATGGGATATGGGTTGCTGACTAGGCAACCAACCACTTGACAAAAAGGCAAGAAGAAGAAGCAGAACACTGTGCAATGCAACAACAAGAGAAATAGCGACGGGGAGCTAGACTCTGCCACAAGTCTTCTGGCTTAGCTTTTTGAATACAAAGTTATGCGACAGACAGCACGAATAGAAAAAAAATACTAAAATAAAGAAGACAAAAAATACTAAAAAAAAAAACGTATAAAAAATAACTGCCAAGTGTACAGTTAAGTGCGTGCCCAAGTTGTTTGTCTACTTGTCTGCTTATCTGAGTAGACTCTTGCGCGCCGCACAGTGGTCACGCTTCTATGTGGTACGCGGCCAAAAATACTTGGAGTAGATTTAACGGCTTGAAACACTTATTTATTGGACTTTTCTTTTCTATAATATAGACCTTGATCAAAAAGGCGTTGTTGAGTTGTTGAAATTGTAGTATTCCAATGAAGATAGAAGGGGGCAGTTTTATAGTTTAATCTGGTGAGCACTAAAAATGGTACTAAGAAATATTTGAGCCTGTTCACGTTCTCAGCTTCACTTAAAGTTGAAGAAAGTCATGATCTCATCGTTATAAAATAATAATATATTTTTAATCTAAAGGCTTCTGTATATTAAACATTTATTTCCGCCGTTCCAGTGTGGAACTTAGGGATTAAAGGGATTCTGTAGCTTTAGCTGTAAGTTTAAAATAGGTTTCTATAAAATAAAAGCAAAATACAAAAACAACAATAAGATCGTTTAAATTTTATCCTTTATGTACCAATTATCGCATGGTACGCGTTTTTTGCCTAAGACTGCGACCAGTGTGCGCTGCTTGCGTCGCTGCTGCTGCGCAACGTTTGTTGACACTGCAACAAATTGGCTGTAGCAGATAATGTTATGGCTTCTGTTATGCTCAGAGCTGTTGCTGTAGGAGATGCTGCAAATGTTGTTGTTGTAAATGTTAATGCTCATGTTGTTGTTGTTGTTGTTGTGGTTGTTGGGGAGCTATAAAGTCTTTTACTTTAGGAGGTGTCACATTACTCGATGAACGACACTGATAGCAATCGTAAGCTTTTGCCCAGTCCAATGATAAAGCATGCAATTTAAAACGTTTGACGTTTTTCGCATGGCCATGTTATGCAATTGGCTAGCGCAGAAATATTTACACTGAGAGAAAAAGTTGAAGATGAAGAGTTGTTTTTGAAGCGCGTAAGAAATTGTGTGTTTTTATACACTGTGCCGTATGTTACAAAGGGTATATTAAGTTTGTGCAAGCCGAAAATGTGTGTAACATACAGAAGGAGACGTCGAAGTTACCTAAAGTATGATCAGAGTGACTAGAGAAGTCGATATACCCATGTCCGTCTGTCTGTCTGTCTCTATGAACGCTTAACTTTTTGATTAGATCCCTTATTATTCAAGTTTATTTTATTTTTTTAGATATCGGGGTTACATTGTAGTTTCCATGGAGGTGTTTCAGACGACCTCGTAAAAAAAACAAAAGTTTTCGATGGATCATTCGCTTATTTATAAAGATATCGTAACCAAATTTTGCATTCGGAAGCTTTTAAGAGATCTGTACCAAATTTCATCAAAATCGTTTGACTACATCATATACCTCCCATAGTTTCATTATTAGTACAGACTATTCTCCACCCCTTTTCTCTCAGTGTAGCCTTGTAGGCATGCTCTGTTAATAACGCAATGAATTATTGCTGGCAGCAGCCACATTGAGACGCACTGATTGAGTGGCATTGGTTCAATTTGCTATAGTCTTGGCTAGCAGACTTGCATTTCAATTTACTTTTAGCCATTTGGTGCTTACTCATGAGCCAAGTCCATGTCCGTTGGTAATAAACAACGCAACATTAAGTTTGAGCCACTAAACAGATTCAATCTATGTTGAACATTAAAAAATGTTTAATTGGCAATTTCAGAGCAAAGCCAGAACCAAGATGAAAAATAGCAACAACAACAAAAATAAATAAAAATGTAAAAATTACCACCATTAATAAATTAATTAGCAGCACGGGACTCAATTACCATTTGCGCACATACACAAACAAAGTGATGGTCGTTAAGCTTGCAACAGGCAACAACTGGCAACAACAATAACAGCTCGGGGCCGCTGGCTTTAAGCCATGGCTAACAACTTTGCATGCGGCGTGTCAGCTGCGGCCTTATAGTAGACTGAATCTGAGTGTGCGTGGGCGTGGCAGTGGGCGGTAAAAATAACAGAATGAAGTGAAATTGCGCACATTGCAGACATTAAGCGAAAATTAATGAAATTTCTTTTATTTTGCTGGAAGGTAGTACGCCAAGTCCTTGCTTATCAGCGCACACGTCGTTGTCCTGGTCATAGTCATCAGGCTCAATGCCAGCAGGCGGTCTCGTTGGTTGCTCGTAGTTTTATTCATTTTATCTACCCGACATTATGCTTATCCTGGCCAGAGACCCAACAGAAGTCACACCGTAACACACACACACCCAATCCCCCAAACCAGCAACACACACACACACACACACCACCCAATTTACCGCCTTGAGCTTGATTGAGTTTGATGGCGATTGTGCGCGTGTGCCTTGGGGCGCCAAACTGCGCTGACTTGATTGCAATTTTTGTGGAGCTACCAGGCAACCAGGCTAGTAGCCCCAATCAACCAGTCTACCCCTGCCATTAAACCAACAAAAAGCACACTGAGAGAAAAATTGTGCTCATAATGAAAAATTTGAAGTATAAATAAAGCTAACAATATTTTGCATTGGTTCCATTTGCATCTTATATATTCTTTTATTAAAAAAGGATAAAAAAAAAGGGAAAAAAGTGAGAAGTGCGAAATCGATAAAAAAATATGACTATAACTCTCATTTTATTGATTCAACAACAATAAAGAATTCTTTTTATAAACGAATGGCCGCAAAGAAAGCGTTTGTGGGCACCAAAAAAAATCTTTTTATTTTCTCATACCCAATACCCCCAGTGCCAAGTATTAACGCTTATCTTATTAAAGTCATTCTGATTACTTAAAAAATACTATGCTTTTAAAATTTACAAAATCATAGTCTACTTTAAGCCCGAAATATTTAGTTTATAATTTTTTTAAATATTTTTATATTTTCTTATAAATCTGTATTATTTCAAGATACCGCCATTCGGATTAGCCTATAGACTGTAGGTCCCTGTTCTCTTCGAACAGTTAATAATAGAGATCCTCACCTCCACTAAGGGGCGACTGACAAAATAGTCAAGTCAGGGAACAAAATTATTATTCTTACATCTTCAAAATAATAGATTTTCTCGAGGCCCTTTGAATAGGAATTTTTGTCAGTAATGACTTCTTCATTCAACCTGGATCTCGTACCGCTCAGTAATTTCTTCAGGTTCAGAAACTGAAAAGAATCTTATGCAGATTAGAACGAGTTATAACTATATTTCGTTGTAGTGTTTCTTTGAGCCAAATTTTAAGCAGTGCTGTGGTTTTCAAATACTCCAAATGCTGTCATTTTTTTTCTCAGTGTAGACATGGCTTTCAGCCTGCATACCAATCACGGCAAGCTCTTTACTGTGGCGGCAATTTCTGGCGTTAGCGCGAACTGGCTGCAGGCTGGCACATAGACAAGTCCACTCTGCTCCAACTCCTATCCAACATTTTTATATACAGAAACTTGCTAACCTCACTTTTTCTTACTAACTGACAGCAGTCAATCATTTAAGAAGAGATCATGACTTGCACTGACATTAGTTTTTAAGCCATTGCAGCAGCTTTAACTATTTGATTGATGAGTTTGCTGAACAAAGCAGAGCGAGAACTAGAGACATGAAAATAAAATAATTGTGGGTGTGGTCTTTTAAAGTTTTCCAACACTGCACACAAGCTTGCTACAGATTGTGCCAGCTTGACCTATTTTGCAATGGTTGCCAAAATTTAAGTATAGTATACAAGTTTAAATGCATTCAGCTTGAGTTCCTTTGATAAACATATTTATATAACGCATACGCAGTGTGTTTTTGTTAAAATATAGTAATGTCATAAAAAGTTGAATTTATTTATAATTCATGCAAGCAGTATGTGTGAATGAGTTTGCAACAAATTTATTAAGACGCCTGAGGGCTGGGGCGATGCTTATTTTGGATTATTGTTTGTGGCATTTAAAGAGCTACTGCTGCACTTAGAGAAAAAGTCGATGTTATTATCCAAACATTCTCAAACTAAATTTGTGTCGCAAAAATTAATTTTCCATTTCTTTGACTTTGAAAAAATATAGTTTTAATCAAATCAATCAGTTTCAAAAAACAAGCCCGTGCAGAGTGCCTCTAAGTTTTATGAAAATAGATTCTATGCTATTCTTGTCAAACTTCTGTATCCCAAGATCCAAACCATATAGCCCACTTCAGAGCATTTCACTGTAATGCCTCCGGCGTAATACAAAATGATAGTTTAAGCCCTGAACATAACCAATTTAATAGCAAATTTTTATGCTAGCAACTTTCAATGATAATAATATTAATAATATTAATATAATAGACATAATAATAAGCAGCTAGTGCGGCGTTCATCAAAGCAGCACACACAAAAATACATAAAACCCAAGCTAGTGTATGTGTGTGTGTGCCAGGGTTGCCACACTGGTCACATAAACCTAAACGAGCGCCCTTAAGTATGCAATGGAAATCGTAAAGCGTTGCTTATTTTAGTATCAGCCGCTGACGCTTTTCATTGCTGATTTGTGATTTCAGTTGGGATTTAGTTTTTCTTCATGTGTCTAGCATACTAAAAGGGCTTAAGCTGAAAGTGTTTTCTTTTTTTATTTCGAACATTTTTATGTGCAGCATATTGCGGCTTAATAGCCAACGAAAATGTTGATACACTGAGTGAAAACAAAGAAATTGAGCTTGATAGTCAAAAAAAAAAAACAAAGATTTGATGTCGCTCGTTTATAAGAAGAAAAATTAAATTTACTTAAAATTTGATTTGCCTCTTTGAGCACAATATACTAGATTTTTTCTCGCAGTGCATGGTTTTTAGAAGCTTAGGCAGCAACAATGAAAATAAGCCTCTAAATGTTTGCATGCTTTTCAAATTGCCAAAATGAAAAACGAAAACAAAAATTGAACATGCAACAAATAAGTAAAGTGCAACAACAATTTAGTTGGCAACACGTTTCGACATATAAACACTGTCAATTGTTGCAGCTGTTGTTTTGTTGTCACATCAATTTTGTTGCTGTTGTTGTTGTGGCAAAATCGAGTGTCACGCACTTTCCATTCAATAGAGTTTAACCGCACAATGGAGCCATTTACACGTACAGTGTTGCATGTGAGCTAGAGTGTGGCAGATTAAGGCACAGTGGCACTGGCCGCATTCGACATTCGTTCATTAAAGGTCGGCCCAACGACCTCCGATACCCTAACCATTAACCCGTTTTTGGCTGAAACATTTTTTCAACATGTTTTTTTTATTGTTGTTTGTTTGTTTTTGTAGCCAAGTTGTTTTTGTTGTTTCTGGACAAGTAAAATGCACAGTTCTCTAGATTGGGAGAGAGCTTTTTGCATTTTAATGAGTCAACATTCAAATAGAGAGGATAGCAGGAGCTGCTGGCAGGGGGCGAGGGCAGCTCAGCGTAAAGTGTGAATACCGCAATGGCATACTATACAAGTGTGATTACGCTGTGTGAGCGAGAGTATAAATGTGTGCGAGGGTTGATCTTGATATTATGGGAAAGGAACACCAAAAAGAAAATTAACTCTTTTAAGCAATTTTAAAGCCAAAATCATAGCTAGATCTATTTTAAACGGATTTCGAATCAATAGCAATTCTCCTTTATGCCTAAAACTCTTTTAACAGAAATATGAACTAAAAGAAATCTTTCTGTGTACTCTTTTAAACGAAATGAAATACTACCTATACCACAAATAGATTTATTTTACCAATTACGACCCTTAAAAAATATCTCCGAATTAGAATTCTAAATTAACAAAATCTTTTAGAGATTTCGACATCGCTCAGCTATGCTTCTATATTTGATATGATGATTAGGATTCTAAATTTATTTTTGGTATTAAAGTAAAAAAACTCTCAGCATTTATGAAAACTTTGGCGTACGAAATAGAAAATATATGTATATTAATAATTAAAATATTAAAGCAAAAATTTAATTTTACAAACTTGGTATTTTCATAAAAAAATTTTGATAAACATAAAAAAAAAACATTTTTAAAAGTTAGAAATGTGCTTAGATGGAAATCTTGCTACCTCATCTTTAAATTAACATCATGAAATTTATGTTTAATTTTTAGTGCTTAGCCTTAACATAAAAAATGGTTTAACCCTTTCATGCACTTGTAGTTTCTATGCAACATTCAACTTTGAGTGAACCTTTTGAACCACGACGAATTTTTTGGTGAATTAAAACAAAAACTAAACTTAGATCCCTTAATTTAAACCAAGTTTCATTTTTAGACATTTATTTGCTTGAGTTTGACTTTTTGGGAGAAACGAAAATTCGCAACTTGTGGTTTATAAAATAACTTTAGTTAAAAATTATTGAAAAAACTGAGAAATTTTTTGTTATGAAGGGTTAAAATACGACAGTTGGTTTTGATTTAAATAAAAAAAAATTTTAATAATTTTTTATGCTACAGGTTTTTAGTCTAGTAGCGCACTTTGTTGTATATTAAAAACATATCATTAAAAGTTTTAATTTAAAACTAGTATGAGTGACTAAATATTTCATAATTTGGCAGCCCTTCCAAAAAATGCAATGCTACATATAAAAAATTCAGGGTTGTTAATAAAAACTTTGAAGCATGCATTTTTCTTAATGATCATTGTATTCGCCAGCTTATAGCGAATATTCATTACAATCAAAACCAATTTCTTGAAATTCGTTCCGCCATATTGTATCCGCCATCTTGAAAGTGGAAAATCTGATAAAAGAATCGTAATCAGCGACTCCACAAACGTATGTATAAAAAATTTGTGCTTTCATCAAAAATAATTTTCTGAAATTCGTTCCGCCATATTGTATCCTCCATCTGGCTCTATGCTCTACGTAGGAGTCAAGAATATATGTAGTAGTAAGTAGTATCGTCCATCTTAAATTTTCAAAATCTATTAACTGAATCGTAAGCAACGGCTTAAGAAACCCTTGTACATAAATTTTCATTACAATCAATAAAATGTTTGAAGCATGGTAAGCCATTTTTAATTTAACAGAACGGCAAGATACTTTACGAATAAAGTTTCACATAAATGCAATAACTTCTCGTATATGGAACTTTACTTGCCTAAAGTGCCTTTATATCCTTTTGGTTTAATAATATTATATACAAATTAACTGAAAACTTTGTATTCAAAAGCATAATTTGAGATTTGCTAATTTAAATGTTATGATAAATATTCAACAAAAAAATGCAATAATCCCTAACGAACTGCTCAAAAGAATGTTGATGATTAAGTTGGTATATAAAAGATCCCATAGAGCCTGTAAGGGTTAACAAATCTAAAGTTCTTAAAATTGACTAAAATTTAATTTCGCTTATTTGAGTTAAGCAATAAAAATGGCCTTTATCGCTCTTAAAAAATAAAAAAGTTTTTATCGTCGTTTTTATTTATGCTGAAATAAACATCTCTAAGCATGTGTCGAAAAAAGTTGGACATTTCGGACAACGAATTAAAAATCTACTAAAAAAGACACACACAAAACTGATAATAATAAAAAAGAATATTGAGGAGTGCCTTCAATCTTTACCCCATAATCTAGTTGAGCAGAAAATAACAAGAGAGTTCCAGTTTATTAAAACTAATTTTTTTTCAAATTAAATTCCATAAGCCTTTAAAATAGGTTTTCACAACCGGAAGAGGTCTTTGAGATACTTAAAATATGTAAAGTTAATTTTAACAAACTCCATCCTATGTATTTTGCATTCATCGATGTATGCTTTAAAAAAGTGTGATGAAAATCGTTTTGAAAAAATCGCATAAGATCATCTTAAACTTACAAAAAATATTTGCACGAAAATCTGCACGATTCAGTTTCATTTCCAGTTACAGCTCGCTGTCAAGCTTAACAATGCAGTTGTCAAAAATTAACTGACAACTCTTAAGTTACCTTTTTTGGAAACTTAAAATTCAGCCCTCGTAGCTATGTATGTGTGTGTCGCCTCTGAGTATGTGTTTGTGTATGTTCGACTATGCAATAACAAATTTTTGCACAGTTGCTGCAAGTCACAGCAGCAGCACAGAAGTCTATAGTAGTTTTTGGCTAGCCCATTGGGAGTTTGTCATGAATACACACACACTGTCACACACACACACACACTGACACATACACGCTCATACAACTTGCACACAAATTTGTATTTGCAATGTAAAAACAAAATGGCCACGCCATTGGCACACCTGCTGTTTGATTTGTAGCTCCAACGCGAAAAATATTTTACCAAAAAATGAACCACTTTTTTTTTGGTTTTTTCTTTTTGCTATTTATTTTGTACCAAAAAGTATATAAAAAAAAACTGAATGTGTTCAAAAAAAGGTCTTTTTGTGGGCTGATATTTGTTTTTATTTCAAGCAATCGCCTGCAAATCATTTGTATAAAGTGTCACATAACAATGCATATAAATAATATAATACATATGCACATAAAACAAATGTGTTAAGTTGTTTGCAGTAAATAAGCGAAAATTGCTTTATGTCCAGCAGTTGGCAAATTTTGCCAAAATTAATGAACAAATGTCAAAGGCTAAACATGTTTAAAGAATTTTTTTGTTATTTTTGGTTTTTTCGTAAAAGGATTTATTTATGTGTTTTGTGCGAAATGTGTGAAATGGATTTTTTTGGGCGCATTAAAAAAAGGGGTATATACATTTTTCGTTTTTTTTTTTTTAAACAGTGATAAGATAGTGAAATTGTACATAAAGTGTTAAATTACATTTTTTTTTAAATATAAAATTAGCAGCCAAATTCGAATGTATATAAAATAAGCTAAGATTTAAAATAAAAAAAGATGGCGTACGTTAAAGTCAGGCGCAGACGACTCTGGGATACCCTGTAGCACCACATTACAGTTAAGTCCGACATATTGCTTAAGACCTCCAAAAGATATTTAATTCGGCAAATTTGGCTACGATATTTTCATAAACAAACAGAAATAAGTCGAATTTTGTACCAACAAATTTTATTTGACCGATCGGTCCTATGAGGACTATATGATATAGTCAACCGATTTTGATAAAATGTGGTACAGTGCTTGGGTACTCTACAAAACTTCTTAATGCCAAATTTGGTTACAATATCTTCACAAACAAACGAAAAACAACCAATTTTGTACAAAAAATGTTTTTTTGACCGATTGGTCCTATGGGAGCTACATAATATAGTCAACAGATTTTGATCAAATTTGGTACTGTGCTTGGGAACTCTAAAAACCTTACGAATGCCAAATTAGGCTATGATAGAGAGGTCCTCTGAAACATCCCTGGAGCTATATAATGTAATCCCGAAATCAAAAAAATAAAATACACTTGTCTCCTATGGATTAATAAGGGATCTAATCTGAAAGTTTGGTTGCTCTAGCTCTTACCATCTCTGAGATCAAGGACAGACGGACATGGGTATATCGACTTCTCTTGTCACCCTGATCATACTTTAGGTAACTTTGGGGGGTCTCCGACGTCTCCTTCTATATGTTACATACATTTTCGGCTTGCACAAACTTAATATACCCTTTGTACCATACGGTACAGGCTCTAAATACGTATACGCATTGAAGCCTCAAGTGTGTGTAAAAGTCGGCGTTGCCAGTTCGATCAAATATCTCGGTTAAATGTTTGGCCTTTCTTAAATCCACCAAGTTTCAGCTTTGTGCCAGCGTTTCCGACTTATTTTTTTTTAAGGCCCCTACGCAGACACGAAAACAGCCACCTAGCTAAAAGAGAGACTTATTTTGGTCACGAAAGGAACAGTGTAATGAAACTTATACTTATTAACAAATTAACAGCTGAATTTTTATGCATAAAACTAAGAGTATTCTTAAATTTTAAAATCTAAAAAAATTTATTGATAAAGTGACCGCAAAGGTTCTAGACTCTGACTGAGCTTTAACATCTGTTTTGCAACTCTGTTTCAAGTTGCATGCTGTTAAAACGACACCCCACTGAATAGACTTAGTAAACTCAATAACTTATTTAAGCTTAAATATCATAAATATAAAATAACTAAGCAGCATTTAAAGCTTGTCAAAATATTCTAAGTGGCTTAAAAGCTGAAGCGCTAAAAACTGTCTAAAAACTACTATAAAAGACTATTTTATATGCTTCACAAAATAAAATAAATATGTTTAAAAATAACAAGATTATGAGCTAATCAAATTTTTGACAAAGTGTTCAAAATGCGTCAAGTTTTGTACTTTAAAAAAATATATGTTGATGCAGCTAAACCTTATCTTTATTTAGGCATCTAAAGCTACTTTTGAAAATAATTGTTAAAATGCAATCAAGTCTTTTTCAAGGGCACATTACCTTAAAAATTATGTACAACTTTGCTTTCAGCAGTCAGCTGAGAAAATTTGCCTCAAGGCACTTTGGTCCTTTAAATCAAATAAAGTAACTAATAAATAAAATATTTAAAATCTCGCCACTTTAAGCAATAGTAGTAGTCCAACATAAATCAAGTTATTTTATGTCTCTTGCGCTTAACGTGCAATTTTCCACTTAATAAAAAATTGCAAAATATTTAATTAAAATTTCCTACAATTTTATACACCGAGTGCAAATAAAAATACGAAAAAAAATATTGTAGCATACGGTGCAGCGCACCGTTGAAAAACGCAAATGGACGATGCAAAAGAGAGAGAAATAAATAAAGAAGCAATTCAAAGCGAATCAAGCGCACATAAATTTCATATGCAGTTTAATAGAATTTGCCATTGAAAGCGACAAAGCAAAGAGCCAACGAAAAAGTGGCAAAGTTGATAGAGAGAGAGAAGCCAAGCCAAAAGAAAGTTGCAAGCAAATAAAAAATAGTGTATTAAATGCATTGCGCCATTTTGTCAGTTTATTTTATTTAAATTATTTTTTCTTGCACTTCTTTGCTTTTGCTTTTTCTATTTTAACAATGGCCGCAAGTATTCTTGCCAATTTCCGCTGCACGTGCTCTCTATCTCTGCCGCTTTCTCGTTCTTTTTACTATCTAATGCATAAACTCTTCATTTTTGTTTGCCTTTTGCGTTTTCACACCATTTTCTAGTCATTCGAACTAACGGCTTTCTATTGTGGTACTCATCGTTGTTGTTGTTGCTTTTGTTGCTCTTGTACTGGACGCCATCATTGTTGTTGATTTACATTTGTTTGCTTTGTTTTGCTTTGCTGCCTTCTCTTCACGCCGCTCTCTACGCCATGCTGCTCACTCTGCTGCCGCTCTCGCACTTCCTGTTGGCAAACGCCGCAGTAATAATTCATAGAACAAATTGCGTTTATTACAATATAACGTGACGCTCTCGCGCTCCTAACAACTGTCCAGCCTTATATACATGTATATGTATATGTGTATGTATGTGTGTGTGTTTGCATTACTATGCGTGCGTGCCTGCTTTTGTATCTGTGTGTGTGGGACAGCATTGTTTGTGTATGTGTTTATGCGTTCGCTTGATTTGCATTGCAAAACAAAAAAGGGTTATATGGAAGCGCGTGATTCCATTTGTTATGTGGGTGTGGCCCATGCTCCACTGGCACATTGACGATAACGAAATAACAAACTACAATAAACTTCAACAGAGATGATTAAAGTGTAAAGTGGACTAGTTGATACTCTATAAAGAATTAAGGAATATTGGAAAGAAACAGCCGAAAGTTGAGTAGCTGAAAAGTATGATTGATATTTTCAGATCTACATATTGGTCAAAGCAAGTTTCAGAGTTCCGACCGATTTTATAAAAAATATTTACAACAATTTAATGTAAAGCCGTATCTTAGTCTTTCATTTGGTTTAGCGAAGAAGAAGGCTATGCACGTATATTGTCCGAGCGAACATCTAACTCTCTCTTGCCGTTGGTTGTAATTGCAGCAAAAGTATAAAAACCAATATATATTTTACATACAGTCCCTAGCCATATTATAAGATCCATGCTGCAAGTTTACTTTTTTGACATGCTTCTTGCTTAACTATAAATTATTATTTTTATTTATTATAAAGTTTTGGAAACCTAGCTGTTCCCTCAAATGAAAAAATGGTTCACGAAACTAGAGAAGCCAATTTGTATGCATGATGAAGGACTACAACATTTTTAATTTAAAAAAAGTGGATATTCTCGACTGGCCAGGAAATTCCCCTGACATGAACCCTATTGAGAACGCCTGCAAGTTTTTGAAATCTGAAGTTAGGATAACTTAAACCAAACAAAAGCTAATAAAGATCCTTACTGCTACTCGCAAAGACAACCTGGAGATGCCTCGTCACATTCAAGCTGTGTTGGCTGCAAACGGTGGTCACGCTAAATAAAGAGTTTTGGTATTTTTATGTAAAAAAAATATTTTAACCAAAGAAACTGGAGCAGGCTGATAGTAATCATCCGTACTTTGCAAGTCGAAAACGAATAAAATGTTCGAATTTGTTTTGATTTCGCATAATTGGTGCTTCCAAATTCACCAAAACGAATTTTGTATGTGGTCTGAATACAACTGCTTTGTAGTAGGAGAAATCAAAGCAAATAGGCAAAACTTGTTCAAAAGTGTACTATTGATAGTAATTTTTGTTATTTTTTAAATATTTTTATTATTTTTTTTCTGATTAAACCCTAAACGATTTTTTTGCATACGTTCAAATACACACAAAGGTGCGACAGGATTGATGTGTTGCACAAAAAAAATTTCCCTTGCTTAATTTAAATAAATCTTATTGCGAAAGTCAATATTATTAAGCTAATAAATTTAAATATAATTTAAAAGAATTTTTATCTAAGAGAATAATGAAGTAGTATATACTACCAATATTTTAATCAAACTAGAATGTAACCGATATGAAGTAAACAAAAAGTGCAGAGCTGTGGGAACAATGTGAGCGAAATATTGGAATTTATCGATAAGCGGTAAGGCAAATATGAGAAGTTATCGCCGAAAAAAATATTGAAATTGGGAGCAAAAACGATAACGAAAAAAATTTATTATTAATATGGTTTCGTTTTGTGAAATCCAAAGCATGGCTGAATATTTCGTATATTTTTTTTCATTTGTTATTTTTATGCTGTCTGAACAGAGCCAAATGCTCGACCATAATCCTAGCTATCACCGGACAATGGCTGGTAGGAATCCATGGAATCCCCATCACGACTTCTGTAGAAGCTGCGGTAATAAGGAGGAGCTGGAGACAGTGGAGCACATTGGCTGACACTGCCCTGGATTGTGCAGGACAAGGTTCCGCTTTCACATTTTCTAAATGATCTATCTCAGCTCTCAGAAAAGAGTCAACAATGCCTCTTAAGGTTCATTCAGGCCGCCGGATGGCTGTGACACATCTCATATGGTAGACATCTTGAGTGGGGAAGAGTGGTGAAGGGTCCAACGTAGCGGTATCACAATCGGCGTATTCTTGGCCTATGTGAGTTGAGACGATAC